>OZ020190.1:47372758-47755717 GCA_963971165.1 Philopedon plagiatum | reverse complement strand
AGGCTTTGATGTATAGGGTGTGCTGATTTCATTTTCTGAAATCAGCAGACTATCAATAATACTTTCTTTAAATTCTTTATAGATATTGCCGAATTATTAATGGATTTAAAAAGAAAATGCGCGTTTACTAATGCAGTACCAAAAATTAATTATATGGCAATTTTTCGGTACCATTTGACAGTTTTCCTTAGGGCACTGTTATAACTAGCCATTTGATCTGAAAGATCAATTTAGCATTTGGCTTTATTGTAGTCTATTACTGCTAATGCTTTTTCCGCGTTTCCGGTACGTTTCTGTACAACAACAGTTTGATGTGTGTGCTTAGTAGACAGCATTAGTACCTCTCTTCTGTCCTTCCATTTTAAGACACATATACCGCGCTTATTTTCTTTGGCAATTATCTCTCCGGTTTTAAGTTTTTTGGTGGTAACATTTGTGGGATTGCCCCTGCGATTTGCTCCAGAGTTCCCAGTAAATGAGTCTTTTTATCCAACAGAAGATTAGCAAGCTCCAAACTTGTGTAGTAATTATCGGTAACTACCGTACGCCCAGAATTTAACAATTTTTGAGATAACTCCAATACAATATTAGTAGGCACAGAACTGCCAGCGTCTCTGTTTGCCACAATACAGCTTCATGTTCCAGGTATACCCGGTACTAGAACACAGTTTAAATAATTTTATGTCGTATTTATGTGTTTTCTGGGGATATATTGTTTCATAATAAGTCTACCACGAAATGGCACTAGGCTTTCGTCTATGCAAAATCCTTGAGCAGGTGTGTAGGCTTCTTGAATCTTCTTGATAAGCAAATTCATTAGGGGTTCAATTTTATATCCACGGTCTCCTTCCGGACACGTATCGTTATCGCTAAAATGCCAAAGATTCAACAAAAGCTCGAATCGATTTCTACTCATAATTTGTCCAACAACACTAACGTGATATATTCTTTTGCGCTTACACCAGTAACTCTCTAGTCTTGGTAATTTTACTAGACCCATGTAACCTATTATGCCAATAAATTTTTTCATTTCTTCTTTGTTAGTTGGTACCCAAGCACGATATCGACTAAATTCAGAAACGTCGTCTAAATTCCTTAGCTTTTGTGTTGCAAACATGGATTTATTAGGACTGGATACGGGATGAGTTCACATTCTTTGGTGCCAAAACAAACCATTCTAAACGGCACTGTAAACACAATTTGTAAACATTGGCCACATATTATTTTACCTTGTGTTTTTGTACAAAAAATACGTTAGAAGCATCACAAGATTTACTAAAAGTAATAAAAGCCCTAAAATATTTTATTTTTCTGCTAAATAATAATAAATTTAAGGTAAAAAGGTTTTATTATTTATAGGTTATGTTATTTCTAAAGGTGTTTATTTAAAGTCGCTCCGAGTCATTTATTAATCTATATAAATCGACATGTCGCACTTTTTCTTTTCTAGTTCATTAGACAAAGACGTTCCTACGTGTAACCGAGTGTTCAGACCGAGGTTCAGCCGTGTTCCTAAACAACCATAACAGACAGCAACACTTCTGAGCTCCAACACTCCAATGCTATTTTATCTCTTTCTACTACCATTCTTGGTTCAATTACGTAGTAATTCGTAGTCTTGTCTATGTTCGTAGTTCGTGCTCCCCCAAGAGAATAACAAACAACAAAATATAAGGCTTCACGTTCGATACGCGCACAGTATATGGATATCGAATCCTTATTATAATAAATCCATGGTTGCAAACAAATTTGTTTCATCAGTTATACTTTGCAAAATTTCATCATCAATAAAAAATGAGAAAAAGTCAATCGGAGTCCCACCAATTAATGCAGCAGCTATTTCGGGTGTAATACCAGTATTGTTAGGGTCAAACGTAACTTGTTGATGATTTCCAACTGGATCACGCCACTCGATATCATATTCTTCCACTTCAACTTCATTTATTTCAATCTTTTCGACATTATCTGAATCTGAAACATCTGTCTCCATGTTCAAAATATTACTTGTGGTTAAATTTGGTAAACTGTTTTGGAAATATGCTTCCATTGGCCCAACAAATTGTGTCTCAGACGACGTAGTAGGCGACACATTTTCATGTTCGGAACTGGATAAAGGCTTTGGAGTACATTCTTTCATGGGGTCATCAACTTCAGCCAGTCCTGCCCTAGGCAATACCATTTCATCATTTTCAGATTCAATTTCGGACTCGCTATGATCCTTACATTCGCTGGCTCTATAAGTAAGATCATCGTACGAATCTGAGGACCAATGGTATGGATCTTGCTCGGATGATGAACTAGAATCTAAAGTTTATTTTTAGGATTTCAAACATTGGAAATTCTTGTCAAACTGATCAGCAGTTGCAGCGTTACTGGCCAACACACGCGGGAACTTCGCATCTAATAACAAGTCTAACATGACCGCTACTAGGACCGCTATGGCTTGTGAGGCATATGTTTCCTTCCAGGCCACGGCGGGCCCTAGGGACCGCTGGCAAAAAACTCCGATGATTATTTTATAAATAGTTTAGTAAAAATAAGTTATATTATAACAATATTTTAATTTGGCCTGGGGGGTATTATATATAAATTTACCCTGACGCTTAACGTGTTAACATATCAGACTTTCCATTTCTTGATAAGTAATAGCAGTATTATGATGCTTGAACTTAAATAAAGACGTTAGTAAAAGCCAAAAGCACATTTAACAATATTTAGCTGAATATTCTAGGTTTGTTTTATTAAACTTTTCGAAGCCATCAACCGCCATAATTTCCCTATATTCGCAGTCATTAAATTATTCTCAAGAACATGCGCCTCAGGTTAAAAACACTCTTATCCTCTTGTTTTCAGATTAATTTATTCTAGTGATTTTTGCTTTGCCTTTTATTAATAATACTATTTTTATAACCATTCTCATACTTAGAAGTCGCGTCGTACAGTACGATTCCATGTCGTCCTGGTAGATTCCTGATCTCATCTCATTGTGCCCCATTTGATCAAGTTTGTTCGAGATTGAACTGGATTAGTAAACCCATTAAATATTACCATCGAAAAAATATTATTAAATAACGAAAGGTTAATTCAGTTATTTTTTTAAATTTTCTATCAAAGGCTTTAATGACATTATATTCCTCACGAACTAATATCATCATTGGTTTCCTTGTTAAAATAAATAATTTGAAATTATAATTTTAAATTATTTTTAGTCTCTCCCTTATACACAGCCTCTGGTTCCTCT
Source organism: Philopedon plagiatum (assembly GCA_963971165.1). Classification (NCBI taxonomy): domain Eukaryota; kingdom Metazoa; phylum Arthropoda; class Insecta; order Coleoptera; family Curculionidae; genus Philopedon; species Philopedon plagiatum. Next base: position 47,752,476 of record OZ020190.1, on the reverse strand, counting down.
CGAAGAAGTGTCCAATAGTAATCCGCTAACATTGAAACATTCCACTTTCCTTGGTACCTTTTTTCCATATTTCCAATTTCTTGATGGAATCGTTCTCCATGTCCATCACTAATGTCTCCACAGTTTTCGGGGAAGTATTCTAAGTGGGAGTGTAGAAAATGTATTTTTAAGGACATATTACATCCAATATTTTCACAAGCTTTTAGAAGTTTATCTACAATCTCTGGATAATTGTCTGCTCTTTAATTTCCTAAGAAATGGGTTACACAACCATTCTAAAGGCTTTCTTTGCATCTTTTTCTTTTCCCTCCAAACCATAGGTACAGCAAATGGCATTGATCGACCTCTTCCATTAAGCCAATCTCGAAGACAGTTGGCACAAGTATTGCAGCAAATATGGGGTTTGATTATAATTTATATTGATTTTTTTTTATTTTGGTCACCAAATTTACATCCAAAATGCAACTTATACTCTTTCTAATTAAAGGAGTTATATTTTTTTTTTTGGCTCTTACAGGTAACATCTCCACAAATATAACAAAAATTGCTTGGCTAATTAACACACTCGCGCGGCATATTGATATACATAGTTTACTAGTATATACTACCTAAACGATACGCGATCGTTGAAATATGAAACCAGGTAACCAACTTACGCATTTATTAGATTTTACTGCCGTAGACAGGGACCAATCAATTACAATATGTCTAGACAGGCCTATCCAATGATAAATGTTTATTACCATTATAAAAACAAGGTACTGCTTGTATCATGAAAACTAGACCTCGGCAAAAATTTTGGCCGCCGTATTTGTGTGACGAGCAGGTCAAAATCTATAAGACTGAGCTATTTTATTATCGACCTTTTTTTGTTGTTAACTAGTGTTATTACTGATGTATGTGTTTTTATTGTATATATTAGACTCAATACCGAAATCGCATATTGAGCGAAAAAATCGGCCACAAGGGGTTCGGACTTGCTGACTGCTAGTAAAAAGATTTTTTATGATAAATTGAATGAGTTGAAAAAGGCAAGCACTCATCAAAGTGTTTTTAACGATAACCAGCAGCCCGAAATGGTACTTCAGGAAGTAGAAGAAGCTAAGTTAGTAACGAATAAATAAACAATCGCTATCGGCAAAGCAGTATCGTCATATTAAACGATATGCCATCCTAAAAATTGGCGATACTCAAAAAATGATTGACAGTAGGTGTAAAATATGATATAAACTAAGGAATGCATTAAAGATATTGGAATTCAAAAACTTCACCCCCATATTCAAAACATTTTTCTAATTATTGCTTCCTGACATATTTAAAGCAGTTTATGATTTTTTCCTATGATATGAGCGAACAGCCTGGGTAATTCTGCCTTTTAGCACGTCAATATTATTTCGTATTGGAGTGGCATAAACAATTTGTTTTAAACCGTCCCATAAGTAATTTATTTTAAACCATTCCATAGAAATATATCGGCTCCTTGGAGGCCACAAAATTGCGCCATTTCTACCAGTCCACCTTGGACCAAATCTGCAGTGAAGCCATTCTCGAGCGCAATGTGCTGGACAACCATCTTGTTGACAATACATTTTTTGGCGAAAATTTAATGGCAAATTGTTGAGTTCATCGCTAAAAAATGTATCCAGCATTTCTATTGCATGTGTTATTAAAAAATATATGGGCATAAAATGCTATGGACAGATATCGCGCACCACCCGTTCACTTTTGTAAAATATAACATGCTGGGATGCTACAGTTCCACTAGTAGAAAATTTACATTCATCAAAAAAAAATTATAAAACTGGATATTTCCACTTAAAATTTGGTCACCCACCCATAATCAAAAATATAGTCTTTTCGCTTCAACTCACTCTTCCAATGTTTGGTTAAAGTAGGGTTTGAACGGAAATAATTTATTTTCTTTTAAGATCATCTGAATATGAGTTTTTTCACAACTTCTAGAAGATGTTTAGCACGATTTCTAAGGGACATCACAGGAGTTTCTCCAACAGACTGAAGAACTAAAACTGTACCATCATCATTTTGGTCATATTTCTTCTTCTTGAGATTCAAAGCCGAACTAGTTCTTTGGAACGTTTTTAATGTGTTGTAGATTGTCATTTCAGTTATTGGGATTCCTACAAATTTCTCGTTAAATTGTTCCATGATGTAGCAGTATGATACTTGGCAATCCCCATAACACTGGACAACCAAAATCCTTTGTTCTGTAGATACCATTTTGATGAGAAGTGTTTTAATTAAATAATTGCTTTATTTAATAGTGACATTGATAAACATGTCTATAGGTGTTATTATTGTTTAATATGTAGAAACTAGTACTCTGGTTAAAGGTGTGAGAGAGAATAGTTGGGATTTTATTAAAATAATGTGATAAAACTCGTTACTTTTAATATTTAAATTCTTTAATGAAATCTTGTACTTCGGCTTAGGGTTTAATTTAAAACATATTTCATATTTGTTCTTTTGGTAGAAAATAATAAACAAGGTATGTTTACTCTTACGCAAAATAACGTCTTCGTACATTTTATGCTCCCTGTATAAAAAATTAATTTTTTCCTAACATAAATTTTATTTGTTTTACAAGCGCGAAAACTTTTATTAAGAGTGACATTTTTACGTATCTTGCAAAATTTGGTCCATTTGTCCTCTTCTAAACCTCACCCGCGGACATACTGTATACATAATATAACTAACACATCAACATGATTGCACAATATACTTAATTAACAAAAACAATTTATTTTTTTTCCTTTTTCTAAAAACATATATGACTTTGGGCTCCTGCATACTAAAGAACTATTTATTATATTATTATTTAATTATTTAGATTATTATTTAATTAATTAATTTATTATTAAATTGATTAATTTATTATTTAAATAAAATTAAATTTTTGAAAACTAACCTATTAATTTGTGTTTGTTCTCCGTTTACCTTTTAGGAGCAACAAGACGAAGTTTTCGAACTACTCGAACGCAAGAAGAAAGAAACATTAGCCCACAAAAGAAGTTTCTTTGTGCGTATGGTCAGCGACCCCAAGATTTATAATCCTTCAATAGCCAAGGCTTTACCATCTACAAGAAGACATTTAACCCAACCTTCAGCGGAGTCACCAGAAAATAACATTACAATTCAACCACCCACGTAAGTCATGATGTCATGAATCTTTCAATAAGTAAAATCTTTCCTATCCGTGCCATTCTATAAATAAAAGTTCCCATTACCATAATATTTATGTCAATGAGGTATTATCTCGTATATTTTAACTTACTTATCTTACTGAGTGATCATTCCAGAATTCTTTTTAATTAATGGTTATTTGGATCAAATACTTAACATATACCATCATTTTTTTTTATTTTAGGCGTTAAATGTTCCGAAAGTTATAGAATTGAATGGTAAACATTCTCGAAAATAATTGCTGTTTTCGAAGATAGAGAGTGTATAAAGTAAATGACAAAAACTAGTTCTTACTATTTATCCAAAAAAACTTCTTAAAATAAAAAGTCTTCGTCGGGTGACCGGATTTGGTATATCGATAGAACTATAATAGGTACAGTGGCCATCAGATAAATTCGTACGTCATTTTTCATACCTAACCACCCTATTTTATCACATTTTGGTAAAACGGGCTTAGTAGAGGTTTCGGTACTTGACCTTTCCGGTACTTGGGCGTAGTTGACCTTGACCTGTTAGAACAGGTACGGTTTTGAACAGGGGTGGTTCTGAACAGTGTTGTTTAGAACAGGTGCGGTTTTGAACAGGCTTGTTTAGAACAGGGGTGGTTCTGAATAACCCTGTTCAAAACCGCACCTGTTCTAACAGGTCAAGGTCAACTACGCCCAAGTACCGGAAAGGTCAACCACGCTCAAGTACCGGAACCTCTACTGGGCTTTTATTATGTTGGGTGAAATCTATAACACCAGCCAGGATATATTTTTTTTATATTTAAACCAATACCTGCACTCATTGTTTCGGGGCCCAATAAGATTTTAATTTTTCAAGGTTACTTTAAAAAAAATTAAAAACCTGAAGATGCAAACAATCATAGAAACTTTACTAATAATAAAATAATGTTTAAAGATCTTTTACTACATAATTCTCGTTAAGCCTACCACAAAACTAAAAATAGGACGTTAAACAAAATTCATGAAACATTAAGATTTGATGGCTGCACCACCGGAGTTTAATACGGATTGTAGTCTCCTTGTCATTGAGGATATAAGAGAGTTGGTGTAATGCGGAGTTATCTCCTCCCAAGTATTTTCAATTTTCTCCCATTGTTCTAATTCATTTTGAGGTCCAAGATTTATATAATACATTTTCTTCACCATGAGTCTCCAAACGTTTTCTATGGGGTTGGAATTAGGACTTCTTGAGCACCAAGGTAAGCACGTTATATTGTTTTGCTTAAACCAGTCCCTCACTATTCTGGCAGCATGCACAGTAGTGATGTAAGGATACGTATCCAAAAATCCGTTGGATCCGAATATTAAAAGAATCCGGATTATCCGGAACCGGCCGAGAACTTGAATACGGATTCGGAATCAAAATAAATTCGCATCGGGTGGTTACTAATGCAAAGTGCAAAGAGAAAACGGAATCGGAATCGAGTGTAAGCGAACAACACGGTCTGCGATTTGGCATATTTGACATTGAGCTTTCTCTTTCTAATGACATTTCCTAAAAGAAGATGGCATAGTTATCGGGGTAACGGGTATCATATGAGATGAGACCCATTGGTTAAACTAGTCCCGCCTCACCCGAACCGAATTCAAACGAGAACGGCGCGACGCGGTGCCTTCTTATCCCTAAACTTCGAGTTCAACTGGTATGATACCGATACCGCATCGACCTACCTAGCCGTGTATCCGGATAGAAAATGTTTTAGTCTGTTGCATGCATACGTATACATGATCTGTAACCGCTTTCGCGCGGGTCAAGAAATGGATTCGTATTCGGATGATGGATACCGATATTAGCTGATTCCGATTCCGTATGATTCGGATATCTAATGAATACGGATATTTACAACACTAATGCACAGGGCAGTTGTCTTGTTGGAATATAAAGTTATTTTCCTCATATGCCATACCAGCTGACGGAAGCAGCACATTTTCTAAAATTTGGAGATATAAATTACTATTTAATGTCCCACCAATATTCCATCATACACCTGGACCGTAATAGCTTATCCAGGTCAGTTAATTGAGAAACAGTCACTAGTTTCCTTTTTTTGGGTAAAATTTTCGTTATTACGGGTAGTCTGGTGGACTGTAAACTCCAATTCTTTCACTGTGCGTTGACTGAAAAATTTCTCGTCGAGAAATATAACATTTTGCAGGAAGTTTTCATTATTATGTAAGTATTGCATGGCAAAACCAACCATCTGTTCCTTGTGAACATTCTTAAGAAAAGGTTTTTGAGCAGCTGCACGGTTTCTTAAGTCAGAACATTGCAGTACCCGCCTCTGCGCTGTTCTAGAGAAGGCTGGAAATCCTGTGCAACGCGCAGTGGACAAAGCTGTTTCAAATAAATTATTCTGCAAATAATGTACGAAGTTTGCATCTTTTTTGTTTGTCATTTTTTTGGTCCTTAAACCTGTTCCTCTGGACTTTTTCACTGTATTCTTCCGCAATTCCTTTTTTTTTGATTTTCCATATCTATCTGCCACTCCTTGATAAGACCATCCTTCTTCTATTAAAGCAACTATTTTTGTTTTTTCTAATAATCTTAAATGAGGCATTTTTAAATTGGGCTTTGAAATTAAAATATACTTTGACAAATTATTCAAGTGGCAGTGTCAAATAAATTTGCCAGTGAGAAAGATAATAAAGGTATATTTACAGTGAATCACTAACGGCGGTAACTTACGGTAACTGTACATACCTATACACACTAAATACGCAAGAAAATAGTTACCATATAAAATATTAAATCATTTTATTGCAGCACTACTTCTGTAATATAAGCATTACTGCGCTAATGTTATAACCTTATTTAATCAATGAAAAACAATGATCTCTAAAGCAGGCTACGCACCGTTCAGCGCCGCTGGCCATCATGATGGACATCTAGTGAAAACCGATCATGCATACCTTTAATTTTCATCTGCACGTCGATTTCTTGCTGGACCCGCACGACCTATTTTTCATTCAGCGAGTCAATCAGCGAATAAGCACAATGTGATTTGAATGGCGCACGACTGACATGCACGATAATGTGGTGGTTCCACAGATCCGTCATCGACAGCGTGGATGCTCCACAGCGGTGATGGACACTGCGTAACCCTACAAAGACATCACAATCAAAAAAGTTTAAGATTTAGATGTATAACTATATTATGGTAAAGTTAATGAATGTCATGCCAGCAATTGCTCTAAAAACATGCGCTCCAGAACTTGCACCCATCTTAACTCGTCTTTTCCCGATCTTTTACGACAAGGGGTATCTTCCCAGATAGCTGAAAGGCTACTCGTGTGCAGCCTGTCCCGAAGAAAGGTTCCAAGTCCCTTCCATCCAATTATAGACACATCTCTCTTCTCTCTGTTGTCAGCAAAGTAATGGAGAAAGCGATCAACTTGCAAATTCTAATCTAATATCTAGAAAACACAAAATCATCCATGACAGACAGTACGAATTTCCTCACCAAAGATCCACAGCTGATCTCCTTAGCTTTGTCACACCTAACTGGAACAAATCTCTCGAATTTCACGGCGAATATCAGATTGTTCCTCTTGATATTTCTAAGGCCTTTGACCAAGTAACCCAAGCAAGCCGCACTCCTCAACATACTACCTTCTTACGGTCTTCCTATATACCAAACTATATACCTGGATCGGTAGCTTCCTCTCTAATCGACGCATATATGTCGTGGTTGCGCTACTAACGTCTCTAAAAGAGGAATTTAAATACTAATAATATAATTAGTCTTTACGATATTACCAAATAACAAAACCCACTTTTAACCCAATATTTATATTGCTTTTTCGTACTTCAAATCCACACTCTTTGCCGGTCACAAATCGACTGAAAACTGAAATTAGTCCGTAAGTGCCAAAGTTTTATTGGTTCAGGTAAATCTGGTTCTTTTTAAACCCAAAGCAATGCCAACCAGATCCCTGACACAAAATATTTTGACTTATGACCTATTGCCGGAAGTGGTGGCCGTAATGCCCGCACTTCCTCGTGGGGATGCACCAATTAGAATCCCCGCGCCTTGAACTCATGTTTCTTTGGTTGACCATTAACCATCAACCAAAATAATAATAACTAAAACACCAACAAACACATTGTGATAAAATTTTGTGTACAGGGTTTTAGGGGGAGAACTCCAAGTGTATTATTTTATCCCTGATATTCTTTTGATGGAGTATAATAGATCCCTTTGTCTGCTACTTTGGGAATAATAATGTTTCTTGTTTTGCAGACGCCCATTTCATTCATTTAAAAGGTAATTATCAGTAAGACACAAATAATAAATATGCAGGTAGATAGATATATATTAGTCCATCATTAGGCTATTTTATCCATGAGAGCTTGACTAAAAATATTTATTTGATTTATGTATATAAGTACCTACATGAGTTTGTTTTTGAGTTGTTAGAAGATATACGTTAAGATTGCAGTAATCTATAACTGCCACGGGTCAAAAAGTCGCTTCACACAGATATGATAAAGAATAGTTTTGCCTTACTTCGCTTATACCATATTCAGCTTAACTTTAAACATTATCATTTTTTCAATGTTTTTTCAACTGAATATATTCCTTTCATTGATTCAGTACCAAATCGTAACCTTTCGACCTGCTTCGCAAACGTACATACGAGAGAAATGTGCCGATCCACTGACTATTAAATTTACTTATATAAACATCCAAGTGTAGAGTATTTCGTGGATATCTACGTCTTTCTCGGATATGTGTTTACGAAGAAGAATGAAAGTTTACGATCCAGTGCAGCATCACTAAAAAGAATATTATATTTACCTTCAGTTGAGAACACTTACCAAGTGTCAATGCTCAAGGTTATGCAGAATAGGGAATACCTAAGTTTGGACAACTGCTGTTTTTTATTAACTCCTGCCAGATGATCCGGAATACGACTAGCACCAGAGATTTGTTTATTTAGTAAATTTAATAAACTGTTGTATTGATTCGGCTGTGATTATGATTGATGAATTTGATTTTAATAGAATATATTTTCTTTTAAGATAAAGATTTGTCCATGATAGTAATACATAAATACAATATGATCGAAAAAATATAACAAATACGTGGTCATGGTACTTAGGCCAATCCCAAGTATTTGTGATAAAAAAACTTGGAGTTAACGGAATAGTAGTTGAGGATCTCATTAATTAAGAGATCCTGATTTTTTCCCTCGAGCAAAAAAATAGCTTTTTACTAGCCTTTTGGTTTTTTCAAATTTAACGTAAAAATAGTAATTTAGTACATATGATATTAAAAATCATTATTTGTTTTTACAAATCCTAGTACTGTAGATATTTTACATTAAACAGTATATAAATTTAGACAAAATTGAATGACCTATACTCTATTTTTCTTAACTATAATTTAGTATAGGATTTGAAAGCATTACAATGAGATCTCCTAACTTTCAATTGATATTTCAAAGCCGCCCTTTAAAATTTGGAGGGGAATATTTTAAAATATGTCTCCCTGTCTCCTTATTACCATACAATTTTTTATTCAAATAGTTCAAACCGTTTTTGAGATATCGCATTGTAAAACTTTAAAATCCTCACCCTCTATAGTTCTTCTTCTTCATGTGCCTTATCAGGTTTGTATTCATCTGACTTTGGCAATCAGGCAATCACTTAGAGCAGGGATGCACAGACTTATAGGGAGCAGGGGCCACTCGGGAAAAATATAAGCCAAGGACGGGCCACTACAAACAATATTTATTAACACAAAATTTTTTATTTTTAAATAGTATGAAATACAATGATAAAAATAAAAGAACCTTCAAAAATGTTTGTTGTAATAATTATGTAATCATTACAATGTAATATTTCATGTTTTATTATTTTGATGCATGACATTGCATTGAACTAACAAGTTTTTTTATATTTGGCTCCACATTACTTGTAGCCACACGTATAATTGCTTCCAAATTTTCATTTGCCAGGCGGTTTCGGTTTTTCGTTTTGTTAAGTTTCATCACTGAAAACGTTTGTTCACAAATATACGTCGATCCAAATAAGCTTGCGCATTTCAATGCATTTATTCGCAACTCTTTATAAGCGTTTTTATCAACGCAAAGGTAGAAGTTGAGTAAATTACCTTCATTAAATTTGTTTCTTAAATTATCATCATTTTGCATGTCTATTAATTCCAGCTGCATTGATTCCGGCGCATTTTCGGGTGAAATGGTGAAAGGATTGCTGAAAATGTCCAATAGCGGTTTAACTTTTTTGAAGTCTACAAAACGATTTTCAAAAGCTTGTATCAAAATATCAATTTTTTCAATATGAGCGAAATTGACGTCAGTTTTATTGAACTTCTCCATAATTTTTTTGTAGTTCGGAAAATGGCCGTAATTGGCTGAATTGATTTGTGTCCTGAAAAGACTCAATTTGCATTGAAAGGACGAAACATGAGAGTATAGCTGCGAAATCAATTGATCTTTGCCTTGGAGTCGCGTATTTAAGACATTCAAGTGATTTGTGATGTCTACAAGAAACGCTAAGTCACACAGCCAATCAGGGTTGTCGAGTTCGGGGACGTCGTTTTTCTTTTCCGCCAGAAATAGTTGGATTTCTTCAATTAAGTTAAGAAACCGCTGTAGTGTCAACCCACGACTTAGCCACCTTACTTCAGTGTAAAACAGGAGATCACCATATTCGCTTTCAATATCCTCGAGAAATTGTTTGAATTGTCGGTGATTGAGACCTCGTGATTTTATAAAGTTTACGGTAGGTACTACAACTTTCATAACATTTTCAAATCCCAATAATTTTGAACAGAGGGCCTCTTGATGTATAATACAATGAAACTGCATTAATTCCTTGGTATTTATGTTTTTAGTTTGTAAATATGTTTTTAACATAGTTACTATCCCAGATGTACTTCCAACCATTGAAGGTGCTCCGTCAGTTGTAATTCCAGATATTTTCGTTAAATCCAAATCCATTATAGAACATTTTTCTAGAAGAGCTTTGAGCATGTCACTTCCCTTGGTTTGACTTGTCAAAGAACTCATACCAATCAGTTCTTCACTCACTTCAAAATTTTGCGTTACACCTCGTAAAAATATTAATAGTTGAGCAGTTGAACTTATATCTGTAGATTCGTCGAGCGCTATAGAAAAATACTCAAAACTTCTCGATTTCGTAGCTAATTGCTCTTCTATATTATCTGCTAATGCGGTAATTCTTCTTTGAACAGTCATCCGATTTAACTGAATTTTTTCAAACTTCTTTACATTTTCCGGACAAATTTTTTTGCAGCGATATCCAAACATTGCTTAACAAACTCACCATCTTTAAAAGGCCGACAAGTTTTCGCTATTATTCGAGATATTTCAAAGCTAACTTCAGTGGCTGTTTCAGCACCTTGAATTGGTTTTGTAAACATAGATTGCTGGCTTATTAGTTCCCGTTGTAAAGTGGAAATTCTTTGCGTTCGATTTTCGCCAATTAATGTGGTAAAAGTAGGATGCTGGGTTTCATAGTGCCTTTTCACATTATATTCCTTCGGAATAGAAACACTACTCTTGCATATTAAACAGACAATTTTGTTATGCGATGAAATAAAAAAGTATTTTTCGGTCCAAATATCATGAAACTGTCGATTTTCATCTTCAACCTTACGACTACGTTTCTTACTGGGGCCTGGTTTATCCATATCAAAATTAATATTATATTGTTACAGTCGGTAAAAGCCAAGTTCGAACGACGAAATATTTACTCGTCACAGATTACAGTTCTCAAACAGTATAACGTTCGCTTATCCGTAGTCAAAACTTAACTGCCCCGGTAGCCGGCGATGCGTCGAATTTATACGAGTTACCAAACATCGAGAACCATCCACTTTCTTCGGGGATCTACCGACGTGTTTCGCGAATCTGTAATCTAGTTGATGCTACAGATTTCTAGTCTCGTAACAATATGCTTGGACCGGAGCGCGGCGACGAATACTTTTAAAAGTCGATGGCAGGCCGCACAAATATCGCTTTTAAAATTCGTTGGCGGGCCGCATAAACATCGACAGCGGGCCGCATGCGGCCCGCGGGCCGCGGTGTGTGCATCCCTGACTTAGAGGAACCTATTTCGATCTTCGGCTAGCCTAAAAAGTTCTTCTGCACTACGCATTCCGATCAACTCGCGAATATTTCGCAGCAATGACATCTGTCGGCTACCGACTTCCTTCCTTCCCCCGATCTTACTCTTCATTATAGTTTGCAGGAGTAGGTAGGGTCTCCACCCATTAAATGACAAAAGAAGGATATTGTACGACGTTTAATGGTAGTAAGGAGTTCCCGATCAGTTCTGGCTCGCCCCAAAACTTCTTCATTTGTGGTTCTACTGGTCCATGGGACTTTTAACATTCTTCGAACCACCCACATTTCGAACACTTCTAGTTTTCTTAAAGTTTTTACTTTAAGCGTCCGGGTTTCAGCTCCATAAAACAAGACTGACCACATATAGCACTTGATCATTCAATGGAGAAGGCAGATATTTGAGCTGCTGCTGAAAAAGAGGGACTTTATTGAGCAAAACACTGATCGCGCTGCTTTTATACGGCATTTGATTTGATCTGGATCCATATCATTTGTAATGAACCATACTGTCGAACCTTTTCTATACCTTTCTTCCTTTCTATATCCTGAATAGGTAAAAAAATGTAACAAAATAGGAGTTGTAGTTTTAGGTACATAATATATTGCGTTAGATAACTCTGATACAGTGCAAGTCGGGTCTTACGCATCAGGGGTTCCAACTGCAATAGAAAGCAAGTATATCGAAAACAATGTGGAGAACCTTCGGTGTACCATTTTGAACTGGAGCTTCGTCAGATTTATATTATATTATCGTATACCTGCAATACAATATTAAATTTGTTAGTAAAATTGATAATGACCAATGCACTCATCTGTAAGTCCAACCCAAAAACAATTGATAATAATTTTTAGTCTAATAGTGGGGGAAAGTTGTCCAACTTTATGCAACCGACGCTCACACGGCAATTTCGATAAATTACGACGCCAAAAGTATTTCATTTTATTAGGGCCAAAAGGCTAATATTATCCTTAATAACCGGTTTTCCTAACCCCACCCATATTTGGTTGCTCATGTAGGACACAACGGTTTCAGCAGCCTCTCAGGTAAACTATCCCTTTCTAAAGTATCCTCCCGTTTAGTTGCGTCCAAAACATTGACGGAGTAACTGTGTTGTTTTACCTGTTTGTGAAATAGTTGGTACGTTATAGCTGTACTATAGTACTAACTATTTTTTACGTTATTGCTTAAAAATCGATAAATTCGTCAAATGGAATTTTTATCAAGAATTTTGATATGCGGTCATTTTTAACAAGACTTACAAAAAAAGTTTCACCGAGTACCACATTCTGTTTTTGTTTATATGGTAGCTTTATCTTTGAAGGCAGTGTGGAAAAAAATTTAACTATGCCAAATTATCCTTTTGGTAAATAAAGCTTTTTGTTTGCATCTAGTCGTGACGCCAACCTGAGCAAAAAGGTGGTCAGGTTTGCTCAGTTTTCATTGATATAGATATATTACATATAACGGTAAAAAGGAAAGAACTATTTGAGGCGTTAAAACCTGACACGTTTTATAAGTTATCATCTTCAAAGTGTAATGAATGATTGTTTAGGATATTAGACAAATTTAGTGTGAGTAAACTACCCACAAACTCCAAAAAACATTTAAAAAATGTATTCAAAGTGTTTGTATCGAATGCAAACAAATTGAAGATATGTTTGTGAAAAAAAACAGGCAATGGCTGGAAGCAGAACTAAAATTACCACAAATGTGTGAAATCAGGATACTTTCACCAGTGGCAACAACTGATACAACAATGAGCAAGCCAAAGAAGCTTTTCTCCGAAGGTTCTGACAGAGCGAAACAGAGGGAGATCAAACCGCTTGTTTCTGATACATGCCCTGAAAAACTGTACCATGCTACAGAATCAAGCGTAGTTAAGAGTGGAAAGAGAACTGCCACACAACTCGTAAAGCTTGCAGTAGATTCATCAGCCCGAACAATGAAAAAGAATGAAAGAAGCTCATGATTCATAGTCATCTTCAGCAATTAAAGCTTATGATCCTGAACAAGCTCTAGCTCTTATTGTGGACTTAGGTTTAGGAAAAGAAGACTACATAGCATTACAAAGAGGGGAAAAGGCTTGTGTAGCTAATATTTATCCATCTTATAATATTATAGCGCATGTCAAACAGCAGTGTTACCCAGCGAATCTTATAGTTACGAAGGCGGAAGCCCAAATACCTCTACAGAATCTTTTAGACCTAACTATAAATCGGATAGTTCAAATGTTATTTACAGATGGAGTCTGGATGACAGTGGCGGACACAGTATATATAAACAGAATTTTGTCAACAATGCGCAATATGCAGACTCAGACATAATATTATGTACAATTGCGCCCCTTTAACTTTCGTTAAGTATCGGGAATGCAAAGAAAATTTACTTGAAGAATTTAGGCCCATCGTCAACAAGATACTGTCGTCCTATAGGATTTAAATTAAAGAAAGCGAAACGATAAAACAAGAATATGATGCAATTGAGGAGCCGATCACCCAACTTCGACCAACGGAAATTTACTTAGCTGGCAAGGATTTGTACTTTTCGCATGTACCTGTGTGTACCATGCTTGAGGGCAAAACATGCAATGTCCTAGCAGACACTGCCTCCTCTCAAGCATGTAACATATGTAAGAGTAAACCGAATGACATGAATGGCTTAAGTAGGGCATTAACAAGATTATGCAATGTATCTTTTTATAAGTTTGTCGTATCCATGTTGCACGCCTACCTTAGATGCTACGATTTTTTATTACACATATCATATAAATTAGATATTAAACAATGGCAATCAAGAGGGTCAGAAGCTAAGGAAAGCGTTAAAAGTAGAAGAAACTCTATTCGCACATTAGTTGATGGGGAAATGGGTCTATTCGTAGACCAACCAAAACAAGGTAGTGGCAACAGCAACGATGGCAATACTGCCAGAAAGTTTTTCGACAATCCAGTAAAAGTTGTTGAAGTTACAGGACTAGATGTAAATTTAATTAGTGTGTATACTTGTGGATATTTTAAGTGCATTGTCGAGTGGCCACTACATCGACGTAATGTTTAAGGCGTACTGTTTGGCGACAGCTAAGATATGTACTAATCTATATGACTGGTACAACATGAGCGCAACTGTCCATAAGATATTAATTCATGGTAGTGATAGTATTAAAAGTCTACCTTTACCTGTTGGACTACTTTCGGAAGATATCTTGGAGGCAAGTCACAAAGATTACAAACACCTAAGACAATATCATTCAAGAAAGACCTTGAGAGTAAACACTAATACGGACATATTGAACTGGATGCTTGTTTCCTCGGACCCCATAATATCATCATGTCGCAAGACTACAACAAAGAAAAGAAAACCGTCTTCAGATGAAGTAATCAAAATGTTGAAAATTCGCGATTTTTTAAATAAATCTCTTATGGACCATGCTGATGACGTTATAAGTGATGATAGTGATGTTGATTCGGAAGAAATTTAATGTTTGGAAATAAAAAATATCTTTGATTCATATTTAGTTTGGCCATATTTCATTATGACTGATCATAGTAGCAGGCAATTTGCTTTTATTTTTGAATCTACTTCAACAGTAGCGTTCCCTGTCGTCATTTTTATGAGATATATGCACGCCTTTTTATAAACAAATAGCAAGTAAAAACAATGATATTTTTCATCCTAAATAGAATAAATTGCCGAGTGTGCGACGCGCGGCGACGCGACGGTCATATTGCGAAAAATGCCAATCAATAAAATATCTATAGAACTTTTTTTGTAGGGAATTTTAATTAGGTTATTCTATTTTTAAGGACCACTTAAAATAGCTTTCAACATATCTTAATTATCGAAAATTTTTAAAATATATTGATTTTTGTTGCAATGCAAGTTTAATAGCAACCTGAATATTTTTATTTCATAAATCAAGGGCTTGAAGCTATTTATCTTATCACCTTAAAGGACTGATGTTCCCGTCGCCTAATAATAAAGCAAAAAGAGATTTTTTCTGATAAAATCTTCGCTGAAAGCTGAATTTATTTCTATTATCAATTTTTTGAATAAGAGCTGTAAGTACATACTTCTACAAACAGTATGAAATAGTAAAAATCGATTTTCGTTCATCTTTTTGACTTTCATATCCTCCTCTCCTCCACTCCTACTTAAACATCTTTCTGATATCATATAGCAGATTTGATACCTGGAACCTTAATTTGTCTCAAATATTAGGGT
The DNA here is from genome assembly GCA_963971165.1 of Philopedon plagiatum. Taxonomy (NCBI): domain Eukaryota; kingdom Metazoa; phylum Arthropoda; class Insecta; order Coleoptera; family Curculionidae; genus Philopedon; species Philopedon plagiatum. The sequence continues at coordinate 47,736,933 of OZ020190.1, read as the reverse complement.
CTATTACTTGCATGTGGATTTCTGTAGCAAATAACCATAAACTGACTTGCACACAAGAATACAAGTTGTTTACCTTATTACCCAGTCTTTATTTCTAAAATTGTAGAAAAATATCCTATGTAATTAAGAGAGCTCTGTATTTTATTGCGTTCATTAATAAGCCATTACGCTGTTAGTCTCAGCTACCTCCATCTGATGTTTTTTTATTTAGTTCTATAATCAAGTTTATGACTTAAATTTTAATGGACTATTATTTTCAGAAGCGCTTCGTGGATAAGTTGGCCTCTGGCGTTCCTATTTCAAGGAATTACCGAAGAAGGTTCTTCCAGCGACGTCCCAATTCGGTAAGACTTTAATTATGCCTTCAAAATTATCTGTTCTACTAATTAAAAGCGAATTTAAAATTTTACAGTTAGCGGTAAAATTTGAAGTTGGCCTTTTAATGGCTTTGCAACAAGCTTAAAGTACGTTCAATATGTAACGTAGAAGAAACCAATCCGTTGTTTTCTTTTTTTTTTCTCGCATGCGTTTTTATTTATTTTTTTAATTTAGAGGACTTCTACTATTCACTTGTAGAGTCTCATCATAATTATATTGGAAACATGATGTACTTAGAAATTGGTGTTTTTGTATTGTCTAGAACCATCTGCCTGTATATATGTTAAGTATACCTAACATTAAAAAATAAAATTATTGTAGGAAGACTGGAAACTTTAAAAAGTCATCTTTATTATTTAAGTTAACAAGTTAATTTTTCGGCGGTGCAATATTTTTACATACTAATGATTAATGTTCATTTTTATTTTATTTATCAAACATGTTAATAACCGATTTCAATAATTTTTGTGTTTATTTTAGAGGAGTTACCCCTCAGTATGAGGGGGAGATCTGAAAGTTTAGCATGCAGTAACCCTTATACTACGTTTTATAATTACTGTCGTAGCTCAGCGTGGTGCAGTGGGTATGGGCTGTGCTTCGCACGTGGCCGATCAGGGTCCGTATCTCAACATACTATTTTTTTCAATTGTAATAAACTATTTTTTTTTCGTAATGTCGATTATCTCCAAAACTAATGTCCGTCGCACAAAATCCTTTGACTCTCGTACTAAGAGAAAACTCCTCTACAATATATAAAGAAATTATTAAACTCGGTTCTTAACATCTTTGGTAGTCCCCTTATTAGCATTTTCCATGCAAATATCTCATTTCATAAAAATAACAATGTTAATTAGTTAATTAACATTAGTACAATGGGCTAGCTAGACTTTTGATTTAGTTTTATTATAATTCAACAAACCCAAAAACAGAAACAATTTTTAAAAACATCATAGAATCAGTATTATTATGAACTAAAGGAAATGACGGTATAATGAAAGCATATGGGTTAATCTCTGAAATTTGAACAATTTCGGCATTAACAACACACGAAGAAGATGTCTAGAGGGTTAAAACTTTGTACAGGGATCAGGACAGGGATATCCAAATAAAAGTGAACAGACCTTATAAATTTTTAATTTTTAAAGATGGGTCAAAATGTTAAATATGAAAGCTTTGGGGATTTTTATGGATCATTCATATCAGCAAAACCATTGACCATCGAATAGAAACACTATAGTATAAAACATCGATTTTCTAGCTTATTTTAAATTGGATGGTATGATTTTTATGATATTTTTGGATTCTAGGAGAAGTTCTAGAAATATTTTGTATAACATACCCTATGCGGTTTTTTATCCTTTTTGAAATATTTAAAATAAAAAATTATTTCGCATAAATATACTTTAAACAGCAGCCATACACGCTAGGATATACCTGACAGTTATATCTGTTCAGGTAAACCTATCCGGTATGCCAGAACTGGGAAGTCCACACACGTAGCGGTAGGGGAGACTGGCCTAAAACGGCATACTAGGCTAAAACGGCATGCTGCCAGTTTTGAGTTTACCGATCAATGTACCGACAATGTCAGCCTAATTCTGCAAAAGAACATTAACAAAAATCCACAAGCTTGGTGACGTCGCAAATATATTAGTTGCGCTGTAATTGTCGAGTGCCCGGTCTGACAATGGTCCTAGTTTTTATTTACCTTAGAGTAATTTATGAATATATATTTTGTGAATCGTTTTTCGTAAAGATTAATAGGTAAGTCATTAAATACAAACTCCTATAATCATGTTTTGATATACATAACAATTAAAAACATTGTTTAAAGCTATCCATCACCTGGATTTGTTCTAATATGTCTATGGGTATAAAATGGCATACACGAGTCTGGGGTAAAATGGCATAGTATGCCGATTTAGACGTTATCAGTATATTTAAACTTTTTTAATAGCAAACTATTTTAATAGTTAGTAAAAAAGTCCTAAGACAAAAAGTTACATTTGTTATGCTTGTGATTAAACATTAAAGATACCTATTTAAGAAGTTTTTATTTTTTTAATTTGATGTATGCTATTTTGCCCTGTTTGTATTCAGGATGACATTATTTTTTATTATAAGAATGCTTTCTTAAGTTTTTTAAAAATTATCAGTTAGTTTTAGGGGCTTTTTTGGTTGTTAGCAAAAAAAAACAATTTAAATTAAAATTTGTTCGATTTGTTTAATTTTTATATAGGTATGCCATTTTGCCCGTAGTAGTAAGGGTAAAATGGTTAATGATACTTTTTACTAATTTCGTATTTGTGAAAAAAACTTTGTTTAAATTAAAATTATTTTTTTACCGGTTAAAAGTATTATCATTGTAAATTCTAAAGCTCTTTTAGTCGTCGATTAAAAGTTTTAAATAAAATATATATATATATATATATATATATATATATATATATATATATATATATATATATATATATATATATATATATATAACGCCTACAAAAAGTAGTATGCCGTTTTAGGCCAGTCTCCCCTATACCTACTTTGTACACACTCTCAGTTGAAACCATGGCATCGGTGGGTGGGACGACGACACGTTAGCGCCAATAATAGGTCTTTACTGCAGTTGAAAAACAAAAATCCTAAACGGAAAGATCGTGAACAGTGGTGTAAAGAATGGTTATTGAAAAGGAAACAGTACTCTCATGATAATTTATTAAAGGCAGTGATTGCTCCGAAAGATTACCACAATTATCTACGAATGGATGAAAAAACATAAACTCTTGTTAATGGCGACTCCCTTTATTCAAAAGCAGGAGAAACGCAGAAATGTATATTGACCCACCACAACGGAGTGGAATTTTCAGTATTTTTAACAGACGACGAGATTTCAAAGCTCGAAAATGTAGAATCAATATTATACTAAAGCAAAGAAACCACTTTGGATTTGGAACGCGGATTTTTGAATATGAACTCAATCAATATTAAGGAAACATAACCTATTTTAATTTTGACAGCCAACCCTTCGGCAATCAACCGTCGAGCAAACGGATTAATCGGTAGTCACGTCATCAAAAAATCTTTTTTCTACAACCGAGCGAAAAGTACAAATTTGCGCTTTCAAAAGAAAGCGCAAAGTTGGACATTTTCGAGGAACAAGCGTTCGTTTTACTTTGTCGCTCGCTTAGTTACCATGGACACCTTAATAATAATAAAGAAACGTCCAGCGTATCTGCGACTTTTGACACAAAATATAAACTGTCAAATTTGATATCAATAATTATTAATTACATTACAAAATATTTTTATAAAAATACCGGTTGTAGACAAAATCATGTGTGTAATTCGAGCGCAAAGTGACGTTGCCGCTCTCGCTAGATAGCCGCGCTCCGCTACCCGTCGCGCGTCTAACTTCTCGCTCAGAGCGGCAATATATCACTTTGCGCTCTTAATACACTATAGCTATTTGTGTATTAAGAGCGCAAAGTGATATATTGCCGCTCTGAGCGAGAAGTTAGACGCGCGACGCGTAGCGGAGCGCCGCTATCTCGCGAGAGCGGCAATGTCACTTTGCGCTCGAATTACACACATGATTTTTTCTACAACCGGTATTTTTATAAAAATATTTTGTAATGTAATTAATAATTATTGATATCAAATTTGACAGTTTATATTTTGTGTCAAAAGTCGCAGATACGCTGGACGTTTCTTTATTATTATTAAGGTGTCCATGGTAACTAAGCGAGCGACAAAGTAACTTTGTCGCTCGGCGAGCGACAAAGTAAAACAAACGCTTGTTCCTCGAAAATGTCCAACTTTGCGCTTTCTTTTGAAAGCGCAAATTTGTACTTTTCGCTCGGTTGTAGAAAAATAGCTATTTCATTTGTCGTCTATCCAGTCCAGCTTCAAGAGGAACTCGCCGAACACACTTGAAATAAAAAGTCCACGTCCGTATTTAAAAAAATAAAGTTGATGATTATCCCAGAAATCCGAAATGTCAGATTAAAAAACTAATTATTTCATCTTGAAGAGGATAAAAAGTGCCCATGACAAAGTGCAATTTATTTTTAAATATCTCTTCAAATACGCCTAGGTAAAAATAAAATAGATTTTGCAAAATTTCGGGTTTTCTCGAATATCTCCGGAAGTAACCGGAATTTCTCAAACTTATAAATAGCTTAAAATTCATCATCAAATTGAACAACTTTGCCCCAATTTAACCGACTTCGTATCTCTTGCGGTTACCGAGATCCCCATACAAAGACGGATCAGTAGCACCCTGTATAAGTATGTACATACACTACGGTAAATATACAGAATGTGAAATGTTTGTAGAGTCTAGGTATAAGGTTTGTTGAAAAAATTTTAAAAATCGATATGAAATATTCCCATATTTTTTATTTGTCAAAAATGATTAAAATGAATATATTATATTGCCTTAAGTTTTTATTTTAATAACTCGGTAATATTTTGCGGCATTTCCCCCGTCCGGTCCTCTTACAGACTGATGTGACATACTGTAAAACTATTTTACTCAACTGTTTTTAGCTTTCGTCACTTAGATACCAAAGTTCGACTAAAGGCATCTGGAAAATGTGGCCCTTCATCTCCAAGACAATCTCCATCTCCAGATGGCGAAAACAGCAGGTCTCCAAAGAGATCGCCTACTTCATCAAGAAAATCATCACTTATTAACAACTAATAAACATCTGTGGTTTTCAAAAATGTATTTAATTTAAACGCAAGTTGTATTTTAATCTTAAATCACGAAATATTGATAAAAAAACCAAATAATGCAAAGGGGCAACAAAATCTCGGCTATCTTCATGTGGTTCATTTTTAATGCTTTTCTAGCCAATCCTCTATTATACAGGATATTTCTTAAGTAATCTATAATTTTAATGAAGGCAATTTGGAAGACAGTTCTAGGTGCGTATAAAAGACCCTACAAATATATTTTTTTAGATAGGATGCGGTTTTAAAGACGTTTTTAAATTATTATTTTATTTTTAACATAATTAATTCGTTACGCGTTCGTTAATTTCTTATTCGTTCACAAACGTAAATTGTAATTGTAAATTCTCCATTTATGTTCCAACATTAAAAAGATTTTATTTTAACTGAAAAACTGCGAAATGAAGTAAGGAATCGAACTCATTATTCTAAAATTAAATGAATGTCGCCCCTAAAAAGTTTCCTCATGTTTGTTAGATTACTCTGAATTGTACATTTTTATTTTTTTTATTTCGTAGACATCGCATAAATTATAAGTATATCATTGGCAACTTTGGTACATATTATTAAACATATAAGATTGTTTAAATTAGCAAACTAGTAGTATTTTTAAAGCTTATTAAAATAAGAGAACGCAAAAAGCAATTTAGCATCGTGTCTTCCAGTTTTGAAGGAAAACACAATCTTCAAAAAAAATCTTCTGTGGAAATCCCGGTCTATTATATTTTTTCTGTTAAAACTTCAAATTCAAAACAAAAAAGCATATAATGAATTTTCTTTTAAAGTTAAAAATATTTTAATACTTAAAATTTTAGATTACATAGGAGACACCCTATACACACATAATTCTTTTGGTATAATTAGAAGTTAGTAGAGGCTGCCGCTGTGCTGCGGTTTTAAGTAATCGAAAGATTTCAATTTTTAAATTTTAGCTTTCGTGTTTACTTAGAAATTTTATCCTTATTACATTATACTTCATAAGTTCAAATTTACTACTGGGAAATCAAAAATTTTAATTTCTGCTTTTTTACGAGATGTTGTTAGTAATGTGTTCTTATAAGCTGTCGCAGTGGAATATTTGTATCAAGAGAGACATTGCGAACATATTTCTTTTCAGAAAATGTAATGGATTAAAATACCTACATACATATTTATTATTGGTGTACTAATACTTTGATGTTGTGTGTGAAAATAAAATCAATGTCGCAAAAGGCAGTGTAATTATTTCGCAGTCAACAACACCCATAAGTTATCCTAATTTAATTTTGTTTAACAAATTTCTGATAGTGTATTAAAAGAGTCTAATAATAATACATACAGGTCTACAGTGATTTGAATGTTAAAAAAGCGGTTTTCACTTCTCTCGGCCCTCTGATTACACATTACCCATTACACATTTTTCACAAAATGTTGGAAAATTTTAATCTTGGTGCAGTTCACGAGCAGCAAAGTGAACGCTTTCAGCAAGATGTAAGCGAAACAAAGCGAAATTATCAAGGGCGATGGAGTGTGTCAATGATTGCAGACTACTTCTGGATGTTACAACGTGATTTGACCTATAATTTCATTAGGGATTCGGCGAAAAAAAGTTCTCAGATAGAGAATATATTCTACAAAAGAGCGACAAAGTGTAATTTTGTATTTTTATAATTTCTGAATTAATTTTACTTGTGAAAAAATCTTACTTGATAGACACATAAAACACATATATTATTGCTGCATTCAGCTAGTGGCACATTAAGCCATACCGGCTCGGCGCCCTAAGCCTGCGCCTGCTCTAAATTTCGCGCCGTATTCAAGTTGTCGATCTTTTTTTTAAGTAAGTAGGTAAGATCTCTAAAATTTACTCATAGCTTTCCCATGTGTAAATTATAAAAGGGAACCTTTCGTAGCACTTGACATATCTGTTATTTGTAAAAGGTTTTTTGAAGGGCGCAACAGAGGCAAAAAATCGAAAAAGATACTTCATATTCAGGTATTCTCAAAAGCCAGTTTTAATCGATTTTTTGCCTATGTAAGCCCCCCTGAATTGTTTGCAAAAAATAAAAAATGTCACGCTCCGCGACAAGTTCCTTTCTTTTATGTGCACCTGAAAAAGCTGTACCTACATAAAGTTTTGGTTGTGGACTATAGTTCATTTTTATAGATCTTTGTCAACGCGACGTCATTTAAATTTAAAAGAACAGGAATATGTCAAGCGCCGCAATTGGTTTCCTTCTTGCACGTACACGGGGAAAAAGTTGTAGATTTGGAGCAGACCAGCAGGTGAACTCTATAACTATAACGGGTATAGTCGGGACGTTTCTTGGATGTGGTTTGCATCCCTCATCTGATTGATTATACCAAAATGGCGGCCTTTTTGCCTTTAAGTTTTACTTACTGAAATTTCACCACTCTTAGGCATATGTTGTCATAAATAATATCAGTTTCGTGTGTCAATTGATGCATTGTACGAGAAAATATTTTCACTTGCCGGATTATAACATAAGTTGTCGATTAGTTTACGTTTGTATGTAGCTCCCCTACGTTAAGGTTCGCAAATAAACGTATACGGGTTGACGAGTACACGTTAACTCTGGATTGCCCTCCTGATTATTGGTGTATTGTTGACCATGCGCTAATTTCAAATATTTTCTAAATACGAAAACTAAGTTAAGATCCACAGAAGAAAACTGCATGCGTAGTTTATCTTTATTGATTTTTTGTCTGTGCGGCTCTAATTTGTTTTAAATACACCTCGGGATGTGCCCTTCTTGGATGGGCAAGTAAGAAACTGCTTAATTTTTTTTTTTAGATTTAGAACATATCTACTTTTAGTTCATATTTGTGACGGTCTCTAGAAAAACTTTATATATGGTTCAGTGCATTATAAACTTTAGATTAGACAATTAGATTTCAGTAAAGCGGTAGTTGTTTTTTATCTCGCTAACAGTAGATACCTAAACAAAAAATCGGCGGCTAGACAGAAAGCTTTGAAAAGAATTCCTGTGCTAAATATAAAGACTTTGCCAGAAGCCATACTTTACTGTAATAAAATCTTATGAAAAAAATAGTTTTAAAAAACATTTTATTATTTAGATGTACTAAACCGAAAAAAATAAGTCCAGTTTTTTCATTGGGGCAATGCTGAATGCTATTTATAAAAGGACGTAGTTCGCGTGGGTGGATCCTAATAAAAGTAGTATCAAAGTTATCCCTGAAACAGATATAATAATTAAGTATGTTAAATTTATTGTCTTAAAAGCTTGTCGCGCGCGAAAAGTTTATGCAGACATTAATTTTGTTAGGCAGAAAATGTAAGTAAGTACTTAGGTAGGTACTTTTTTTACGCGACAAACTTTTAAGACAATAAATTTAACATTATTATATCTGCTTCAGTGATAACTACTTTTATTAGGATCCACCCATGCGAACTACGTCCACTTATAAATATCATTCAGCATTGCCACAATGAAAAAACTATGCTTATTTTTTTCGTTTTAAGTAGTACATCTAAATAATAAAAGCTTATTTTTAAAAAGTATTTTTTTATAATATTTTATTTTAAAATTTTTAGTTACGTCTTAACCTATGCATTTCTGATAATGAATCATTATTACAAGGCATTTTACTTGTTATCTTATTTTACTCGTCAAATCCTTTCATTTGATACCCATATCTTTTACCCCCCTAGGGGTTTAATTTTGAAGAACAGCCAAACACGTGCTTGCATATTTTTAATAAAAAGTTTATACTCTGAATGTAACATACCCACCCTGGTGATTTTTAATATACAGGTCTTTCATTTCATAACTAGCCGTCTTCAATAACACTTGATTTGAGGTAAATTCGGTTTGAACAAAAAACAATGTTAATTTAGATCGTAGGGGAAAATTTAAAACCAATAAATATAAAATTTTGCGTTTCACCCCTCACCCCCAGCTACCCCCCTACTTTGAAATATCAAATGGCACCGTGTCGTGTTACGTCGTTTTCAGGACCGTAAAGATCGTGATACATTTTAAAAAATGAGTTCAGTTCGTTCCTTAATTAATGATATTATGACCAAAATCACCAATATTTTTTTTTAGTTATGTAGGTAGGTAGAGGTTTAGAAAATTCACTGTAATAAGTGCTCAAAATGTGCTTCACTATTGGATATCGCTATAATTCCGCTTATTTTCGAACCGTTCGAGGATATTCTAAAATGTTTTTTACCATTAATCCGCCTAAACCGTTATCTCTAAAATACTCACAGGAGGAGTTCTGTAAACTACTGTTTTAAGTATCACCAGAGGAAATCAAGCGATATCATATGAATCTGGAAATCTCGTCAGCCATTTGTGTTCCGGGAAATCATTTATCCGACCATACTCGTACATGTACTGATATTGTGGGGAGGGGTCATTGGAAGGACCTCGTAGATTTCCAAAATGGTCTTTATTATTATCTAGCCAATTATAAGCACATTTTGAACACTTCTTGCTAAAGTAAGTTTTCTAAAACTGTTGCGTTACTCAAAACAATTTATTCATGACGGGGTCATAAATTCTTTTACCCATAACTCATTAAGGAATCAACTGAATTTAATTTTTTAACGAGGTAATATATCAGAATCCAAGGGATGCCATTGACAATTCTAAAGTAGGGGTGTGGGATGAAATGTAAAATTGAATATGTATTGGTTTAGTGTTAAGTGTATCTCTTACATGTAAAAATGGCAAACTTAATAAATAAGGTTCATTTTACGAGTAATATGAGTATCACATATACACAAAATTTCCCACTTATTATAGATATGTGCAAATACAACCATAAGGTTATTTAATTGTGTTTGCTCCTCCTTTCTCAGTGCTAAGCACTGATGTTACCACGTAGGGAATTTCCCTATACGTAGGAAAAATTCTTCGAAAAATGACCTGGTTAGGGAAAAACGGGCAGAAGTTTAACATTGCAGTTTTGATTGGGTTTGATTGGGTTTGATTGGGAAAATTTTAAATTTTGTTTGAAGGAACCAATATACCTAATTAGGAAGTTTCCATTTTTTTCTTTTTTATTATACAAATAGTCCCAAAAACTATAAAAAAAACAGGGAAATTTTTTAAAAATTATCTTCATAAATAAGAAAGTTATGGATTCTCAAAGTTTATATTCCGGGTCGCACCGCGAAAACCACTGTGACGTCACGCGACACCAAAGGAAGCAAAGCAGCCGTCGCGCGACCGAGTTTGTTTCGTTCCTGGTTTCGATTTATCGTTTTAATTTAATAATTATGCCTAAAACTGAACCACAAAAACTACATATATTGCATTGTACCTAGATGTACTAGCACCAGGGCCGCTGGAACGGGCCCTGAGGCAGTAAAATTTTTCTGGCCCCCAAAAGATGAATTTTTGCAATAACACTAAATAATTTTGACTTGCGGGCTCCCAAAAGCAGTGCGAGCCCGGGGAATTTGCACCTCTGCCCCTCTCGAGGGGCCTGACTAGCACCACCATAAAAACATCCTACAAATATTTTTTCCACGTGCGGAGACACAGTGGCGGATTTAGGGGGGAAGGGGGACAGGGCCCCCCCGAAGCCTTATACAAAAAGGATTTCAATAGCGAATTTGATAAAAATAAATATTGTCACGAGTCAAAATTCCTCATTGATTTATTGTATTGATTTTTATTTGGTTTATTTAAAACATTTTATTAAAAGATTCATTCACATATTAACGATGATTTGACAGTTTGTCGTTCAGTGAACTTGGTAGTCTCATTAGCGGTCAGCTTGATTTTGTTTAACTTTACGGAGGAAGCCAAGTTATGCTGACTTAGCAGTGCTCCGGGTATTAATCGCTGAATGGCAAAATGATAGGCAGTCGTTCCGGAAAAGATGTCGAGTTAAGACATGTGCCCGTTGGTCGGGAGAAGAGCCGCCTTTTCCGCCATGTATTTACGCAAAATTTAAGTAAGTATTTACCTTCATTTATTATGTTTATTTACAATTGCTTTTAATATATTTTATTTTTATAACTGCTGTAACTTCATTCCCTCCATACGATCCCAGAGACTATCATTTAGTCTCAGTCGCAACAACCCCCATTGTGACAATATTGTAACATAATCGTTAGCCATTTCTACATATTCTACAAAATATTATAAACAAAAACAAATATTTGCAGTCTATATAAGTGTCTTTGAAATTAATTATACCGCAAAAATATGAATAATACGAGTAGATCAATACTAATATATTACATAAAAAATGCAAGCCTTTTTGGGCATTTTTGAGTTACCCAAGCAAATATTTGCCGTCTATGTCATGTCAGTGTCTTTGAAATGAATTATACCACAAAACTATGAATAATAGATCAATACTAAAATACTAACATATTATATAAAAAATGCAAGCCTTTTTAGGCATTTTTGATTTACATGCTCTTAGATTGTTTCTGCAAACATTCCTTACACATCTGACTGCGATTTTATCAAAATTTGCGCGGACCGTTTTGGCTTCTAAAGGAATCAAATAACCAAATAGTTTTTTTTTCAAAAACATCCCTTAAAAGTAATTCTTTTTGAAAAACAGCTTTTTCGAAAACGGATTAACAAAACTTTTCAAAAATATTTTCTCGAATACACATATTTCGAACGTAGGTACATTTTTTCAAAAATGCCTTGAGAGCTTTTTCAAAAGTGCTTTTTTGAAAACGGATTTATGAAATATTTTCTCAAAAATACGTATTTCGAAAGTACATTTGTCCAAAAATGTCTTTAAAAAATAGGTACATTTTCCGAAAATATATTTTTTCCACAAAAAAATATTTAGAAATTAAATTATAAACTCTAGTACCTAGCTTGGAAAATGTTAATGAAAAAAAGACGAAAAAAGATCCTGAACAAACCTAAACTCACCTTTTTTGAGTTTGATCAGGTTTCCTTAGGTTTGGTATGTTACTTTCTCGTAAACTACTTTTTCAAAAAGCCGTTGCTTGGAAAAATTGATATCCGAAAAAATTTAGTTTCGAAACAGATGTTCTCTGAAGAAATGTATTTTTGAAAAGTGCTTCAAAAAAAAATTTAAAAATTGGTTTTAGAAAAATTGTACCTTCGTAAGTACTCGTATATCCCCCTAAATGATCACAGGGCCATAAATAAAAAAATCAAACAATTGGCCATGTCGCGTGTTACCTAAGATGACCAACTGTTCTGTTTTTTTAAACAAACATCTTTTTTGATGTTAATTTAATAATAATAATAATAATAATCTTTATTGATCCTTAGCTACAAAAGGTAGATAGACAAGTCATGTATAAATAAAATTGTACATACATATTGTATATAATTTTTTAAAGTATTTAAAATATTGTACACTTACAAACATTACTAACAGATACAAACATTTCCGTCATATACTCGTAACATCCAAAGAATTGCACAATGAGGTGTATTCATTTATTGAATAAAAGCAATTCGTATTTAAAAATCTTTTTAGTTGCTTTTTAAACTGATTAAAAGAACCTGCCTTTCTTATTGATGCAGGCAATACATTATAAAAAGAGCAACCAGCAAAAACCGGAGATTTTTTATAAAAGCTATGGCTATGCTTTTTTAAGTGAAATGTTGACATGTTTCTGGTGTGGTAATTATGTACTTGAGAATTAAGTAAATATGAATTTTTGGTTTTATAAACATAAGTTAACAGTTTAAAGAGGTAAATTGAAGGAAACGTCAAAATATTATTCTTAAAAGTGTCTCTACATGAGGTTCTGTATGGAAGATCAAAAATCAATCTGATTATGCGCTTTTGTGCAATAAACAAGCGCTCCCATTGACCTGATTGTCCCCACACCACCACATTATATGACAACAAAGAGAACACCATTGCATAATATGCATTTAGCAGTGTAGGTACCTGTATTTAGTTTATTTTTTAAGTTGTAGATCGCATAATAAGCTTTATTAAGTTTTAAGCATAATGAATTAACGTGTTCGCCGAAGCTAAGATTTTCGTCAACAACTACTCCCAGAAATGAGGTTGATTTTTGTGTGTTTATTAAAAAATTGTTAATTTGAAATCTGAGATTACTTCCTGGCCGGTAAACTTTATGACTCTCTATGAAGACTGTTTTGTCGTAATTTATTATAAGCCTATTTGAAAAACACCACTCACCGAAAAAGCGCAAGACTGCCTGTACTTTCAGTTCCACCTCAGAGAGCGATTTACCCGATACTACGATGGAAGTGTCATCCGCGTACATGAGTGGTCCACCGTAATCGGAAATATGACTCGGTAGATCATTCACGTACAACAAGAACAGTAAGGGCCCCAGGACGCTTCCCTGAGGTGTGCCTAAATTTATATCATAAACATCTGATTGTGAGTCGTCGATTTTAACCACCAACTTTCTATCTTTCAGAAAGGAGATCAGCCATTTATTAATTACCCCACGAACACCCAAAGAATTCAGTTTCGACTCCATAAATCCTGATTCAAGGGTATCAAACGCCCGACTCAAATCAAAGAAAATTGTGACAACATGTTCATTTTTATCCATTTTATCGTAAATAGATTGAATATAGTTAATGGTGGCTGTCTCTGTGGAGCAGCTTTGTCGGAGTAAGTAAATTTTTTCGAAAAATAGCTTCAACATTTTTTTTAAAGAATCCTTTAAAAATACATTTTCCGAAAATATATTTTTTAGAAAACATAATTTTTCTAAATTTAAATTAAAAATTCTACTGGCTCGGAAAATGTCAATGAAAAAATGACAAAAAGAACCTGAACTCACCTAAACAAACCGTTTTTGTGTTCGGTCAGGTTTACGTTTCCTTGGGTCTGCTATGTTACTCTGTAGTAAATTACTTTCCAAAAAGTGTTTTTTTTTTTAATATGAATATTTGAAGTCTTTTTCGAAACAATGTTTGAAAAATGTACTTCCTAAAAACATGTTTTCTTAAAAAATGTAATTTCGAAGTGGTTAAAAAAAATTCGAAAAGTTGGTTTCCGAAAAAAAAGTTTCGATAACACCCCTAGGTTTCGAATACGTATACCTATTCGAAAATATATTTTGTAAAAAACTTGCTTTCAAAATATATGTTTTCGAAAAATTTTCATATATCAGTCCAAATGGACAGAAATTGCAAATAAAAAAATGCAAAAATTTTGATAAGTTAAGATGACAAACCGTTCTGTTTTCGCAAGAACAGGTTTAGATATTTCGTCCAACGCATGAAATATTGTACATTTTTTAGAACTCTAAACAATAAAAAATAATGTCCCACCCGAATTTGCCCATTTTTCTTGGTATATACTTTTGTGTAGCTCGAGGTGACGTTACGCCATTGTTTACATGTTAACATGTTTAATAAAGCATGTTAATAAAGTGTATTCGCTTTTGATTTATTCTAAAGTAAATTCAATAAAAATTTCAGCTGTTCATGCAGTGCGAAGAAAGAACACATGGATCATCTTAGATGCTGAACTAATGCGACAACTCACAAGACTTGTATCCATTTTAATTTTATGGAACTCTCATTGTGGATCTATTATTTTGATTTTCTAAATATCTGCTGCAGGTATGTTAAATTAAGTTTACATATTGACCTCAGTATTGACTGAATGTCAGGTGGTGCTGAAATATCTTGTGCCATTGAAAGGAAAAGAATTTTTTTTTGTAAGTTCCTTTCTTTTCCCTTCTTTTAAAAGTGTATATTATTATTTAACAAGAAGCAACAATAAAAAACTACAAATTTTTGTACTGCAATAGCTAGAAGACAGAATAATTATTATGGACATAATTAAATTTAGATACTTTATTATTGATAAAAATATTTAATAAGTATTGTTTACTTTCAATAGATTTATTGGCATTGCTTATAATAGGAAGTATTGAAAGACGAAGTGCTGGCAAAGTTATGTATTTGATTGACTTTGGTCGAACAGATTATTTTATATAACACAAAAATATTTTATATTGATAAATGTTGAATGATAAATAGTTGCGTACATGTACATTTTATCAGAGAGGTGTTTATATTTATACGGTAAGCTTCAAGGTATCACATAAATATAGCCACAAATTATAAATTATTACACTGGGGCTAGATTTTTTTACGAAATTAGTTTGTTTTTGCATCATAATGTAAATATTTAGTAAAAATTGAGCAACTGCCTAATTGATGCAGGTACATTGACACGAACACCTCTCTGAAGATTAGTGTTGGGAATAATCGAATGAATTAAATAATCGAAAGATTAGTTCTACAATGACTTTAATATCGAATGATCATTCGAAATAATAATATAATCTTGGCCCCGGCCCCAGCCACGTCGAGTGCCCAACCCCTCGGTTAAATCATTCGAATGATCTCGTTGACCTCTTGAGATATCTCGAGTGATTTCAATAATCGAATGATCGATTATTTTTTATTCGAGATGTCCCACCACTACTGGAGATTCATTTATCAGTATAATGCATACTCCGAGTTATTGCTTGTGATTAGTTAGTTATAAAATATAACCTTAAAATACTGTTTGTTTAATTTATTTTAAAATGTATTAAATAGTGTTATCTTTATCCATACGACTTTTATTTTTAGTTTAAATACCATTTTTAAAAATTCCTAAAAATGTATATTAATTAATTTTTTTTGACACTGTCAACAGTGTCAACAAGATTTTATTAATATTCATTTTCGATAAAACTGACATTAAAAATACTAAAAACCTAAAAGCCAAAAGGAATTTTAGTTCACCATGCACCTTGTGTTGGTGGCGCTAGTAGTGAAATGTCATTATTGTCATTTGTCATTAATGTCTATTTGTCTTGTATCTCATTTTACATAGGACCCGCTCTTCTCTCTATTTGTGTTTTTTGGAAGGCACTGTATGCACCGAATATATAACACATAGAAGGGTCACTCTCCAAGAAGCGCGAACACGCCCGAGACTGCGCGACGAAATTTTCCCTTCTCATCTCGTCCCCGCTTGGGCGCAAAAGCGCTGGAGTTGATTCATTCGAAGACGCGTGGTGGTATAAAGTGGACCAAATAAGCGTACGGAGAGTTCTGTGTTGTTTATATAGGGGTGACTGAATAAATTTAAGTTAATACTTTTTTGTGTGTTGACCATTTTTTTACTTTTTCGTTCTGGTGGTGGTGTTAATCTGTTTGTGTAGTAAAAATAAAAACAAACAAAACAAAAGAATTGCATACCCTTAAAAAATTTAAGAACGTAAAACTAAATAAAAAATGTTTATTAATTTAGCTCTCAAAATCTTTTGTCAATAGATTCGGAACGGAAGGTCGATGGTCGAATATCGAAAGATACTCATCGATATTGGCATCGATGTTTATGACCCCTAACATCGATGGCAAAACATCGAATATCAATAACAGAACATCGAAGTTTATTAAACATTCTAACATCGCCCAGCACTGCGCGCAGACGAGCACTAATAGGGCGAGACATCTTTGGGTCACGCGGCAGCCGAATCTTTCAATTTTAACTAACGATAACTTGAACACTATAAGTCGTAGAAAACTGCGTTTTTTTTAAACTTCGTCGATGTTTTGGCTTTCCTTCACATGCAGATGGTATGACCAAATTCTTTAAAACATAAAAGTTTCTCGCTTACTGAAAAAAGTGCTGCAATTAAAGTACCTACATGTTGACGTTTCACCAAGTTTTACAAAAAAACAAAATTGACTCAGTAGCCTTCGCTCACACTTCTTCTATGGATTAAAAAATATATATCGGAATTATCTCGATTAGTTCCGAAAATATCGCGAGGTATGTGTAAAAATGTAAGAGACATTAATTTTGTCACATTTATGACATTTTTCGTCATAAAAAAAGTTTGACCTTCCAAAAAATGTTGTAATTGGCTATTTCAGATAGCCTAGACCCTAGCCAATCATTCTGTGAAGATCCCATAATAGTTGTACCTTACAATTTTTTTAACTCATTTTTGCCGGTTTTACAGTCCACTATTCCTGGCCAGTAAAAAAGTATTGTAATTGCAAAAAAATCACCTTGCGAGACAGATCTTGACGTTATTTTTTCCGGGCTTTAAAATATTTCTCTTAGAAAAATATTTTGCATTTGACAAATCCGAGCAAACAGTTTACATTTTTAAAACAGGGTGAACCAATTGTGAGCGAGGCAACTGCTGTGCAAAGGTATTTGTCGATTTTTTATATATTTTATTTAGAATGACAAACAACGTTCCTTTTGTTTTGCTCCTATCGTCAACATACTGCCATGACAATAAGGCATGTACCGAAATAATCGATTATGATCCAAATATAATTACAAATTAATGTGCCTTCTTTTATGAATATAATATATACCAGTTGGAACTTGCTAATTATAAAATCGGCAAATACCTACCTTTAAACTGAACAGTAGGTAAAGAAACAAAAAAAAAGTTTGCCACTTTGTATAACTTTCTCACAATATGGTTGGATTCATTAAATATTCAACTATTCTTCTATAACCATCATATTAAGTTATAAAATTTAAGCAAAAATCTTAACATTTTAATTTTTTATAGTGTTCACCGTGTATATATTGAACACAAAGGATATACTTTTTCGAGTAGGGTTAATGCCTACTTTGCATACAAAATTTCATCCTTTTCCGTCAACTAGTTTTTGAGCTGTCGGGCTAACAGATAGACCGACAGACAGGAAGACGGAAATGGACAACATACATTGTTGTCATCTAGGAACCCCAAAACATCTGTCAAAATCTCGGAAGGTCTGTTACGCCGTTAATAATTTCTTAGTTATTTTAGGTATATTATATTACCACTCGTTTTTTCAGTATTAACTGATTTCTAATAAAAAACAAACTTAGTATTTAATTTATTTGTAGGTGCTGGAACTTACTTTACGCAAATTATATTATATATACTTAGGTTAAGAAAAAACAGTAATCCAATAACTTTTTCTTTATTTCAAATTTAACTAACCATAAGTAAAGAACGCAGCTCAACCGTGTGTTTTTAAATAAAAATATTTCCCTACATGTATTTAAAAAATATATTATCTCAGTTTCTTTTTATCCGATATATTAAGTTTATTATTTGATCGATCTAAAACACACTTTAATGTTGTTTCTATTGCAACTACTTTATTGTAGATAAATAATAGTTTGCAGTGTTGTTGCTAACAAATTGAACTGCGTTCTTATAAGTAACTTTATGTTAATACAACTGATTAATTAAAACACTAGTTCACTTTCAGTTTTATTCCGTTCCTACAGAGTAACCCTCGTAAAACAGCTCGGCCCGCTTACACATATCGCGTGCACGTATTGCCCTCGTAATTTAGGATTTCTGTCTGCGACCTCGCAAGTCTTACAATTCGAGAAAATACATTCGGCTGCTGCCGGCGATGCTTTGATCTTAGAACATCACAGTGCCGCGGAGGAGTGACCCTTCTATGTGTTATATATTCGGTGCTGTAAGTGTCGAAAGTGTGATCACAGAAAACATAGCTACGCAACAGAATGATGGAGACATGGCAACAAATCACCCCCGGAAAAGGACGCCGTTTGCAGTCAGCCGGCGTCCCTTATGCGATTCGGGTGGCTTCTATGCGATGATTTCCTAAAAGATGTCGGCCGTGCTAGTCCCGCGTTGCCAAACGTACCGTTGTGTATGTAAATGTGAAGAAAAGTAGTGTAGGTTAAAATAAGTACTATGTACTTTAATAAAACTGAAGTACCTATATGTTAAAGGTTTGGATACGAAATGTAGAATATTTAAAGGGCTGATTTTAAAGAGTGTATTAACTTAAGTATATAAAATTGTTTTAACATGAACTACGGTCGAGTTTATATTTTCGTGGTGCATACTGTGTAATAGATAATACAATCAATTAAAGTAATAGACAAAAAATGTGGAATGACGCAGAAAAATACTAATAAGTTTTTAAGAATTCTATAATACGTATAAAGTAAAATTATTGTTATTATTAACATACATTATTATTTAGTAACGCTAATCGATCGAATTTATCGCCTCATTTTTTCACTTCTTAATGTCTAGTGTCATTTGGAATTGCGTTAAATAAAAATATTTTTGGAAAGGCTGGGTATAATTTCGATAACAATTAGGTCTAATTGTAAATTCTAAGAATACCAAAAGCTGTTTTAGTACATACAAACCAACATTAAAGCCCCAACAGACTAAGCAGTGGCGCACCGAGAAATTTCACCTAAGAGGGGGTTACCACCACCACCCCCCCCCCCCCCCCCCGGTTCGACACTGAGGCTAAGAACAATTTCTCTATTTATAATATAATATATATGTATAAACACAATGATAATTGTCTTTTTAATTAACGTGACAGACATTTTTTAAATTTTCGCATAGTTTTTATATAAATTTGATGAAAAGGAATTTATTGGTCCAATAAGTTTAGCAATTAGTCAAACAAAACAAATATATAGTATTTCTAAAATGTTTATTTTAAAATGTAGAGGGTGTCCGGATTTCGTTGTTATTGCAGGGTATCACGATCTCGGTCGTTATCAGAGATAAAGGGTTGCGGTTTTTCGCGAAGTGTTGCTACTTTTTGATGAAACGAAAGATGGCATAAAAATATTTTTGAAGCCCCCCTTCGTTTTTGAGATATAGGACGGAATTGATTCTTTTTCATTTTCGGACCCCCCTCGCACTTCAGTTATCTTGTAACTTATAAAAAAGAGTAGAGATTGATCCTGCTTTCGTGATTTACGTAGAGTCGAGTAGCAAAAGAGAGTTTTCGTTCGTTCGTGTTTATTTTAATGCTCATCAGAATTCTGTTGCGTAGCTATGTTTTCTGTGGTGTGATCAAACTAAGCTAAGGGTTCGTACAGAACCTGAAGAAAGGGCTTAGCTTATTCTCAACGTTTTTTAACTTGGCGGTCAGATGGCATTTAGGAATCCTTCAAATTTCTTAGATTGTTGTTTTTCACAGGTAAAATACTTGGCCTGTACCGAAGACAAAAGTGTGGTGTTTCAAGGGCGAAACAAAGGCAGCACGGCCAAATGTTAGGAGAGAATCGTTCCAAATCTAAGTCAGGCGCCAAAGGTCATAAATTAAAGGCATAGTGGTGACCTGTCAACCAAGCGCGAGACGAATGTTTACTTGTTGGGGACGCATAGATTCAAGTGGGAATGAAGTTTAGTTCTGTATGAACGCTCTTTTATGTAACATAATTATTCTTTGAATATACTTTCATTTTAAAAGTATTGACTTTTATTGGTCATACCTGACACACGTATTAATTTAATATTTGAAACTTATGTCGAAAATGTCGGTTAGGTTACCTGGGATCCGAGGTAAAAATCGTATTCACCATCGATTCAATATCTTTTTATCACTTCTATACTACGTTCGTTGATATCATAACGATAAACTGGCATTGCATTCTAATCCTATAGTAAATATTTATTTTCCATATTGATAACAAATCTGTGTGCAATTATTTAATTTTTGGAATTGGTATCCCATAAACATTTGTGCCATAGTTTAGCGTATACCTAGTTTTGATATAACTGTGTAGCCGTATTGTGATGTACTGATATTTCATAAAAAATTATTGGTAAATATAGCATATTTTGTCTATTTACTTTAGAAATTTATTTCGAAAAACTACCATTCAGCTAAAATGTCGTAAATATAATATACACTTTGGTTGTTGATTGGCAACAAAAAGGTTAAGCAAAAGGCTTTAACGGTAGTAGCTCTCTTATGTTACAGTCATAGAGAAAATATATAATAGAGAAACAATGTCATTTGCGAATGTGGCAAATTTACCAAGCTGAATCCGTAAACACAGACGGTCTTCTGCGGGCTTGCACCTTGTCGAACCTTTGCCTTGTGCTAGACAGGACCGTACTTCAAAATTTATTTCACATGACGTGAATGTTTTATCGAGTAATAAATTAATGCTAAATATATTACTTATAATTATTCTTTTTATTAATGATGAAAATGTAACCATTAGTGAGATTTTAACAAAAATTGTATAGTTTGTTGGCTTAAATCTGAGTTTTCTTGCTATAGAAAACTGTCGATAATTCCTCGAAAATAGCTCAGTTTATACATATACAGTGCGTCTCTTTAATGTCCCCCCTCTTAATTTTTTAAACGTTACATTTACAAAATTCAAAGTTGAAATAAAATATAAACATAGTATTCTAAACAATAGAAATAAAATATGCAACTGTTTTAAGAAGTAAAATAGTAAATAAAAAAATTACCAAAACTATGTGTATATTTTATTGGATTGTCATCCCATCCTGTATAATTATTGAACAAACCAAGTTCTATGGTAAGATGTAAATATTTTTAAACCTATTTACAGTATGTGCACTTGATACTTTGGTGAAAGCGCTTTTTTCTTTCGCCATCCCTTTTAAAATACTCCCCTCTACCCTAATCCACTAGTATTTTAGTGCCCCTTTGACGAAAGCGCAAATATGCCTTTTGGACACTCACCCTTCTAATCCACTGATATCTTAGCGATCCTTTGGCGAAAGCGCTTTTTTCTTTCGCCATCCCTTTTAAAATACTCCCCTCTACCCCGATCCACTAGTATTTTTAGTGCCCCTTTGGCGAAAGCGCAAATATGCCTTTTGGACACTCTCCCTTCTAATCCACTGATATCTTAGCGATCCATTGGCGAAAGTGCTTTTTTCTTTCGCCATCCCTTTTAAAATACTCCCCTCTACCCTAATCCACTAGTATTTTTAGTGCCCCTTTGGCGAAAGCGCAAATATGCCTTTTGGACACTCGCTCACCCTTATGCAATATAGGGGAAGGAGGCATTGACAATATATATGACCTTCTTACACCATCCTACCCCTTATACAATGCCCCTAATACACACACACCCCATCAGTGCCTTTCTGACACCTTGACCACACACAATATACGTCACTGACAAATATTTCTACTTCTCCATGTGTGTATTCACTTCAACACCGGAGTGCATTTAAGATAAATTATATTTTTTACCTACTATTCTTTCACATATTGATATAATTTAAATTTGGAATTAAACTATTTGTATTTATGCACTAATTGTAAGAAATAGACTACGAAATAATTCCTTATATTTAAAAGTTGGATACATAATTGGCGAAACATATGAAATGTCTTTAACACTTTGTAAAGACTATTTTTGAATCGAAATAACAAGCTCAGAGGTTCGCAATATTCGCCACCCCAACCAAAAATACCATAACATAAAAATGACTGAGATTTTTTCGGCCCGGTTCTGATCGCCGAGTTGCGTCATTGAGTTCAACAACCACTTTTGCGAGACGTCCCGAGTGCGCATGCCTCGAGAGAACCGTCGTTTAAAAACCTGACTGGCGCCATATGCGTAGAAACTCACTTTTTCGCCCATACATTGGACGGATTCAGCTGGTGTCGCGAATACGTTGTGAACGTCTAAATATATTTTGTCTATGGTTACAGTAGACCTCAAGCTAGGTCATCGATTAACTTTTTGGACAACAGTAAACTCATACTACGAGCTAGATCTTAAAATTTTCTATCATTCAACAGATTATTCGACCGGGTGAGACCAGTTTCGGTATCTTTCTTTTTGTTATTGTCTAGGCACTGAGTAAAAGTAATTTTTCTATACGAACCTTTTTTTTCTTTACTATGATTTTATCCTCGAACAGCTTTTTTTACTAGAAATACCTAATAATAGCTGGCTATGTTAAGTTTTACGGTGATTTATCTTAAAATTTGATAACCTATTTCAGTCGTATTTTAAAAAAGCGTTTTTATAGGACAAAAATTATCTCAAAACGAAAGTCTTTTATAGTTTTTCCAAAAGCAACAGCGATTAATATAATTGTTACTTAAAACGTGTTCAAGGCATTGACTTTTAAAAAATAATCTTGCAACGCCGAAAGAGGCTACTACGTACCACTTAAAGCGGCATTCTCCACGGGGCGTCCACGTTGGCCAACTTAGTTTCATTTTAGTACAATTTTTTGCTTTATTTTTCTTTTGTATGAATGCTGTGACAATATTAACCGTATTCATATTATAGGTACTTTTTAGCGTATTAATAAAGGCTTCAAGGTATTTTATGATTTATTTTAGGAAAACAATATTTAAAAATAATATTGAGGTAATAGTGACAGAAAAAATATCACGATAGATCTTTTAACATATTACTCTTCTGAATGAAATCATTATACACGTTGAAACTTCAGATAATTGACTGAAAATTGCTTGCAGCAGGATATGAATCTATGCTTAACATAGGTAGGTTACTTATAATGATATTGTTAAAAATTATAGAGCCGAAAAACCATCTCAAAATGAAATTAGGTTGGCAACGTGCATGTACGCCTTAATAATTTTATTATTTATACTGATGTTGTTTTTTGTTCCCTGTCAAAAATTTTAATTTGTATTAGGTTTTTTTTTCATTTGATATGCAATATGTATCTATATAGTATATATACTATGATGTCCCTTTGTATAGTTCTTATTACTAAAAAAGGAGAAATATATTATAATTTTTAAAGTTATTAACCTCTTGACAGTCGGGGAATTATTTAATTCTATAATAATGGTTTTCAAATTCGCGGTAATCAGCTAAACCTGAAAAGACAGATAAAACTAAGCAAATATATATAGGTACATACTTTGCCGCCATAAAATTTTCGTATGTGGCGCATTAGGGAGATTTCGTTACCCCTTAGCGCTAAACTTTAAGTTAATTTATGAAGAAAAGTAACATAAATATGTGCTGTTCTTAGGAACAGAACAACATAAACTCATTTTAACATGTTCCAAGACAACAATTATACAGAATGGTCCAAAAATAATCGTACATAGAGCAACAGTGGAGTCCCGGCATTAAAATATTGCGATTCATCAAACTTGGTAAGTCCGAAATTGATATTAAGAAATCTATAATAACTATAACTATATTAATTCCATTTTTTTAACACTTTAAACAGTTTTTGGCATATTACTGTACAAGTTAATATAGGGGATCTTTGAAGGCAAGAACAAATATTCCGATCTCAATTTTACTACCGCATATAGAGGGCGCTACGTACTTCACATGCTTAAAAAGAGCTTAAACTTTTTTGGGAGTAGATGTATGGAGCTTTTGATAGAAAAATATTATTTTCTGTCTTTTTAGAGAAAAAAGGTATTGATTGCATTTGAATGACGCTAATGTTATCAGATGCAGCAATAACAGGCATATTTCAGGAAATGTATTACAAAACGTATGTAAGTGCAAGTTTTATCAGATTTTGATGAACATGATTTTTAAGGCTGCCTATTATGGTAAAAAACACTGTATCTGATAATAATATAGGGAATATTTCGAAAACGGTTACCTTTAACGCCGTTCAACTAATATACGAGTACCTTTTATCTCTAAAAAAGGTAAAAACCGTAACGTTTCTGATTAAAAGTTTAATAAATTTACTCACAAAAAAGTAGACGGTTTTATTCGGCGACAATTTGTAAAAAAAGTTGACAATCTTTGATTCTCTTCTTCGCATGGTTGGATATTTTTCAGGGCAGAAAATCATGTACCTACGGGTCAAAATACAAAAAATTTGTCAGAAAAATTTAAGTAAATTTTCAAAAAAGAATGGCTGGAAACGCTTTATTGGCAACATATTAACAATAAAATAAATGTCCGCACACAGTAGCCGATATGAAAGAATTTTTTTTTAAATAGGGTCACCGTCGTTATTTTTCCAAAGGGACTGATGTTACCGAACAGAGGTCCATCGTTACTGTTAAGGGGCAGCTGTAGACGAGATGGAGAATTATTTTTGTTCGGGGGGAACGTTAATAAATTTCAAAACACACCTTGCATCTTTTACAAAAATTTTACTTGCATTTTTACAATCTCTTTTTCGTGAGAATTTTGCAAGATGTCCATGAGTCAATCAAACTACATAATTATATGAAAAAAACAAATTTTTTGCTGCTTTTCATTTATTTGTTTTAAATTAATGATGACACACTATACTAAATTTTCATATATAAATCCCTTCAAACTTTAGTACCAACGACGCGATGGTCGCTAGAATATATTAAGCTGGAACCCGCGGGCTTCGCCAGCGTGTTTTAAATATGAAATAAATTTTTAGAATATACAGCGTGAGTCGGGAGGAACGCACCAAACTCTAGGAGTGTATTCTACACGTAAATATAGGTAAGTCAAAAAAACCCAAAAGTTATAATCCGATTTTTATTTATTTTCAAATTACAACCTATTATAAATATAATAAAGACGATTTATTTTATTTTTTTTGTTGGTGATTAGGCGATAAAAAAATAAAAATTGAATTACAACTTTTGAGTTTTTTTGACTCACATATCGTGTAGAATACACTCCTAGAATTTCGTGCGTTCCTCCCGACTCGCCCTGTATATTCTAAAAATATATTTCATTTTTAAAACACGCAGGCGAAGCCCGCGGGTGTCAGGTAGTATATGTAATATAGTTAGCTTTTACCTATCCGCGGCTTCTTACGCGTATAACTTATTTCCTTTATGTATTATTGAATATTGACGTTTGTGGCGTACCCTGTATCTTATCATGAAAAATTAAGCAACATTTTATTGACAGAAATTTGTAATTTCATTTATGGATTGTCCAGTTTTCAAGTAATAGTCCAAGCTCCACTTTCGTTATCGTGGCACCCTGTTGTACCTATACTAGGTACTTCTCGAACATAGAAAAAATGGTATATTACGTAAAAAAATTAAATAAAATTGACGTGTTTACAGTTTTTTTAAATAGCAAATAATACTTTTTGAGATAAAAATTATTTTCATTTTTAGGGGGTTGTTTGAACTCCATGGAATTTGAGTTTCAAAAATCCCTTCTTATCGAAACCCTACGCCCTAAAATAAACATGTATGCCAAAATTTAACTTTCTATGTCAAGCGGTTTGAGCTTGAAAAATTATTTAATTTTTAGGGGTTGATTTTACCCTCTTGGAGGGGGACTTTTGCAATATCCTTTCTTACTGGACGTCTGGGGTCTAAACTAAAGCTGTATGCAAAATTTCAACTTTTAATCTTTGATAGGTAGGGCCGGGCCTTGGTAAATCAGTGATAGGGGTTTGTTTTTACCCCTAGGGGTAAAATTCCAACACGAAAAAAAATAAAATAAAATTGACATGTTTTGGCGTTTTCCTTAAAACGTAGTAGATTTTAAAATAACAAATAATTTAATATTTAGGGGTTGCTTTTACCCCTTAGAGCGCTAGTTTTGCAAAATCCTGTCTTAGTGGACGTCTACGGCGTAAAATAAAGCTGTGTGCAAAATTCCAACTTTTTAGCGTTAGTAGTTTTGGCTGGGCGTTGATGAATGAGTGAGTCAGTCAGTCAGTCAGTCAATTTACTCTTTTAATATATTAGTATAGATAAAGGGACCGTCGTTATGGCTTATAGGGACCGCGTTACGTGTTCTTCCTAAAACCGTGTTTAAAGATAAACGACTTAATCAAATACTTCTAAAATGTTAGGTTATGTACTAACTAGTAATTATTTATTTTGCAATGACAAATTGATTTTTATTACAAAACTGTTAGCCTAGATATTTGTCGGGGCCGGCCGGGCGGCGTTATGACCAAAAACATATTTTTATAATATTAAAATACGAATTAATAAAAAAATACTTGTACAGTAATATCCCAAGAAACATACATTACAACTAACTGGCATTCCAAAAATGCGTTAACAGAAATGCTAAGGCGAAAAGTGGCAGCTACAGTTTCACATTCAAACTAATGTTTGGCAGAAAGTTTAAAGTCAGGGAAGCGGATAAATAATGTCCTAATTCATCAAATACTTAATATTTTAAAACCATTTTGTTGTTTTTTAGTAACATTTTCTTAGTTTGATAACAATTTTTTAAGAACATACCATTAGGTAGGGTCAAGGGACCGTCGGCGTCGTTTTGTTTTTTATATACCTAGATATAAGTCAATTTTTAAGACCAATAAAAAACAAAACAATCCTTTAATGCTTTGTGTAATAGGGTAAACCAGACAATTATTGGCACCCCACCAGTGATTGGCACAGTCGACCTAAAATGTTTATAATTAACGTTATATATTTTATATATGGATATGGATAGATATGGAGTTGCCTAACATTAATTTTAAATGCACCACCTTAATACTACCAGTCAAATTTGGTCGTTAGATGGCGCTTTAATTTTCTTATTGGCCGTTAAACTTCATGGTGCAAAGACATGTGTTAAAAGCAGCCATTTTTAGCGCGATCAGCTATGAATTTACGGTAAGTAAACAGCAAGTTATTTTTATACTGTGCCTTTTTCCTTAATGCAGTTTATGTTTATTTCATAGGTAGGGGTAGATCTTTAATATTTCGTAAGAAAATTAGGAAATCCATCCCGATTTATATTTATTTTGTGAGGTGCCAATCACTGTACCGTAAAATAAGTTATCAAACAATGATTGTCATCCTCATGCCAATGACTAATTTTACATATTTTTGCCTTAAACAGTGATTGGCATAAGTTACAGTAAATTATAAAATAACTTTTCTGATTACATTAACCACACAATTGTAACAAAAATATACAGGGTGTCCTAAAAGGTATAGTCAATAATTGGGGATTAAGTAGATTGGGCCGAAATAAGGTTAGGACTTTATATAAAATTTTGTCCTTTGTCCCCTCATTAAACGGGGGTCTCTGAAGATGGTTTTCACTAGATATTTATTAAAAAAAGATAACTAAATTAAAAATAAGTAAATAAATACAAATATACATTTTGTTTACAGATGCCGAATGTAAAAGATGGCGAAGTTTACAAGAAAACATATACAGAAGAACAAGTACAAAATGCCTTAGTACCTAGATTTTGACAATATAAATCAATCTGACATAGAAAATATGCCTGTTTTCTCGGAAGAAACATCTTCAGAAAACTGTGACAAAATAGAAGTTCTTGATATTTCCCAAATCTTACAGTCCTCTGAAACTTCTGTTGTAAATTTAAATTTTATTTCGCCACTTCAGTCCAATATTTCATCAGCCTTTTCCACCAGCCTACCATCTGAGTCCATCATCGAACAATGTTATAATAATAAATCTCAAAATAAAGTTCTTCAAGACTTTATTATTTTCCCTCTCACACCCGAAAGACAAAATATTAAAAAAACAGAAAAAGTACCTACCATTTGTTTTAACCTCTTCTAGTTGGAAGAAAATTTACATAGAAAAAAAACGAAGAAAAAAAAAGGTTGAAAAAGAAAAAGAAGAAAGGAAAGTTAAACGACTAGAAAATAAGGCAAAACAAGGACAAGTTAACATCAAAAAGGCAATAAAAACACTAAAACCGAAAAAAACACTTAAAGAAAATAGCAACGCAACAAAAACATACAACAGCCCAAAGAAAATTAACATCACATCTAATATCATACTACCCAAAGCACCTAGTAAACCTATTCACGTTAGAAATTTATTTGAAGATAAGGAAACTGAAAAATGTGAAAGTTTTTCAAAGGAAGAGACTATAGACAACCCATTTTTAAATCAGTTAGTAATAAATAAATAGAAGACTTGAAGTAAAAAACGGGGTATGTGCCAAAAATTTAAGAATTGTGTTTCTTCCGTAAAAGTGGGCTATGTGGCATCGCCTTTAACGTAAAAATTGGGAAGTGCCTAAAATCTTAGCCGCAAGATCGTGCATGTGTCAAGTGCCAAGTTCTTATCGGTAAATAATGGGCTAAGTGCCAGTCGGGGATCTTAACCAATTAGGGATAACATTATTATTTTTCATACATTTGTACCTTCAGTGGCGTAGCCAGGAATTTTAAAGTTGGATTTATCTCTGTTGCTACTTACGGAATCCATGCCAAGTTCAGGGTTTGAATAGTAAGCCTACTAGGAATGTTATGGTAAAGAAAAAAGAGCATTTTGTAATTTGCGAAAAAAAGTTGAAATTTTGGTTCGCTCCCCCTGGTTAAAAAATGAGCACGCTTAGGTATTTTATTTATTATTTTTTCTAAACAAATTTTACATCATTTTGTCGAGAATTTTAAAATTTTAAGAGAAAAAACGTGTTAGTATAAAATTATAGTCATTTTAATTTTTAAACCGAAACTATAATTTAAAAACAAATCAAATGACTATAACTTTCTACTAACACATTTTTGCTCTTAAAATTTAACAATTCTCGACAAAATGATGTAAAATTTGTTTAGAAAAAGTAATAAATAAAATATCTAAGCTTGTTCATTCTTTAACCAAGGCGGACAAACTAAAATTTCAACTTTTTTCGCAAATTACAAAATATATTGTTTTTTTACCAAAACATTCCTAGTAGGCTTACTATTAAAACCCCTGACCCCTGGGTCCCATAAGTAGCAACAGAGATATACAACTTTAAAATTACTGTGTCCGACCTGGATAGGCCACTGTACGTTTTTCAAGTAAAATAATATAAAAGCCACTTTGTCCCTAGTTCAATTTTTAAACCATTATAAAGTGGTGGCTTTTAGCCCACTATATATCGAAATTAGTAATGGCACTTAGCCCATTATAAACTAAAATTAGTATGGCACTTACCACCTTCTACGAATTTTGGTATTATTTGTTTTTTATTTCTTGATTGAAAAGATCTACATACAAAGTAAACCCATTATGTTGTTATTGATATGGTTAAATTTATTTAAAAAATTATGGAAGTAGGTTTTATATATACAATTTTAAATTACACTGTTTTTTTGAAATAACTCGGAATGATTTTTTTGGCACTTAGCCCGTTATTTACTTCAACTCTTCAATTGTGTTTCTTTTGTACCTATAATAAGGTGTTCTGGGCCTATATAACAACCAGTAATATAGGAATACAGTGTACTTATTGTTAACCATAACCACAACAAATGTAAAATAAGTACTTTTGTACCATATGCCAAAAAAAATTATCATCATAAAAATGGTGTTCAATTCTAAAGTACTTGTTACCTAATGTGTTCTAATAATTATAGTTTTTCACTCGGTTTTTCATTGGAAAAATTTTAAGTTGGCATTAGGTTTAGGTTCCAACTTATCTGCTATATTTAGTATAAGTTTTTTATTATGATAGTTATAAAAAATGGAAAATAGCATTAGGTTAGCGCATTGTAGAAATAGGAACCTACCTAAACACTTTAAAATGTATTGCTTTAAAATATATGCCAATAACTATCCTTCCACTGCCAATAATTCAAATCTATATGCCAATCACTATGATAACTTATAGTTTTTCAATAAAATGCATTGTTTTATAGTTCGATTATTATAATATTGTTTTTTTGCAATAATTGTTTTCCAAACAATGTGAATGATTGGTTTTTCGACTCCAAAATATATTTTTTTAAGCGAGTGTCTCAACAAATGAAGTTTTACGGATCTATTAACGTCCCTGAAGTGTACCTTTTTTGGCCGCTTTTTACTTTACGGCCGCTTTTTTACTTTACAGCCGCTTTTGCAAACAAAGTCATTATGAGGGCAGCCTACTAGACACATTTAATTTGCTTATTTGAGTTATTTCCACGTCCGATGTAGAAAATGAAATGTTTGTTAACAATGTCATGTCTAAATGTGGTATTATATTTTCAAAATGTAATAAATGTACATTTAACATAACAATTAATAACTAAATGATGCCCTAATTTATTAACTTCTTTATAACCCAACTTCTGTTTATAATACTTACTGTAAGTAATTCTGTACACCATCTTTGTTACTTAATAATACACTTTTCATTTGGTTAATAAAAATTTGAATCTAATCTTCCAGTTTCGTCTTTGTTTAGAAACAAAATTGTAAAAAAAAGTTGTTACCTACTTGATGAGACACTCGCTTAAAAAATTTTGTGTGCACCTCGGCCGTATGATCTTTTTTGTCCTTACCTGAAATTTGTTGGCCTCGGCTACGCCTCGGCCACAAATTTCAGATTCGGCCAAAAAAGATCAACATTACGGCCTTGGTACACAAATAACTATTTTATTACCATCTTTCATATAATGTGTAAACTGACGAAAGATTTCTTACGGTGCCAATCACTGTCCTGTTTACCCTAATGACTGCCTTAACAGATTTCAAATATGATGGTAAAATTTTACATCTGATGGTTTTAGGAGATTTAATTTACAGGGACACGAAATAGCCCATTATCGTATTTTGACCCATACCAATGTATTTAGTTATACTAGAAAATAAAAACTAATCGAAAAAACCCGAATGAGAAAATAAAATTCAGCAGATATTGAAGCTAATTTTTTAGTTACAAAAAAGAGCAGAGATAGATGTTTTGACATTTTACATGAATACTTATCAACATTTATGTCAAAACAATCAAACATCGAGTTAGCCTATTCAAATATTGCGAAATTCACCGTAAAAAATTGTTCGATTTTCTTTTAAATTCCGTAGTTCCAAGTTGGAAAGAAAAAATAATGTTAAATAAATTGAGAAAGTTTGGTTTAAACTAGGTAACCGAAACTGAAAATTTATTTATTACATATACGTACATATATGACATGATTTTCTTCTTTTAGGTGAAGCGGTGCCTTAATTACTTAAGAAAAAAAAACTGTTTTTCTAGAAACAATAAATCTTCACCAATTTTACAATGGATTTAAACTACACTGAGAACACAAGCGTGGTGTGGGATGAAGTGGATCCCTTTGATTCAGCCGAGTATGATAATTTTCATCAATACCGATCAATATATAATTTTCTACAGACTTATTTAATGCCAATAATAAAAATAATTTTGTGTATATTTATTGTGGTCAACAATACCCTTTTAATTTTCATCATTATGAAATTTAGAAGGCTTCAAACGAGAACAAACTATATTATATTAAATTTTGCAGTGGCTACACTATCATTAAATATATCAGATACAATATCAACACTAAAATTCGCATTTTCTCGTGAATCGATATATGAATCTAGTATTATACATGCTTTCTGTATTTCTACTAAATACTTATCTTTTCAGTTTTCTGTTCTTTTCTCTGTCCTTTTACTTTTAAACTGGTTTATATCAGCACACCTAAAAAGCATAGTTTATCAAAAATTTTATAAGTGGATAATCGCTTCTGTGTATGTTATCCCATTTTTAATTAATTTCTTAATTTTTATTCTGTTTAAGGATTCTGTAATATGGATAATAGAAATAAATAATTTAATTAAATCGAGAACATACTGGACGTGTTTTTGGATATCTGTGTTAGTTAACATTATAAAGTATCGAAAAACATATACTCAAAAATCATTAAAAACAGCGTATGCAGTATATGTTTCTAATATGTATGTTTTAATGTGGCTGCCAGTTATATTAACGATTTTCATTTCCACAAAAATACTGAACTATGTTGCATATACATTATCACTGGTTTTAACACTACTTTTAATTAGTTATTTTTTTGAGCTTATTGCATTTACTGCACCCATTGTAATAGTTGTAATGTTAGTAAAAATAGATAAAAACTTTAAAATGTCATATGGCTCTATATTTAAAAGATCAGGGCAAAATTATTTGCAAGCTGACGAGAGTGATGGTGATGGTATACATGATGATTTAAGTGCATAAATAAACTGTATACATGATTCAAGCAAATAAAATTCAGTTAAATATTTATACATTTTTTATCAGATCCCGGTGTAAGTCCAACCTATGACTTTTTGTCGCATAATCGGTGCGATATGCATTTTCCCAAAACAGGTTTACTCAGATACCTTCACTTATAAAGTCTTTAAACTGTATTGGCCGAATATAAATCGCAGCGATCGCGCGACTAGTCAGTGCGCTTTAGGACTAACTGAAACAATTTCGGAATCGGAAATGGAAACCGAAAAGTTTTGATAAAATTAAACAATTTTTGACAGAAAACAAAAAACTAAGATAGATAATTGAAAGACATTTTCTCTAAGTTGTACTGTGTAGATGCTTTAATCCCTTAAAGAGGAGACATTTTTGTACAGTGCCCGGCAGAAAGTTGGCCGCATATTAGACAGAAAAATTATTATTACAATATTCAAAAAACGTTTTCTGGCATGGTCTCTGCATGTCCGATAGCTTAAAAATTAAAACATTTCTTACCTGACCGCTGGGTTTGACGTGAAATTCAAAAAACAGAATTTAACTCTCAAAGAGTGCGACTAGTTCGCAAGATATGGAAAGTTATTTTTACAGAAAGTGTTCAGAATTAGATTAACGGCTCTGTAACTCATCCACTTAGGAGATATTTAGAAAATTTCTAATAGAAATGCT
Organism: Philopedon plagiatum; assembly: GCA_963971165.1. NCBI lineage: Eukaryota > Metazoa > Arthropoda > Insecta > Coleoptera > Curculionidae > Philopedon > Philopedon plagiatum. The sequence goes on along the minus strand of OZ020190.1, from coordinate 47,703,548 downwards.
TCTTTCTACATCTGATCTGGTACGTTGGGAAGGTGACATCGCCGGGAGGTGCCTCTCTGATGTGATGGGTAAGTACTCGCCGAATACGAATTCTCTTAAGGGTGAAAGTATCGGGCAATCACAGAAGATGTGCTCGACAGTCTCGCCTTCTTGTACCCTACACCCTGTACAGGGTGTGTCAACTGTCAACTATACCCATTCTATGGAGATACTTGCGGAGTTGACAGTGACCGGTCAGACGCAACTTCTGCCTTGTCACCGTCAAGTACTTTTTAGCTGTTTCGCTGTCAGGGTAATTGGGCAGCTTCCTGGCAAGTGTGCAGACTACAGTTTTATTCCATACTTTTATAAAATTGACATAGGAATGTTTTTTAATCAGGTCCGCTACCACCGATGTCTCTAGGCCAGTGGAGCAGCCAGGGTCGAACACATATAGCGCGGCCGCCCCCCTAGCCAAGGAGCCAACAATGTGATTTCCTTTTGATGTGCTGTGCCCCTTTTTCCATCTCAAAGTGACCACATTATTTTTGAAGGTTTCTACGAGGACTCGGTGGCATTCTAATACTGTGCCTGAGATGATATGTGGCCTGTCCAGGACCATAGGTGCTTGTCTGCTGTCCCTGAGGATATGTACATTTTGTCCAATAATATTCTTACTGGCTATTTCCTTTGCTGCTATCTATAGATGTCTGTAAGTTCTGTTTGAACTATGCATCTTTACCTATAGCCCGTTTTATGTTTAGAATAAGGGGTTTGGATATCCTGAGCCTTTTTTGGTTTTGAAACCATCAGTGTAGATGTGTATAGCATCTGCCACTTCGGTGTCTTGCGTGTGTTTAGTTATTACGAAGAAAATTATAGCTGCGTAGCTATAATTTTCTTTGGTTATTATTACCCTGCTAGATATTTTGAAGACAAATTGCGGTACAATGGAGTAAATGCTCGCTTGCAGCAGTGAAAGAGCATTCATCGCATCGCTTCACAAGCGACGTCTCACCGCACAAGGAACCTGCTTCGGGTTCAATGCCAACCGAGTTGCCAACCGTGCCGTACCACTCGTGCCATAGTCATTAACGCAACTTCCTTAATGTAGACATCAAGGGGGGTGAGATAGCCAACTCCAGAATCTACGGGGGGGGGGGGGGGGCATGAATATGCCCATGTATTCAGGTGAGACATTTCAAAAGTGTGGTAAGGTATTTTTTGACCTGGGTTTGCTTGGGTCCACAAAAATTATGTAGTCTGACTGAATTAAAAAAAATAAGCAAGTATGTAGTACACGTTGTAAAAAACCAAAAAAAAATCCTGCAAGGTGTTGTTTTCTCACCAAATCGTTCAGTACCCATAAATTATTATCATAAATTTTAAAGTACATAATCTTAGTACTACACGCAGGAGCTGATGCAAAATATCAACTAAAATGTGGTCCGATTGACATTAATACAGGTATTTAGTTTCTTTGCAATATCCGTTTGGGAATATGGGGGTTTTCACTCGTAGGTGGGCAAGGTTTTGCAAAATTACCTTTTATGTTTTCAATTAAAATGTTAGTTATCTATAATACCTACATATAATTTTAAAGTGGCCTTTCTCGCGTGGAACACGAAACCACGAGGCGATTCAAAGGCTTAGATTTACTTCATCATGAAGATTGTGCTACAACTCTGCAACTAGCTTCTCTCTCTCGCCATTCCTCATGACTCTGCGCCTATGTTTTCCAGTTTGGAGCACCAATACTTCTCGCGACTTTGGTCATTCCATGGACTCACCTGCAGTTTGGTCTAGCTCGGTTTCTATTTCCCATGGGTTTAGCTCTAAATTTCATTTAAGGGATCTGTTTTTCTATAGCGGGCCACGTATCCTGCCTATGCAGCCGTTTTAATTTTATTACCGTTACGATGTCTTTGCTATTCACCTTACTTTTAAATAAGTCTCGCCACAAGTTATATCGCCGTCTTCCCATTCCCACATACTGCTCCAAAAATTTTGCGTCAAACGTTCGTTTCGAAGGTAAGCTATGAGGTCTCGCCAGCTTCTTAGATTTGCTTAGGCTCGAAAAATAAAGGCAACAGTCAAAATTCTATATAAATTACGCGAAACAAAGCCGCAAATACCAGTTAGAACTAACTAAAACCATGGGTACAGAGGTATTTGAGATTTTTACTATTTATGACAAAAGGTGAAACCTATTTTATACACGCACGTATAATGTATTACCTAATTTACAAAAGCAAAAAAGTTGCTCCTTGGGTAAAACCACTATTCGGTGTTTATACCTATTTCTACTGCGTATTTATATAAACTTATTGGTATTTAGTTTACTACATTTATTTCATAAACTATAAAATATTATAAATGCAAGTCCAAATCTGCCGGGCCCTGCACATTATTTATATATATACACTATATATATATATATATATATATATATATATATATATATATATATATATATATATATATATATATATATATATATATATATATATATATATGTATATATATATATATATATAAAGAGGAGAATTATTGTGGGCATGTCCGCTAAATGAACAGAACAAAATGAAAAGTTAGAATGGTGACCTGTACGACACGTGTTTCTGCTCATTGGCTTCATCAGGCCCACGTATTTTTTTTTCTTTTACTTGGGCTTATAGGATACCACGGCAGGTGGCTATAGTTGCCTCCGTCGGCGAGGCCAAATGTTGCCCCCAAAAAAGGGGTCTTTTGGCTGAAGCCACAAATGGGTGTACTGGCTCCTGTTTGTGGTCCTTGTTAATTTTTCTCTTTTTTTTAAAGGTTACACCCGTAACTGCGTATATGACGGGTGCGTCTCGACTTATGTTGAGAGGCACGGTCACATACGTGGGCCTGATGAAGCGAATGAGCAGAAACACGTGTCGTACGGGTTACCATTCTAACTTTTCATTTTGTTCTGTTCATTTAGCGGACATGCCCACAATAATTCTCCTCTTTTTTATGTATCGATCCGCGCTAGTTTCTAGCATTATATATATATATATATATATATATATATATATATATATATATATATATATATATGTGGGTTAAGAAGTCAGTATTACGCCTGAAAGGGTACATTGAGGTATAGGACTCCTCTACTGTAGGCTGGCATAAGTCTCTCCTGTTGCCAGAAATCGAAGGGTAACCAAAAGGCATTCCTCAACGCTGATGTGGATAAATGTGGATATAAATGGTGCTATAATCGAAACAATAATGTTTCCTCATCCATTCTTAAACAGTTTTGGTAACTTCTAATATCTTCAGATTGTAACTCTTGAAGTAGATTATGGTGGATACCTCTTAAATTACGCCTTGCCACCCAGGGACTTACCCAAAGTCGACCGGTTCTTTTTTTCTTTTTTAACAATAAACACGTTGTAACAACGGCAGCACTCATCGCAACTGCATAAGCTAATGCACGTCTTTCATTTATTAATTGTTAGCGTCGAAATTCCCATAAAAATTGACAAAGTTCTTTAACAGTGTAATACTGCTCAGAAGCTTTTGTAAAACAAATATCATCAAAGAAATGCTACAACATATTTTATACAATATATTTTTGTCAAATATCTTTTATAGTGCAATAGCCGCCTAAATCTTTTAATTTGCAAGATAAAGAAATACAAAATCTTATATCGGACAACCTGTACTTTCCAGGACAAATAAGGTACGGAAAAACACTCTTAACGACACTGCAGTTTCGGTAAAAATACGTATCTTCACTACATCTTATTATTTGCTTAAATTAGTTTTTAAAACAAAAATAAAGTATATTTTATAATTATTGAAACAATTAAATTTTATGAACTAAACCAGACATTTTTTACAGGATATTAAGTACGTGTATACAATGCTTTCAGTGCTTATATATCATTATCAAGATATTGCTTGTTTTATATGTTTATTTTAAAAATGTTTATTTTATATTCTATTCAGATTTCATCAACTGAACTGAATGGCCTGTTTTATAGCGTTTCATTGTCACAATATATTTTCAACGAATGATGAGATGACAAGTCAAAAATTAAAAAAAAAACAATACAATGTAACGATTTATTGTACTTTTAGGTTACGCATGGCGAACTGAAAAATTATACGATGGGTTTTTTTTTAATGCCGGATATTGTATAAGCTTTTAAAAAATTTATCAAGAGACAATATAGAAATAATATTTATGTAATTAAAAAATTACTGGACCAAAACGTTTAAAATCCAATTGGGATTCCCTAGTTTCTAATTGGTATTGTTGTTATTTGTTTGTCTGCAGTTTATGAATCGCTTTTCAAGAGTCAAGAGAAATGTGGATGCAATAAACAATACGACTTTATTCGTTAAGGAAAAAAATAAAACTGTAATGTCAAAGTTTACCAATAATCGCGAGGCGAAGATTGCAAAATTTTAAAAAGTCACTATTTTAGATCACTTAATGCCTGAAAATTTACATCTAGATTCTAGCTTCTGACCTATTAACTGATCTGCTGATATGCTACCCTAATAGTAATGCATCTGCTGGTATCTCATAATAACAACGTTATGAGACTGTATTTTAGGACCATAACCATAAAGAAGTTCATTATGGTACTAGTACCATAGTATTATAGTAGTGGTACCATAGTACTATATACCTTTCAAAATCTGGAAGTATCTAAAGTAACTAATGAGCACGGTGTGCTTGAAGCAGCGATAGGTATAACCGCAATGACGCCAAAAACGGGTTGCGAGACTTAATAGATAAGTACCAGTAGTTTCAAAATCCGTTTTAATTGAAATCCTACTCGTTTATATAGTCGAAATATCGCAAAATCAAATTTTTACACAGAAAAACGTGATAAAACCATGTATAATGCGTTCTTTTTAATTTGTATGAAAATGTTTTTCATTCTAAAAAGTTGTAATAATTTATTATTATAATTCAAAGAAGAAACAACAACTTGAATTCCGTGGAGGAACGCTGGTTGGTTGGCAACGCGCTAATCAAGGTAGTGTTTCGCATTTGGTTTCAGTTTAATCCTAGATCTTCCAGTTTAACATAGAAAACAGTTGTATGCACGTCACATATGTACATTGTACACATCTCCACTCCATCCATGAGCTCTTCTTCCAGCAGGTAAAACTATATGCGGCAAGTAAAATAAAAAGCAAAAAACCAAAACACGGCGGTTAATTGTTTACATTTTAGTACGCAGTTTTCTTCTGATGATTAGTACGCGTGCAAGTGGTCGTTCATTTAAACTGTGTCGCAATTTGTACCCTACGTTTTTATTGCTACAAATTAATATTTAATGAATGTTCGATAAGTAATTTCATAGTTTATTAGGCGGGTTCGGATATTCATCAGCGAGCGTTTAGATGGTCACGTGGTTACTTATCAAATGATTGGTAGTGATCTATGTGACCATCTCTAGATATTGTCATCTAAACGCTCGCTGATGAGTTGCCGAACCCGCATATCGTTATATAGCGAATAATAGCAAGTTCATAATATAAACGTTTTACGGATACATCAATTCACGATCGACGAACAAGCAGCGTTTTCTTTTATTCTAGATGTCGAGAGTACTCACGCGCATAATTAACAAGTTCATATTATTTAAAGGTCTTACGAATACATCAATTTACGAGCGACGATAGGGTTGGTTGCCACCTGCCCCTTTCTGGGAACGACAGTCCTTTTTTGCAGCGTTTTCTTTCATTCTATAAATTTCATTAAATATTAATTTGTACAATAAAAACATTGTGTACAATTTGCGACACAGTTAAAAAGAACGACCACTTGCACGCGTATCCTCAGGAGAAGAAAACTGCATACCTATCACTTAAGCAAACACAACTCCCATGTTTTGCGTTTTTGCGTTTTGTTTTACTTGCCGCATATATAGTTTTACCTGCTGGAACAAGAAGAGCTAATGGAGTGGAGATAGGTGCAACTGTTTTCTATGTTAATCAGGAAGATGTAGGATTCAGTTGAAACCAAATGCGAAACACTACCTTGATTAACGTATTGCCAACCATAACACGGTTCATTCACGGAATTTAAGTTAGATTCGAATGTTTTTACATGATAGTGACATGTAATTGTAAGGAAGTAATGATTAGTCAGTAAATAAAACTTGTATAATTTAATAAAATATCGTTTGGAGGTTAACTATGGCGTTCAAAAGTTTTCTTTGTATATAATAATACTACAAATTTTTGTGGTAATATTTTATCAAAAGGCAGAGTCAGCATCACATAAAAACAGTAAAAGCACCCAGCACTCATTTATTACTTATTTTTAGGTTTCTGCTTTCGATATTGTTATTATTATTGACCATTCGTATTTGTATTATAAACATTTTCGTCACCTTTATAACACTTGTTATAACTGTAAAAAATTCGACGTTTGTTTAACAATAATCTTTGAACACCAGATTGACGATTCAAATTAAGCCAAACAGCGTCGTCACAGCACCAAACTTAAGCAAACAGCTAATTTTTAGTGGGTAAAAATGAGTCACTACATGATAAAATTGATAGATGCCAACTAACACAATAACAAAGACACACTGGAACCATTGCCCACTATGGTATTAACTTTTTTTTTGGGTAAGAGGAGGTGAATCTTCCAAAGATACCCACATGCGACATTCGTGGGTTGACCTGCGTCTATAAACCAAGTATCTCTCGTAAGATTATAACCGCTCGCATGACCCGTTGTCATGCCGAACTTTTATAACCCTCCCAGATTGTCGCATACAAATATGCGGGTTTATCTCTGTGGTATTTAACAAATCAGCCGATGAGGGCTCAACGTTTTTAATTTGAATCGCCAATAGGAAAATACATGTTATCTCGCTCTTATTTCCCTGTCCCCCGTCGCTTCTTTCTTGCCGTTTTGCTCGAACCACTGATCGCTGGTATTAGAGGGAGATTTTTCAAAAAGAAATTACAGACACGTTAACCCATATCCGATAAAATTTAGATTGGTATTTTAGCAGCGTTTTTACCTCAATTGCTAAATACATTTATAACCCTTCCAATGGTGAGGAAGACTTTGAAATGATTTACTGTTTAGATTTTTTATAAATCAGAAACACCACTTCAAATTTTATCGTTTATGGGTTAACGTGTCTGCAATTTCTATTAGCAAAATCTCACTATTATTTTGACACAAATAGCCCCTTTTCCCTTATGCAACAATAATTAATAAGTGTTATTATGGGTTAACTATACTTTGTCACGAATGTCAAATAACGTGTTTAATTAAATCTACCGTTAGTCTTAGGCGTACCCTAAGAGAGTTGTGCTTTTTAATAAATAAATTTTTAGTTTTCATTTTTTCAATAGTGCTAATAGTAAAAATACCGTGGATCCTTTTAAGTATTGTATTTAATTGGTTAGTGGAATGTTTGTATCGTTAGTGTTGTATAAGTTTAATGTAAAATCTTTTTAGAGAAACTTTACAGAGATTTTACTTTAAAAGTAACAAAAATATTAGTTTTCAGTTTTTATAAGTGCGGGTAGTGACAAAATACCATGGAATGTTTTAAGTATTGTGTTTAATTATTTTAATGGAACTTTTGTTAATATTAATTTTTATTCAAGCGTCGGTTTCTTGCATTAAATTAATGACTGTATTATGTTGTCTATGTTGTTTAGTATATTGGTATTTGTTAATCTTAAACATTTTTAAAAGAAGTGTATTTTGAAGAGATTTTACTAGAAAGGTAACAATACCATTATTTCTTCTTATCATGCCTTGTTGCATAGAAAAAATTAGTGATAGAATTGGCAACTTATTCGTAATCATGTGTTTCTTGCAAGGGGCGAGTACCGTTGGTTAGAGAAAGCTCAAGGGGCGATTGTCAGCTTATTATTGCATTTATGAATATTTCTTCAATTGATACCAGGATTTACCGGTTTCAATATATGAAATGAATTTCATAACACGCTGTATAGTGCAAAATGGACGTCTAATACAGCCTACCTGTTGTGTAATTAAATAAAACTACTTAGTTGCTCAATTTTTAATTGTCAGTTTTGAAGATCTTAGCTCCAGGCAGGGGACTGGTACTGTGACTTCAGCTTTAATAAACTGATAATAAACATGCTTCTCAATAAGTAAAAAAAACTCCTTTGATACTCCTTCTTTTCTCAAGTTATATATCGGGTCGGTATTCCTGATAGTTAATGATTCCAATCGCCCGGTCCAACTAATGTGAAGAATCGAACAAATATGTCGGTAGCTATTAGTCAGGCGCAGATTTACTAACACTGTATATACATTTTTAATTATATTTTTTAAACTTCAAAAACAACTTATTGAATTAAAATTTTTATTTGTTGTCAAAATTTCAAAGTAGACGAGAGAGAAAATAGGCGAAAGAGAGACACAATTTATCTCTCGGTCGTAAAATGGGTTTCTGTCATCATTCTTAATTCAAATTGGATAGATCCCAGTTTCTTTAAAAGGTCTATACTTAAAACCCATCCATCTACTTCGGGTAATGTTGTTTGGGTAATGCAAGAAAATGTAAAATATACCATAAAATTATTAATTTATCGTATCAATTCCATGCTTTCAGGGTTCAAATTCTAAACAATGGTGTTTTCTGATTAACTGCATTTATATAGAGAAGGTTATTAAAATTAAGTTATTATTTGGAGGTAATATTTCTCACTTCCATTGTCTTCTGAATACCTTTGTGGCATGTTACATGTTACGCCAGCGCATCTTTCCGCATTACAGTATTAGTCATTAGTAGTGTAATAGCGGATGAAAGAAGCAAAACCTTTAGAAATTATTTGGGACCATCCGGAGCAACAGAGAGTGTTGTCAGGTTGTTACCTATTAATTGATATCGATTAAGCCAATCCAATATTTTTACTTTTGTATGGAAGTACTGTTTTAAAAACGAAAAAAGCAACACTTTTTTGTATTACCTGATTCCGTGACACCTCAAGTCGGTCCTATTAAAATAAACTAATCAATCAGTACATAGAAGTTTAAAGCCTGTTTCAGTACGTTCTAAGAAACTACTTACTACATGATCGTAGGCAGATTTTATATTATCACTCCACATGACTAAAGTTAACATACTTTACCTAATTACCTACTTAAATCCGTCTCACGGTTTTTATTACGTACATTTTATTTTACCTCACCTCATTTTTCAAATTTTAAATCGCACTGTTAATTGTAAAACGCCTCTACAAATTAAACAAATTACCTTCTAATTTTTCTTCATATGTATGTCCAAATGACGCAGAATATAGGATTTTTATTTAAAATAAAAAATTCTGTTTACACAACTTATAATAATGAATATAAACATATAGTACTTTAAGAAAGTAAATATTTAAATAAAGTAAATAAATAACATGTGAGAATTTGCAATGTGAAGTGGGCAGACTCTTTCAAAGACGAGTTTTGCAGAAACGCTTGGAAACTACAAAGTATGTATAATGGCATTTATTCAAGAACTAAATTCGTCTTAAAACCACTGAATAAAGTGGATTAAATATTAAAGAGAACAATCAGTACGATTTTTACATATTGGACGTATTTTAATTAGGAAGCTGCTGGCGCCCCGGCAGTCATCATGGATGCCGGCGCATTTAGTGGTAAATTTAATTTAGTTTTCAACCCTATCCGACTAATTTAAGAAGCACTAATCAAAGCACAAACTAAATAAAAATAAGCAACATATTAGTTAACATCGGATAGACGAAGAGCATTATTTTTCTAGGCAGCGAAACAAAAATAAACTAGTTTGGTACCCTTGGAAACTACCTAGGTACAGGGTCTTCCAACGAGGACTGAACAGGGGCTCATTTTTGAGCTTCCCTGTATTTAAAGAAAAATCTAAAATAGCCAATCGATGTACTTTTTCCTGCAGAATTCAAACCCAATCAACCAAAAATTTATTTGAACCAGAAACAAAAGAGTTACGCTATGGATAAGGTGTTTTTTAAATGGAACATAGCTTTTTTTATACGATTTTCGGAACGAGTGATTTTTTTTATGTCCGTTCTGATTAAAATATTTAATATTGTGACAGCTATTTTTATTAAATTTTAATGTTTTATCCAGTATAATTTAACTTCAACCTGTTTGAAACATACACTAGGTAATAAAGGTAAAATCACCTTGAAATCCTTCAAAGTCAAAAAATTTGACAAATTGACTATAGGTACCTAATATTATATATTTCTGTGAAAATTTGCAATAAATCTTCTCCTTGCTTCTCTTGCATTTTCTTGGCATTAGTAGAACAAGATAACAATCTGCAATCTCTCATCTAATGAATATTTCATTTCGGCAATATTATAGTAAATTTGTCAAATTTTTTGACTTTGAAGGATTTCAAGGTGATTTTACCTTTATTACCTAGTGTATGTTTCAAACAGGTTGAAGTTAAATTATACTGGATAAAACATTAAAATTTAATGAAAATAGCTGTCACAATATTAAATATTTTAATCAGAACGGACATAAAAAAAATCACTCGTTCCGAAAATCGTATAAAAAAAGCTATGTTCCATTTAAAAAACACCTTATCCATAGCGTAACTCTTTTGTTTCTGGTCCAAATAAATTTTTGGTTTCATTTTTGAATTCTGCAGGAAAAAGTACATCGATTGGCTATTTTAGATTTTTCTTTAAATACAAGGAAGCTCAAAAATGAGCCCCTGTTCAGTCCTCGTTGGAAGACACTGTACATTATTATTTAAAACTACCTTCTAGTTCTAAAGCAAACCCTACACGATCATTATTAAAGCTTTGCAGGGTTATTCCAGGGACCGCTCTAACCTAGTTGGAAATAAAATTAGGATCCGATTTGAAAATAAAATACAAATATTTATTTACTCACATTGTGTAGCGTTGCTGGGTGCCGCACCGGCAGCATATTTACAGATGCTAGCATGTGTTGACACCAGGGTGTTGAAATCAGCGCGGGTTTGGAAAAACAGTACATTTACAGATGCTAGCAGATTTGGACACCAGAGGCGATCATAGTGTTGAAACCAGTTTTAGATAACCTGAGCAGTAGATAACCTTTTTCCATGATTGTGCCTGTACGGAAAATAACAATAAAACGTTGTTGGAATATTGAAAAAAAATATTTATTAAAGCAAACGAACAAAATAAAAATAAAATATTAGGTTAATGAGCAGATCCATGCCCTTCAGCATTAGGCTGGTTTTGTGAGATGTTAAGATGAGTAAGAAATAAAAGATAACCCAGATCGGCCCTACAAGGTGCAGAAATTAAAATTGCATAATAGTCGTGAAATACGCTCTCGGACAGGTTTGCTCAGTTTTAGGTTTCATGAGTTCATGAGTATCTTTTTTAATGAAATGTCAGGTGTATGCGGTGCTGCCAAAATTTTATACCAATACGAATTGCGCAGTCGCAGTAAAAAAACTCGGCAAAGATAAAAAATTAAAAAAATATACTGATGAAACCTAAAACTGAACAAACCTGTCCGAGAACGTATTTTACAACTCTATGGCCACAAGAAGAAATTATATTATTTCTAAGAACAGCTTTAATGCCAAAATTTCACAAAAAATAATTAAATAGTAACAGAGCCCTAACCCGTTGCCAATACACCTTTTTTGTTTCTCTACAGAAATATTGTTAAAAAAATATAAATTGTTATGCTCGGGGGGCTCTAAATTCGAGACTTTCTTGAGACCAGTACCCAGTACCTGACATGCTGGGGTTCTATTAACATTTCCACTTAAAATTTGATCGCCCCCCATAAACAAAAATCTAGTCTTTTCGCTGCATCTCCCTCTTCCTATGTTTGGCTAAAGTAGGGTTTGAACAGAAATAATTTATTTTCTTTTAAGATCATCTGAACAATGATTTTTTCACAGCTTCTAGAAGATATTTAGCACTTCTTAGGGACATCACAGGAGTTCTCTAACAGACTGAAGAACTAAAACCAAGCATCCAGCATCTTTTTGGTCATATTTCTTCTTCTTCTTGATGAAACCTAAAACTGAGCAAACCTGTCCGAGAGCATATTTCACGACTATTATGCAATTTTAATTTCTGCACCTTGTAGGGCCGATCTGGGTTAGCTTTTAGTTCTTATTCATCTTAACATCTCACACAACCAGCCTAATGCTGAAGGGTATGGATGTGCTCATTAACCTAATATTTTATTTTTATTTTGTTCGTTTGCTTTAATAAATATTTTGTTTCAATATTCCAACAACGTTTTATTGTTATTTTCCGTACAGGCACAATCATGGAAAAAGGTTATCTACTGCTCAGGTTATCTAAAACTGGTGTCAACACTATGATCGCCTCTGGTGTCCAAATCTGCTAGCATTTGTAAATGTACTGTTTTTCCAAACCCTCGCTGATTTCAACACGTTGGTGTCAACACATGCTAGCATCTGTAAATATGCGCACCGGCAGCCGAGCTACGTGCCGGCAATATCAGAAAATTAATGTCAAAATAAGGTCAGAATCAGAAAAATATCTTAATTATTATATGAGTCGCAAACCTTACATCTACCAGTGCCATTAACAAACATAATCTCTGGAAAACATTCCATGTACTTTTTTATTCTGTCATCTTGAAAAAATAAACCCTTGAAAAGCCCATTTTGATCAATTAAAATCTCAATATCACTACAATGGTATGAATTTTTAAAATATGGATGCATTCTTTGCCTCAGTCTTGCTACGGTTTCCGAGATTAGTGAGGTCCTTTAATATTATTGTACAACTTGTTTCTCTAATTACGTTATCTAAAATGATTTTTTTTTATTTTCCCCAGCCTTCAGGGCTGCTTGAGTAATAAGTTTGACATTTTCTAACAAATTTAGGCCTGGGTTACCCAACTTCGTAATTTTTAGTCCTTAATTCTTAATTCTTAAGCATTTCGTAAAATTTGAGTGAGTTATTAGATCAGGTTTATCCAGTTTCTTTATTCTTAATTTTTATCTCTTCTTTTTCCAATTCTTCTTTTTTCAGCTCTTGGCAGTTGGACAATACATGTCAAAATTGACATAGGAAATATAAACACAACTTGTTTATTTGTGTTATAAATAGTTAAATTCAATATTAAAATTAAATACAAAAATCATGAAGACTGTCGTCCATCACCAAACGTCAAATTAACCCGGATAACAATGTCATTTGTCAAGATCTGTCTAAAACAGCTGAGCAAGCCGCATGCGCATTTAATATTTCCTTAATTCTTTATTCGTAATTCCTAAAAGTTAAAAATTGGCAACTTTCAAGGTCGTTCTTAAAAATTAAGGATAAAGAATAAAGAATTAAGAACCTGGGTAATCAGTGTCACTTAATAGTACATTGTGAACTTGCTTATGAGTTAGGAATTAAGAATTAAGAAGTTGGATAAACCCGGCCTAAGTCTCCGTTTTGCTAGTTTTGGATGAAGTATGATTGTGATTTTGTTAAGCTCCAGGATGCATAGAAATTGTTTACACTCATTTACTACCAAGAACATGCTAGCCTGGCAGCCTCGCTTATACATGGAACACTTCCTTGTTGACTTTTTATTTTTTGTCTTGAATGGTTTTCCACCTTTAAGACAGGCTAACCGTAGATAATAGTATTTCAGAGCCGGATTAATATCCACTACAGTATTAAGATTTCGATATCTTTGATTGTCAATTGTTCTGCTATCACGCAACCGAAACGCATTGTTTCTGGCTTTCTTGTAGTCCACCAAAACAACATTAGAATTTTTATATGAAGAAAATTTATCACCTATTTCATATTTTATACTTTTTACGCAAAATTAAAACAACACAATGTTTACATATCATTTAAAAGATGTACCTATATTGTTTTAGGTTAGAACAGCCGGCATTGCGTCTTAGCCGTATCTGGACCACGGCGGCGCCGGCGGCACCCGAGAAATTTGATACTCTGGTGCCGGCGTCAGTATCCATGCATAAACATTTTGGGAACCGACGCGGCGCCGGCAGCGGTGTCACTTCCTTTTAATTATTATGCTTTGGATATGAAATTATGTCAATCAGAAGAATTCAACGTTATTTAGTAGGTATAAAAGGAGCTCCAGAACTTAAATAACAAATATAAACACTTATTTTTAAATGTCTAACAAAACCCCAAGAGACACCTTCTTATTCTTCAGAAGTACACGATCAGTTACACGTAAAAAAGCAACTCCTAAGTCAAAGAAAATATTTTCAAATAAGTAAACCTTGTCTTTGATATAATTCAAAGAACTATTTTTTTAAAGTGAGCATCATATCTCTTTGATTATCCTCCTAATACAAGAACACTGTATTTAAAATAAAACCCTTTAATTCTTTTTTTCAATTCACTACGGCGTCATGTAAGTAAATTGGTCATTTATTTAAAAAAGCAGCAATTTAAATTAAAAATATGGATTGAAAATGGATCGTGTGATTTCAACAACTCACTCCACACAAATGAATAGCGTCATTTAGAGTTTAACAAATGGGGGTAATTCCAGAGACGGCTTCTAACCTAGTTGGAAATAAAATTAGGATTCGATTTGAAAATAAAATACAAATATTTATTTACCCACATTGTGTTATTTGAAAGTGCGAGATACGAAAATATCATACAGGGTGTCTGAAAAGTCTTAGCATGGGCAAATATCTTTACTATTAATAAAGATAGCAACACCAAATTTGAGTTGTACCTTATTGGTTAGTAAATCTACTTTTTTACGTAATTTGACTCTTTCAACCCCCTTGGGGGGTTACGCTAGCGAGTTGAGGTCCAAAATTTTGGATGCAAACCTATGCCGTGTGGCCTCTTCGTTTAAAAGTCTTCAAAAAAGAAACATTGTTTTAGTATTTATTTATTATTGTAATTCATTTTTAAATGGCAAGCCTATAAAAATTATAACTCGTAAATCGTATAATCGGGCGGGGCACAAGTCGACCATTAGTCGGCCACTTGTGCCAAACAGTACAAGTCGGCGCTGCTATGTTTTGTTGTGTAGGGCACTTTTTTCTAACTTTTTTCCAACTTTACTTCTTCATTTGTCGTTTTTATATGTTTTGTTTTTGACATCTGCGCAGTAGACCAAAATGCGTACCACGCGCAAACCGAGCGTGCTAGATATGCGCACGGAATTTCAGGAGTTGGACTTTGGTGTCTACATTTGAACCCATTCATTTTTCAGAATATATCTCCAGTAGTTAAGGTACCACTACGTATTTAACTTTATAACTTTGTTCCAAAGTTTTTTTCGACTTTATTTTTCAGTTTTTGCCATGTGCGCAGTAGACCAAAATGCGTACCACGCGCAAACCGAGCGTGCTAGACATGCGCACGGAATTTCAGGAGATGGACTTTGGTATCTACATTTGAACCCATTCACTTTTAAGAATATATCTCCAGTAGTTAAGGTACCACTGCGAATTTAGACAACAAAGTACATCCCCTGAAATTTCGTGCGACTGTCTAGCCCTCTTGGTTTGCGCGTGGTACGCATTTTGATCAATGGTAAAACTTTTTCCCCAAGGTTTTTTCGACTGTATTTTTCGTAATTTGCCACCGCGCAGATAGCAAGAAAAGAAAAATAAAATCGAAAAAACTTGGGAAAAACGTTATAAAGTTAAATACGCAGTGGTACCTTAACTACTGGAGACAGATTCTTAAAAGTGAATGGGTTCAAATGTAGACACCAAAGTCCATCTCCTAAAAGTCCGTGCGCATGTCCAGCACGCTCGGTTTGCGCGTGGTACGTATTTTGGTCTACTGCGCACATGGCAAAAAACGAAAAATAAAGTCGAAAAAACCTTGGGAAAAGTTATACAGTTAACTACGTAGTGGTACCTTAACTATTGGGGATATATTCTTACAAGTGAATAGGTTCGAATGTAGACACCCAAGTACATCTCCTGAACTTGCGTACGCATGTCTAGCACGCTCGGTCTGCGCGTGGTACGCATTTTGGTCTACTGCGCAGATGTCAAAAAACAAAACATATAACAACGACAAATGAAGAAGTAAAGTTGGAGAAAAGTTAGAAAAAAGTGCCCCACAAAACAAAAAATAGCAGCGCCGACTTGTGCTGTATGGCACACAAGAGGTCGACTAATGGTCGACTTTTGCCCCGACCGATTATACGATTTACGAGTTATAAGTTTTATAGGCTTGCCATTTAAAAATGAATTACAATAATAAATAAATACTAAAATACTAAAACAATGTTTCTTTTTTGAAGATTTTTAAACGAAGAGGCCACACGGCATAGGTTTGCATTCAAAATTTTCGACCTCAACTCCCTAGCGTAACCCCCCAAGGGGGTTGAAAAAGTCAAATTACATAAAAACGTAGATTTATCAACCAATAAGGTACAACTAAAATTTGGTGTCGCTATCTTTATTAATAGTAAAGATATTTGCCCATGCTAAGACTTTTCAGACACCCTGTATGATATTTTCGTATCTCGCACTTTCAAATAACACAATGTGGGTAAATAAATATTTGTATTTTATTTTCAAATCGACTCCTAATTTTATTTCCAACTAGGTTAGAAGCCGTCTCTGGAATTACCCCCATTTATCAAACTTTAGATTACTTTAAAGGGAAACATCGTTAAAAATTACAACTTACAAATTATTTTACAACTTAACGACCTTTTTTGTATTAAAAAATGTTAGATTACAGCTGTTCTTATATAGGGAGATAGTATATTAATTCGGGGCGCGGCGCGGCGGCAAATAAACATTTTTTTAATATAATGAATGAAAAATACATTAATAAATTTTTAAAGCTTATCGTGACTCAAAACAAAACAGTTTTGGTTTGTGGAATAAAATATCAGAGTATAAAATAAGAATGGATTTAATCACTTGGTTATTTATAATAACGATAGAAATAGAAAACCCTGATGTTACAACTTGCTTTAAAAACTTTATCGAAATTTAGGAATATTTCACTGTGTAAGCATATCGTCTTTATGACAAGTCATTTTGTTGTATCAACGTTCATAGAGTATTAAATGCAATATTTAATGCAACTCACTAATTCATTAATAAACCCAACCCAACCTAAACTGTTAGGGTTAGCATCTCAAAGCTTTGTTTTATTTTAGATCATAAGCAAGGAATAAGAATTTTTTTCAAAACTTAAAAGCTAAAATGGTGAATAAGTAAAGCGTGTTATCAGAAAATCTGCCCTCTGATGTTTTAATTTGATTTTTGATAAAAATAAATTTTAGGGTTTCTTCTTAGCAGCTCTAAATTAAAGAAGTTAAACTGTTCTTCGAGCAGAGCACTACTTAACAAAAGGTTAAAGTAGGATCACTTAATTTTGAAATCGTTTGTTCTGCCGCTTTCGAGTAAAAAGCCCATAAACTGCAGACAAAGACCCATGCATCAAGACAAGCAAGTGGACACCTGAGACTAGCGAATTGAATAAGTAAATACTACTATACTCGATTTGAAATTGGTTGATAGTAATAAAGCATTAAAATCCGTCAAACACGTACACAGAGTGGTCCACCTAAATTGCCAAGTTTTAAATAGTATATACATTGAAAGTCTAGACCCTTTTGCATTTATTAAACTTTCCATTCCTATAGATCTGATAAGGGCGTCGAATACAAAGCTTAACCCGAGGCTCGAACAATAAGCGGTAGTATTCTACCTGTGATGTTTTGCACTCATGCACGTGCTTTCGGGTGGGTTTAAGTTTATATTAAACACAATAATTATATAATTTAGTGAACATTCGGATGTGTGGCATAATTTGTTACCCTTGTATTTGAATAAATATAATACTAATAACAATAAAGCAACTAATAAACAAGTAAATTTGGAAAAATGTTTCTATTTGAAATTCTATAAAATTTATAGTAAGTCATTACAGTTCTTCGCTTTAAATTAATCATCATCAGAAAATGAAATATCTGAGGGACTGTCTTCTTCCCCTAAATTGATAATAAGTGGTTCGACCGTTTTCTCCAGTAAACTATCCAATTGCCACATTTTTTCCTCCTCCTTTAGTACATGCTCTATACATCTTTGCCACTTCCCCGCGTTGACTTCTTGAAGCGCTTCTTCAAAGAGTTTTTGAACATCACTCATTTTATAAGTGGTATTTTTTCTAGCCACATAACCTTTCACATGAGCCCATACCAGTTCGATCGGATTTAATTCGCAATGGTAGGGGGGGAGCCGAAGCACTATTATATTTTGTTTTTTGGCCATTTCGTCAACAACATATTTTTGAAACCGATGTTTATGGGTGTTTACAATTGATAGCAACTCCTTTTTAACCATATTGTCCTCAAATTGTATTTGTTTCTCCACAAGCCACTCGATAATTTTTGCTTTTCGCCAAGCAGTTGTAGGCATCTTCTCCAATCTTCTGGAGTGATACGGAGCGTTATCTAACACAATGACGGAGCCAGGTGGAATCAGCTCTATCATTTGTTCGAAATACTCCTCAAAAACATCAGCATTCATATCCTCGTGGTAATCGCCTGTACGAACTGATTGGAATGATAATAGTCCACCTTCTAAAAATCCATTGGAGCTACCGATGTGAGTTATAATTAATCGTTTTCCTTTTCCAGAGGGCGGATTTATTCCTGTTGATAGACCGTCTAAAAATGCTTGCCGGTGAGAAGTCACATTTTTGTCTGTCCATATTTTTCCAACTGTGTAGCCTTCGTTCAGCCATGTTTCGTCCAAATAGAAAATTGTTTTGTTTTCATTGCGAAATTTTCTTATTTTTCTCAAATAATTCTATTTCATCTTTTTCGAGCAAATGAGACTTCCGACTATGTTTTTCCCATCTAAAATTCATTTCTCTTAGAACTTTCCATAGTTTATCTCTCTTGATTGCAGGAAAGTCTTCTTTTACTGCCCCTAAAACTCTATCCAAAGTAGGGATCTCCTTATTGAAATAGAATGAATGCACCTTTCGTCTTATGATGGCCTTTTCGTCCTCATCGATCGGTATTGTTCGCCTTCCTGGAGATGGTTTTGGTGGCGTCACGGTTCCTGTCTTTTCTTCCCGCATCAGCCTGTAGATGGTTGCTTTTCCAATACCTGTCATCTTTGAACAAAGTTCCACTGCAGAATCGATACTTATTGCACTTTTTTGATATCTAAGTGCATTAAATACATTAAGCACAATAATCTTTTCACTAATGCTTAGCGCTGATTTCGCAGCTCGCTTAACTGGAATAAATCCTGAAAGACTCTCCATTTTCAAAAATTACCCAAATGTGTGTCCTAGAATACTCGCATTAGGTTTGTTCGCTCTTAAAATGACTCACAGTTTTATACCAATAAGTAGAGGTACCTAATTTTTCGTAACTACCTGAAAAGTAACATTGTGTATTAATTGTTCCCGGAATTCTCGGCATAATTATTTTTACCTGTTATGACAATAATGATTACTAAATTATTCGGATAAGTAAATAGGGTTCAAACCGGCACGTCAGGTAGGTGCGCCTATGGAATCGGCTGCTAAAAATGATTTATTACTATCAACCAATTTCAAATCGAGTATAGCCAAATATTTCTTATTTTAAGTAAAACTATTTTAACGCTGTTGACGGCCTTTAGGTTTTACATGCGAAAACGAAATTTAAATTTTTTGTACGATACACCTATCCTTTGTAGGAATTTACATATATATATATATATATATATATATATATATATATATATATATATATATATATATATATATATATATATATATATATATCTATATATATATATATATATATATATATATATATATACAGGGTGTTTCAATAAAAACTCCCAGGCCAATTATTTCGAAAACTAAAAGTGACATCTAAATTCCGTAAGCGCCAGTTTTTAGCCTCTATGATTGGCTTCACAACTGTGTAAAAAATGTGTTTGAATAATACAAGATGTAGGTGGCGCCACGGTGCAAAGAATTTTTTCGATGACAGGAACTTTTAAATGTTGTGGTTCTTAAAGATAATTAATTTTTGATCAAATTATGTCCCATTAAAATTTTTCATAAATCCAACATGAACGGAGATATTTGGGGTTAAGTTTTTTTTTTAAATAATTTTAACGAGTATTTTAATTATAAATATTTTTAATATCCTTTAGCAGATTTTAATTTAATTTTGGTAATGATAATTTTGGTGACAAAACGCTCGTGTAGCGCTATATTATTACGTCCAGTGACGTCTCAGGGGGCGCCTTAACAAATAATATTGGCAAAAAATAAGACGCCACTGAGTTTTTGGTAATTTTTATATTTTTTTCGGATTAAGCAACTAAAAATATCCTGCAAAACGATCTTCCTTTGCTGTTACAAAATGTAGGAATTGACGTAAATACTATGTGGTTTCATCAAGACGGTGCCCCAGCACACAATAGCAATATCGTTATGAATCATCTAAATGTGACGTTTCCAGGAAAAGTGATCACCACAAATGGGGATCTTAGATGGCCAGCAAGGTCCCCTAATCTCACCCCGATGGATTTTTATTTATGGGGCTACTTACAAAATGAAATCTACAAGGAACCAATAGAAGACATGGCTGACCTGTACAACAAAATGTATGCTACTATAGCCGCTATTAATCGAAATACACTATTGAGAGTTTGCAGATCCGAATTATTATATCGATTTGCTATGTGTGTGTATGAAAACGGCAATAATTTTGAACACCTCATTCGACCCCATTAGTTAGTTTTTGGTAATGTTCTAATTTTCATTAATAATTTTGTATAATTTCTCATCAGTTCTTTCATAAAATTTAAAACATCTTTTAATTTAATTTTATTATGCTTTAATGTCTAATTTTTAAATAATTTTTTAATTGAGTAGTTGCTTAATCCGAAAAAAATATAAAAATTACCAAAAACTCAGTGGCTTCTTATTTTTTACCAATATTATTTGTTAAGGTGCCCCCTGAGACGTCACTGGACGTAATAATTTAGCGCTACACGAGCGTCTTATCACTAAAATTATCATTACCAAAATTAAATTAAAATCTGCTAAAGGATATTAAAAATAATTATAATTAAAATACTCCTTAAAATTATTGAAAAAAAAACTTAACCCCAAATATCTCCGTTCATGTTGGATTTATGAAAAATTTTTATGGGACATAATTTGATCAAAAATTAATTATCTTTAAGAACCACAACATTTAAAAGTTCCTGTCATCGAAAAAATTCTTTGCACCGTGGCGCCACCTACATCTTGTATTATTCAAACACATTTTTTACACAGTTGTGAAGCCAATCATAGAGGCTAAAAACTGGCGTTTACAGAATTTAGATGTCACTTTTAGTTTTCGAAATAATTGGCCTGGGAGTTTTTATTGAAACACTGTGTATAATATATATATATATATATATATATATATATATATATATATATATATATATATATATATATATATATATATATATATACTATATATATATATATATATTTCGTACATTTTATTTACTTAGGAGGGTTTTGTAAATAAGAATTATGTTTCTGTTCCTTATTCAATAAATCATGATTTTATTTGGCTAACACTCAAATAAAACCTCCCTAAGAGCTTTGTTTTGCCCTACAACTACAAAAATTACCACACAATCATTTTTCATAAATAAGGCAAGTAGAAATATAACAAGGATTAATATTGCGTTTAGCCTGATGCTGATATTATTTCATTTTAGTCTGCTTATTTCACGGAACTATTATAATAAGGATTCGATGTTCCGTATACTGTGACCGTATCGAACGTGAAGTCTTATATTTGTTGTTTGTTTACTCTTGGGGGAACAGTGAACAGTTGACAAACTTTAAGGAAATACCACAGGAAATACGTAATTGAATCAAGAATGGTAGTAGAAAGAGATAAAATAGCATTGGAGTGTTGGAGCTCAGAAGTGTTGCTGTCTGTGCTGGTTGCTTAGGAAAACGGCTGAACCTCGGTCTAAACACTCGGTTACACGTACGTCTTTGTCTAATGAACTAGAAAAGAAAAAGCGCGACTTATAGATTTATAAATGACTCGGAGCGACTTTAAATAAACACCTTTAGAAATAACATAACCTATAAATAATAAAACCTTTTTAACATAAATTAATTATTATTTCGCAGAAAATAAAGTATTTTAGGGCTTTTATTACTTTTAGTAAATATTGTGATGCTTCTAACGTATTTTTTGTACAAAAATATAAGGTAAAATAAGATGTGGCCAATGTTTACAAATTGTGTTTACAGCGTCTCTTAGAATGGTTTGTTTTGACTTCAAAGAATGTTAAATCATCCCGTATCCATTCTTAATAAATCCATGGCTTATTTACTATTTTTCTTAGGTTGAACTGGAACGTGCTTACTACTAATATATTATAGTTATTCAATTTAATTATGAATGAATTTTACATTCAAAAACGGAATTCGTCCTACAGTAATTTAGTTTAAATAACTTACTGTTATTTATTATATACCCAATCAAACAAATGCTGTCTTAAAGGATTTTTCGTTTAAAATATTTTTGGTAGCACAGAAACTTCGTTAATATTCGTAAAAAGTAAAAATATAACAAAGAAAAACCTGTATGGAGCATATTAGTTCTAAACCTTTTGCCTAGATACGTAAAAAATATATCTACATATAAAACGCATTTGCCGAGGTCGTGGCCTTGTCTCTTTTTTATCAGAAATACATACCTACATAATATGTATGTATTTCTGATAAAAAAGCGTAATATGTATTACATATTATAATTTATAAGTATATAGGTACTAAAAGTTTTTCTTATGTCTAGGTCTACCAGACCTCAATGCAGAGGTCTTGACACTAATTTTTTATTGTAAAAATTTAATACCCATAATAAAGTAAAAAATATGTAAAATACAAAATATTTCAAACAGCGCCTTTTTTTAGTAAACATTCTAAAAATCAATATTTTCAAAAATCAAATTGATAAGAGTTATTATTATTATGTACATATACACGGTGTCCCATATAAGAATGCACACTACAGGGATCTCGTAAACCAGAAGAGATACAAAGATGATTAAATTAGAGAAAAGTTGCGCTTTGCTGAACCCTTCAAAGTCGCGATTCTAAATCTAAAAAAATCCGATTACTTCCGAAGATATTTGGGAAAAACCGAATTTTCCCGATTTCGTTTTTATTTTTTTCTGACTCTATTTAAAAAGATATTACAAAATAAATTTTACATTCTCATTGCCACTTTTTCTGCTCTACAAGCCGGCGTTCTTAGATTTTCAATGCGACTTTTCGTTTCTTGGCAACCATCATCAACTTAATTTTTTTAAATAGTCGAAAAATTTTGTTTTATTCCTAAAAAATTCTAATTTTAATTCTAAATCCCACGACATACCGCTTCTTACATTTATCCGACGTTTCGGACGAAAAAATCATCATCAATATTATTTGATGATTATTACGAAGGAACGAAACGTCGGATCAAAAATCGAATTACGTTATCATGTAGAGGAGAAAAAATTACATGGGAATGTGGATTTTATTTTGACCTGTCTTTTTTTGTGAAATCAGAAAAAAATTAATTGCCAAAATTTATGTTTAAAATTTCAAGAATTCGTAGATTTTTTCTGATTCTACTGTAAGAGATAGATTAAAATAAATTTTACATTTTTATTGTCGTTTTTCTCGTCTACAACATGACGTCATTCAATTTTTGATTCTACGTTTTGGCTTTTCTCGACCATTATCAACTTTTTTTTAAATAATCGGAAAATGTTATTTTAAAACAGTTAAAAAAAGTTGATAATGGTCGAGAAAAGCCAAAACGTAGAATCAAAAATTGAATCACGTCATGTTGTAGAGGAGAAAAACGAAAATACAAATGTAAAATTTATTTTAATCAATCTCTTACAGTAGAATCAAAAAAAAAATCTACAAATTGTTGAAATTTTAAACATAAATTTTGGCAATTAACTTTTTTCTGATTTCACAAAAGAAGACAGGTCAAAATAAAATCCACATTCCCATGTAGTTTTTTCTCCTCTACTTGACAACGTAATTAGATTTTTGATCCGACGTTCCGTTCCTTCGTAATAATCATCAAATAATATTGATGATGATTTTTTCGTCCGAAACGTCGGATAAATGTAAGAAGCGATATCTCGTGGGATTTATAATTAAAATTAGAATTTTTTAGGAATAAAACAAAATTTTTCGACTATTTAAAAAAATGAAGTTGATGATGGTTGCGAAGAAACGAAACGTCGTATTGAAAATCTAAGAACGCCGGCTTGTAGAGCAGAAAAAGTGGCAATGAGAATGTGAAATTTATTTTGTCATATCTTTTTAAATAGAGTCAGAAAGAAATAAAAACCAAATCGGGAAAATTCGGTTTTTCCCAAATATCTTCGGAAGTAATCGGATTTTTTTAGATTTCGAATCGCGACTTTGAAGGGTTCAGCAAAGCGCAACTTTTCTCTAATTTAATCATCTTTGTATCTCTTCTGGTTTACAAGATCCCTGTAGTGTGCATTCTTATATGGGACACCGTGTATAGAGTAAATCATCGTACGCATGAGGCCTAGAGGGATACATTTTACTATGATATGTATTATAAATTATAATCCTGAAAAAGTATGAAAAATATGTTTCAATTTCATAATCATATTCATCTTTATAAATAATTAAAATTTCCTGTTTGACATTCTTTAACTGGCCGACATTTTAATGTAAATCCGGGTGTGACACAAACAAACCTTCGATTGTTTTATAGAACTGATTTAAAATGAACTGTAAAAATCACGAGAGTGACCCAGACCTAGACATAAATAGAACTGGACAACATCCAATGCCAAGACCACCTGACGGATTATTATTTCAGTTTTCAATTCAATTATTGTATGATTTGCATGCTTTCAAATTGATGAATGTACAAAAAATGCTTTTTAAAGGTGGGCATGCTAAAGTTTACTTCTGCTATCTGTTACATAAAATGCTGAGACTCGACAAGCATAATTCAAAATGCAATATGCAATGTAACATGGAATTAAGGCAACTATTTTACTACTTCCGCTTCCAACATAGAGTGTTTTGTTTTTAAGCGGAAAGCGGACCATAGAAAGAACTCAAGTTTCTATAGTTCTTAACATTTTAGTGAATTATTTTTATATGTACTTATACAAATGCTATAAAAAAGGTTCCATCTATAATCCATAGGGCTTCACATGTTAAATTTTTAACCATGTTAGCTCCACTATTAGCAATATAGAGATCAAACGTGGCACAATAATAATAAAAATAATAATAATAATAATAATAATAATAATAATAATAATAATAATAATAATAATAATAGTAATAATAATAATAATAATAATAATAATAATATTATTTATTATTTATTTATCCAATTGAAAAGTAATCGAGTACATCACAATAATTGGACAAAACGACTATTCACAAAAAGAATTCTCTAAGGCTATAATAATTTTTTTGCAACAGCAATTTTTTATTATTCTTAAATATATTGACATTATAGGTGCTACTTTTACGCTCACGTCTATTGAAATTATAAAATCTACAACAATTAAAATAAAAAGACCTTTGATAGGCAGCTGTTCGATGACGGCGGCAGCAGCCCTGAGAAACCTCTGGTATTATAATTATGACCAAACCGGCAGTCATCAAACAGCCTATATCTATAAACATATGTACAAGCCTCGAGTATATACATATCATACACTGTCAAAATTTTATTTTGTCTAAAAGCACATGTTTCGCGGCGCTGAAGTCTGCACATAATTCTGACAGCAAACTTCCGAAGCAAAAAACCCTACGCATTTGACTACTATTTCCCCAGCATAGAATACCATATTTAAGCCGACCATGAAAGTTAGCAAAATAAAGCGACTGAGGGTGGCCAAATCACATTGCCCAGATAAAAGTGCAGCCCATAACAGGCACTACGTAATTTTGAGCCCAGGCTATCTACTTGAAATCCCCATTGGAGCCTAAAATCGATTGTTACACCTAGAATCTTTGTATTTTTCAGACATTTCAGTTCATCCAAAGATTCCTGAAATAATTTAAAATTATTCTCTGTAACATGCCTAGACAATTTAAAATACCATAATATGGATTTTTCCTCATTCGCATAGGTAAATTTCAGAGTCATAGATTATGTTAATTTGCAAATATGCCCAAAAAAGCTTAAAAAAGTACCTAATATGCATTTCAAATTGTGACAGTAAAGTTTTCAACGTCAGAAAATGTGTGACACCTTCACTTGGCACGAAAAGATAAAAAACAATAAGTCAAGAGGTGTGAAAAATTAATGTTTTTGAAAAAATAAATACATTCTTTACGTATTTTTTCAAGCTTTTTTTGGCATAATTTTTAAATTAACAACACCTAAAGCTCTGAAATTTACCTAGGTATGTCAAATTTTATCTTTATACTTCTAATAGAACAGGGCCCAACATGGGATTAAAAATTTAACATATATAAAACCCTACGGTCTGATTTAAAAAAATGCACTGTAAATGATAAAGGTTGTTTTCCTTGGCTGCTATTGGTTGCTATTTTGAAAATAAAACGAACGTGCTTCCCACATTTTGTAAAAATCCTGTTGTTCTAATTTTTAATAAAAGCGGTTAATCTTTTTACGAAAATAATCAAACAAAATATTCTTAAAATTCAATTGTGTACAGAAAATTTTTTGGAAATTCTTTTTTTTTTTTCATTTCCCAGTTTACCCCCTAAAATTAACTCCCAGAATGAAAATTTAACTCTTTATACTTCACGTCTATAATTGGGCCACCACACGTTATCTATGTGCCAAATTTTTACGTCAAATAGTTTCACAGAAAATCGCCTGTGACAGACAGATGGACGGACGGACGGACGGACACCGAAGTGATTCCATAAGTGTTCCGTGCTCACGGTTAAAAATTGAGATCTGTAAACTGTACAGTCCTTACTGCTTGAGATAATAATTTGGCACCATTTTTTTGTAAATATAATTTTTTTATCCCCTGACAGCCCACGAAGACCGAAGCATAAGTACTACATACCGTGGGTGTACTGGGGAAGTCCGACTCACACATCCAGAGCTGGAAACATCCGCAGGGATTCCACCAGCCTTTTTAAGCGGATGTGTGGGGGGTACCACCTCGATCGAGGAAGAATTCCTCTACCACCTTCCTAAAAATTAAATGAATAAATTAAAGGGAAAAAATTGGACGTTCGTTCAAATATTTTTTAACACTTTCCGGCTTTCCCAAAAAACTTTCAGATTCTGATGGTGCAGTATAAAGCTTTTTAAGGATAAGGTAAATGCGGAGTAGATGCATAATGTTTTTTGAAAAATAAAATAAAATATTTTTTTTAATACTTATTTTAAATTAAATCTACACTAGTAAACGTCATAAAAGTACAAGAATATATCCCTAACTAAAGGTACGGTTTCCTCGGGGCGACCATGATAGGCGTTCGTCGCTCGGCGATGATCGCGAACCACTGCTAATGGCAAAGTCGCTCTACATAGCCCCCTGGAGGGAGACGATTACATTGATTTGCCATTGAGCAGTGGTTCACGATCATCGCCGAGCGACGAACGCCTATCATGGTCGCCCCGAGGAAATCGCACCTTAAGTAAGAAAACTAAAAATAGTTCTAAAAAAATATTTAAACTAGCATACGTCAATGGGAAACGATGCCATAAGAAAAAAATTATTATAATAGGTTAATACCACCGATATTGGGCATCATACTCCAGCATTAATACCATCTGACCCCAATTCCCCAATTTGGAAAAAATACTATTTAAATTTTGCACACTTATTGCATTTTTTAGGGTCAGAAGCACGTCATATTTCATGGAGCTATTTTTTTCAGTCAATACAGCAAACCCAATCATCTTTTGGGCCTTTTTTGGCATTCTTTGCCTTTTGTCATGTTTTTTTCTCCGGCATATTTTTGTCTTTCCTCTAACTTCTGCCGTTTCCTCGTCTAACCTCCAATGAAGTCAGTAGTTCGGCATGTTGCTTTCATGAGCTGACTTTGTTAGGCCCTGCAATAACGGGAATAGGTCCTATATCTTGAAAAGTTACGGGTTCTGTCGAATTTTCGGAATTGATGTGAGCTGGAGGATTTTCGATATTACCAGCGTTTGCTACCGCCGGGGATTCTGTTCGGAATATAAGGATAAATTCCACAAGCGTCAAACCCAAACACTGCATTTTCATTTGTAGCAGCTTGTTGCCAAACTTGGTTCAACAGTTCTCCGAAATGATTCCTTGAAATCCTTCCTCCAGGATGGTTACGTAGCCAGTGCATGCAACCCTTATTCCAGTATGTCTTTAACGACTTAAGGAAGGATTTGTCTAGCGGTTGGAGCTAGTGGTTGACTTGGCAGCAAATCACATGAATATTATTCTCGGCTAGGAAGTCAATAAGGTCCACGTCATTACAGTGGGACAACTGCACGTCTAGAATAAGAACCATTGGTCCATCTTCTTTTCTGGGTAAAAAATTATTTTTTTTATCCAGGAAACAAAGATTTTGGCATTGACATAAGTAGACTCTGGGGACATCATCACGAAAGATCCGGGAGGCATGTCATCACCAAATTCTTTTTTTTAATTTTTAACGCGGAATATCACTTAAGGCGGTCTAGACCTGTAATAACCTGTTAACGAGGAAAATGTATGTCTGTTGTCGTCCGTTTTGACATTTTCACCACTTAATTTTTTGTTCTCTAAAACGATCAGAGGGGGAGTAATTAAATTTTCTAGGTTAATGGAGGGATAGTGCGACTAGGTTCCCTCAGCATTACAACATGCAATAGGACTTACAGTTTCTCCTTTCTCTGCACCTGTTTGGGATTGGATATCTTTTAAACCCTTTAGAGTTACGATTTTTGCAGGCTTATGACATAGCTATAATCTGGTCTCATCCATTTTAAAGATTTTTCTTGGTTTATTCAATAAGTCATATTTTTGCAAAGTTTCCAGCAGCAAGTTGAAGTAAGGCCGCTCGCACACCAAGGATGCAAAAAACATGAAATTATATGCTGTAGTACGCGGTAAAAAATGCAAGTTCATTTTTTTCTCGTTTACTTCTTCGCAGAAATTGCCATGCTACAATGCCATCCTTCACAATCGAACACATTTTGAATACTGCAAATTAACGAAACTGCTGCAGTATTGGTGTACGCTAGTAGCAGCATGCGTGATATTTATCTTATGTTGCATGTTTCATGTTTTATGCATCCTTGGTGTGCGAGCGGCCTAAGGGTCCACTACTGCATGGCACATTCTTAAGGAATGGGCGATTGATCACCCCTGAGCTACTCATAGGCCTAAATCGGAGTGCCTCTTAATGAATAACCTAAACCAATCATATAGAAGATTTTTGTATCAGCTCGTTTTTTGAAAGATGACGGAGGGCTGACTGACATTGATCACGTGATATAGTAACTTTAAAATTCCCCTAGTTTTAAAATTCCATTTGTTTACCTTCTGATAGTGCTATTTTTAATGTGTTTTGCTGTTCGTTCCTGAGTAGCGTTTTATTAAATCATCTTTCGATAGTATAACTTTGGCTCGGATAATGTTGAATGTGTATATGCTGCAATATACGTTAAAAAGTATTTAAAATTCCCGCCAACCTCTAGCAAGTGAAGGCAAACCAGAATAAGACAGATCTGATACTAATCACATAATATGATTTGTCAACAATGTCGCGAGATCATTCGTAAATTTTACTATAGCCAGCAAGTTCAGAATATTTATTGAACCTGCATTTTATATTACTCTTTTCAGCAAAGGTATAAGCTAAATGTCTGATATCTGTACTTGTGGGCCAGTAACCAATTACGCTAAGTTGTCGTATATAGCGACAGAGCTCTTTATTTTCTTGTCCAAGGCAATCAGGCGGACCCAGATTTCCTTTTCCAGGCGGTTTTTGCTAATACGGTGCAATAAAGTTCTTTATGGGATGTGAAAATCTTTAGTAGCTGAGCTTTTACTTCGGCTTGTGTCATTGGTTATGACCGAGACAGCAGCATTCAAATCTTCCTCCGTCCATTCGCCACGATTCGACGTTCTCTTGTACGTTCGGGGCATTGTACCCTACAAAGATAAATACTTTATATAATAACAAAATAGTAATTACACCTGCACCAATAGCAGTTATGGCATCTTACCCCAAACATCCTGAATCACCTTGCCCCATTCTGTGGGGTAAGATGCTAATTTAACCAAAATAAACTGTATCTGTTTTGGAAATTACATAATGGGTAAACTTAAACAATAAAGTTACCTCTATGTTAAACTAATGGTAAAATAACCAAAAACTTTATTTTGATTAAGCAGCACTAATAATTAAATCAATGTGGCTAAATTCTTAATAGCACCTCTAACCTCAATTTATAACTACTGGTAAACAACTACCCACAGATGACTATAAACAGAAGCGGAATGTTCGAACGGATCACCTTTCTAAGTACTGTGTTGCCATCTAACATAGTGTATAAGAAATAAAAACGTTTGACATCTTACCTTAACTTGGCACCTACCCCCCCCCCCCCCCCCCCATTTACCTTAGAAATATCTATCTTAGTGCCATTTTAAGAAAAAAATATAAACAGTGCCACTGGCATTACTAATGTATAATAATAGTACCCAGTGCTTGGGTTTGATATACAAATCTTTTATTGAGTACACATCAGCTCTCTAAAATGAAATAAGTTAACTACTTTCCATAAGATTCATTCTGGATAAGTAGCACATTCATGCAAAGAAAGAAGATTTGGGGGATTCACTTTTAAATGTTGGCACTATTGGCAGCCATATTACTTGAATGCTGCAAGAATATACGCACTAATCTAATATTTTCCCCTATTTTTATGAGAGGAATCTCCTTTTAATGTCTTGTGCAGTTAGTAATTAATTATACATTTACAAAAATTTTAATTATTTGACATCACAATTTATTGACATATATTATGTTCCCTTTTGTTTTTAAAATAACAGCCCATCAAATTCCACGAAGTTAGAGGCCGTTAAAATTATACTGCCAACACAATTTTTCGTACATGAACCTATAAAAACTAAATATTTCAAATGCTCTTATATGTATGAATGCGTGGATCATTTTTAAAACCTACTCGGTGTTCTACTTTTTTTAAAGGCGTGTGTTTGAAAGCATTACGTCCTAGGTGTAAACAAAAAAATTCTTCTCATGTTATTTTACGCATAACATTATATTATTACACTTGTCTTACATTACAAACACTCAGTTCCAAAAAAAAAATTCCTTCGTATACGAGACAAAATAATCAAGAACAATAATTCTTCGATTAAGGATAAATTTCTCGTCGGATTTACGGAAACCGGTTATTTTTAACCCAGTCTATGGCTACACTTTGCTTCTAAACCATGTTGAATATTATTTTTAACCCCTGAAAATACCTATCTATTAAATTAAAGTACAAAATATATTTATTGAAAGGTAGGATAAAATATAACTTGAACCAACAAAAAATTAATAGAATTTTCCATTGGCATTGCACATTGAATGTATGTGTGTGTTTCTCAGGCGCGGCCCGTGAAATTTTAAAGTTGTATATCTCTGCTGCTACTTATGTATGTAGCAGGACCTATGCCAAGTTCAGGTTTTTTAATAGTGAGCCTACTAGCAATGTTTTGGTAAAAAAAGGATATTTTATTAATTTGCAAAAAAGTTGAATTTTTGAATTGACCCACCTGGGAAAAAATACTCAAACTCTCAAACTCAAACTCAAAAGTGCTTTATTATCATAAGATATAATCTTGTTGACAAAGCTAGGCAGACCAGTCTAAATAGTAAGTATAAAAATAATATATAAATATAACTCAGGTCAGAAAGGCCATATAAAAGAACAAAAGAACAAGTTAATGTGGGCACAGCCCTCTACAATACAATCGTGACATTTGACACAAACATTAGGTACTACTAATATAGACGTTCAGTTCATAACTAAAATATCGTGAAAGTACTCTTCCAAAGAATAATAGGCTTTTTCCAATAGGAGACCCTTGACCATTGTCACAAATATCCTCTCAGACCTAGCGGTTTTTGCATTAATGAATGATTGAATATTTTTTTCGAATCATACACAACTGATTTTTTAATCAAAGTAGAGTATGGGATTGGTACTTCTATATTTTGTGTTTGCCTGGTGGCATAGCCAGAGTACATTGACCTGCTGTCAATGCTAGATTTGTGCTTTTTATACATTAAACGAACCGTTTCGAAAATGAAAAGAGACGTAAGCGTTAGAATTCTGTATGGTATTTTATTTATTATTTTTTCTAAACAAAATTTAAATCATTTTGTCGACAATTCTTAAATTTTAAGAGAAAAAAATGTTTAGTAGAAAGTTATAGTTTTTATTATTTTTTTTTCAAATTATATTTTAGGTTAAAAAAAATTCAAATGACTAACGTTCTACTAATACACTTTTTTCTCTTAAAATTTAAGAATTGTCGACAAAATGATGTCAAATATGTTTATTAAAAAGTAATAAAAAAATACCTAAGCGTATTTTTTCCCAGATGGGTCAATTCTGCAAAATTTGCAGGAATCACTGCTCGGTCACGACTCACAATTGCAAGAATATTAATAAATCAAAAAAGTTTTTTACACCCGGAATAAAATCTTTTATTTCAGGGGACACATCACGGATGTTGTAAAGACCTATTGTCAGGAAAGTACCGCATATCGTATTACTTTTTTTATGAGATGATCTTCCCAAATTAACATTTACTTTTAACTGTATATTTATATTGCGGTCTGTGGTTGATAACCTAAAAGCATTAAATAATTCCTTTTTTAAGTTCTAAGAATATTACGGGTAATTATTACTGAGATGGTATTTTAATAAAGCAAATAGATTGTCGTTAAGCCTAGCAAATTAGATAGTCCTTACTAGTAAAAATAGGTAGCTATTCATTTAATAACAGGAAGGTCTAAAGTTTAACCAGAAATGATATAATCTGATGACTAACAAGAATCTTATAATAAGTAAATTTGACCATCTGATCCGCCTATAATGATTTACTACATATTGTTAAAAAGTATACCCGTTTTAAATATGTTTATTACCGATCAAATTTGGCAATGATTAATAATTGATTTAGGCTTCATCAAGTAAAAGTTAAGCTAAGGTATGCATATGGCATAGTAACCTACGCCAAACCAAAAAATTAATGACTAGATTCTCCACCGCTAGTTCGGTCTAATTTGACAACCAAAAGTTTTAAACTGACAGGTGTAAGAATAAGACAACTAAGTTTTATGCTATGAATTTCTTTCTGAGGTTTCTCGCAAGTTTATAAAGAAAAGGGCAATTTTAGCACGTACTTTCGACATAATAGAATCAAATTCATTTTAGGAACCCGTTCCAAGATGAAAATTATTTGGAAATCAAGCAGTCAGAAATATAACAGGTGACAGGACAAAAACCTCTCAAAACGTAACTGATGAACTAGAAGATCTTAATTTAAACCAGTACTAAATTTTAAACCTCCTTCGTGAATGCTTTTTTTTTTAAATTGGATATAAAATTTTTCTTCTTGAATTGATTTTTAGGGATTTTTTCTCCCTTGGGCTCCGTCCGACGTCCGAGACTGGAAGCACTGCGGCCACTAGAGGCCTATTGTGCCTACCCAATAACTTTTGTTACACCCACTCTGTTATCCCAGTTTCCTGCACAAGCCTGTACAGGTCCACAAGGAAGTGGGCGATCAATTCATCCGGTTCTAACTTTGGTTGCCCGAATAGTTGGTGGCGCTTGCGATCTAGTGACTCGCAATTATAGATTATGTGCTGAACTGTTTCCCTGTCCCTACCGCATAGTCTGCAGCTGAGGTCTCCCTGGTACAGTTTCATTTTGTTGAGGAGGTCCTTTACAGCCATGTGTCCTGTTAGTACCCCTACGATTGTCGTCAACTGGATCCTGCTTAGATTTAGCAGTTGCCTTGTGAGTCTAGGATTGGGATTTCCTATAGCGGTCTTGCTGTGGTTCAGTCTCTGTACTCCGTTCCAGTGGACTTTGTGTTGGTGTTTGAGCCATTCGGTTTTGGCACCCCGAGAGACGGTTCTGGGCCAATGTATGGTGTAGCCGATCCCTGTCTACCAAATTCGTCGGCTTTTTCGTTACCAGTGATGCCCTTGTGTCCCGGTACCCACATGAGCTTGACTGAGTTTCTGGCAGCAAGCGCGCCGAGATCGTTTATGCACTCCCATACCAGTCCTGAAGTAACTCTGTGGCATGAGAGTGCCCTCAAAGCGGCTTGACTGTCTGAACAGATATAGATCCGCTTATTTGAATAAGCCCTCCTATTGTTTTCCAGCGCACATTGTAAGATGGCGTAGGTTTCTGCTTAGAATACCGTGGGGTACTTCCCCAAGGAAAAGGACATGTCCCTTCTTGGCCCGGCCCCATGTACTCCTGCTCTGGTTCCCGCCTCGGTTTTTGATCCGTCGGTGTACCATATGATTGCCCCCGGAGGAAACTCTGGGTTTGCCGAAGCAGTCCATTCCGTACGATCCGTTATTATTACCTCGTAGGGGATGTTGTATTGGAATTTTGGAGTCATGTAGTCCGATCTCATTTCTAAATCAGGCCCTCCAATCTTCTCTCTTATGAGTTCCTGTCCCACTCTTTTCCGTAATGAAGAGGGCAGTGTATTTTGCAGTCGATAGAGACCCATCCTCGCCTCTCTTTGGATGATCAGGTGCAAGGGAGGAAGGTCTAGGAGATTCTCCATCGATGAGGTGGGGGTCGATCTCATCGCCCCCGTAATGCCCAGACAGGCTAGTCTTTGCAGACTGCTGAGCCTGAGCATTATGGATTTCTGCGTTGCCTTGGTCCCCCAGACCAAGGCTGCATATGTTATTGCGGGTTTCACCACTCTGGTGTACAGCCAGTGCACCATCTTTGGTGAGAGACCCCATGTTTTTCCATACGTTCGTCTGACCACCGCAAGGGTGATTTCCGCTTTTCGTATGGTTTTGTCCACATGCTTGTTCCAGGTAAGTTTTGAGTCCAGTGTTACCCCCAAATATTTTACCTCTTCCTGCAGTGGAATTGTAGTCCCTCGCAGGGTTAGAGGACCGAGCCCCTCCTTTTTCCTGCGGTTAGTGAACGGGACTATGACAGTTTTGTGTGGGCTTATATTGAGCCCTTCCTGTCCTACACATTTTTCCACTACGGAGAGGGCGCTTCTCATGCAGTCCCTCACGGTTGTGTTGAATTTTCCTTGAGTCGTTATGACCACGTCGTCTGCGTAGCCCAGGATCGAATAGCCCTTTGACTTAGTTCTTTTAGAAGCCCGCCCATTACCAGGTTCCAGAGGAGGGGGGAAAGAACCCCCCTTGAGGGCATCCCCCTGCCACCCGGGCTGCCAGAGTTTCACCGAGCAGGTCTGTATAGATTACCCGGCTTTTGAGCATGCTTTCTAGCCATCTGCAACAGCCCGATGTCCCTGATTACTCTGGTTATAGATGTGAAGGATGTCTTGTCAAACGCTCCTTAAATGTCCAGAAATGCTCCGAGAAGCACTTCTCCGTTACCTAACGCATTCTCCACTCTGCTAACTAGCTGGAGGAGTGCTGCTTCGGTCGATCTTCCTGTTCTGTAGGCATGCTGGTCTTGATGAAATGGTCCGTCCCCCATTATTGCATGCGACCGAGTAGTTGGGACGCCCATGTTTTGGTATGAATACCACTTTGGTCAGTCTCCAGATCCTCGGTATGTGACCTAGGGCCATTTTTAGGGATGATCCTCCTTAATTAGTTTGGTAGATTCCTTGTTCTCAAGAGGTTTATAAGTAATTTCTTTTACAAAACTTTAATTTCTTTAGGACTTTTTCTTTATTATTTGCGAGTTCTAAGTAATTATCTGATCATATCATAATTTTTACTGATCTGGATGACTTAAAGGTTATTTAAATGTATCTGCTACAATAAACAGAAACATAAACATTCTTTAAGTTCTTATAAATATTTTCTAATGGTCTAATCATACACTGTCATTTTCAATTTTTGAATAAGCATAGACCATTTTTTGAACGTTATAATGTCGATCCGATCGAATTCATCTAGTGAAGGTTTTTTTTTAAAATGAAGCCTGTTGTCATCGTTTATCGCATCGACCAATCCATATTTCGGTCTTTAAATCTCAGAGAAAACGCAAAAAGGAGCTCCATTCGTAAGCTGTCACAAGATAAAAAAAAGCATACAGACTTAGGAACAAACCTATAAATGTTGAAAATCTAATGATTTCTTTTCCTGTACTCGATGACTGAAGTCGCCCCCCCCCCCATCCCCCCTCCGCCCTGCCTAGTAAGTACTGTACATGTTTAAAATAAAGTATACATCTGAACGAAGTACAACCTACAAACTGAGCCTATCACTATGTTGAGATATTTTTCTCGATTACTAACTATTCTACGTGATAGTCATAATGAATAATAGTGTCAAGATTTAATGGTTAACGAGTATTAGCCGCAAGAATAGGGTTGCCTCCTTCCATCCTGCGGCAACCCTCTAACATCCCTACATTAACATTGTTTGACTATTTCCTCACGTAATCGAGGGGATTTATTAAAAACTGAAGCTCACACCTGCTTCTCAACAAATTTCAGGGGTTACCCCTTACAGGCAACCTTGTTTTTAAACTGTGAAATGTATATAATAATACCGCAATTTCGTCTTGAGGAGAACGAATTTAATGGTAAAAAATCCATATAAAAATCCTTTTTACATGTATATATTGACGAACTGATAAATGTAATGTACGATACATATTATTAGTAATATATTCATATTTGATTTGATTTGATTTGATATCTCAATTTTTTTTAAATACATATTTTTTTTTTGTTGGGGCATATTTTAATAAACATGCGCGGCTAGATTCTTCAACGCTAGATCGGTTTTTGATAGCCAAAAGTTTTAAACTGGCAATTATAAGAATTGGGCAGGTGACACACTAGAGAAATTAATTTCGTGAAACTTATAAGTGAAACAGGTCACATGAAATAAAATTTCTTGTTCATAGCATGCTAGTGAAACTTGATACGTATACATTAAATTTGATATTCTACCTTTCTGCATTCAGTGTTTAGCAAAATGGCTTCCTAAGAAGATGATGTGGTTGGCAAACCGCCGCCGATAGCGAAAAACTCATATTAAGGAAAAAATGATTTTGGGTGCATCCTAGTAATGTAATCAAATAAATTTAAAACAGAGATACAACGATAGTGCAACTATCGTTGGACAAAAACTGTAAAAGAGTTAATTTACAGCTAAATTTTATTATTAATTCATTCGCTTTAGTACAAAACCGCTTCCTGCGACAGCTAATATAAAAAAGAATTTAAGAAACAAGTCTCAACAAATAGAGCACGTCGTGTTTCATGATATTTGTATATGATACAGTTTCTGGTCCGCTGTTTCAGAAACACCGGTCTGCATCGTATCATATAGATACAGGGGTTATTCGATGATGAAACAAGTTTCATGCGACGAGATTCACAAAATTAATTTCTCTAATGTGTCACCCTCCTAAGACAATTAAGTTTTGTACTATCAATTATTTGTATCCGAGTTTTTTCGCAAAATTATGAAAAATGTATAATTAAGTAATTTCCACAGTAATAAAACTAAATTCATTCTAGCAACACGTTTCAAAATGAAAATCATTTGGAAACCAAGCAAATTGCTAAAATATTAGAATAACTCATAAGTTTTTAATGACGACTTATTGGCAATGACAATACTAAAATCTGTACAAATCTGAACTAGAAGCTACGAAGGCGTAGAACTGCCACGGCAAAATAAAAAATAAATAAACTCGGAATTCCGACTTTTATCTCGGAATTCCGACTTTAATCTCGGAATTCCGACTTTTATCTCGGAATTCCGACTTTAAACTCGGAATTCCGACTTTAATCTCGGAATTCCTACTTTTATCTCGGAATTCCGACTTTTATCTCGGAATTCCGACTTAAATCTCGGAATTCCGACTTTAAACTCGGAATTCCGACTTTAAACTCGGAATTCCGACTTTTATCTCGGAATTCCGACTTTTATCTCGGAATTCCGACTTTAATCTCGGAATTTCGACTTTAAACTCGGAATTCCGACTTTTATCTCGGAATTCCGACTTTTATCTCGGAATTCCGACTTTAAACTCGGAATTCCGACTTTAATCTCGGAATTCCGACTTTAATCTCGGAATTCTTCTTTGCCGCCTAAAATTTTATATTTTGAAATTCATGGGGGTAATTACCCCCAGTAAATCCGCTCTTGATATGCTTGTAATAAAGTTTGTTCAGAATTTCAAGGAAGAGTCAGAAATGATATTATGTAGGGCATGTGCTATTTAATTTAAGAAAGTTATATCCTGACCAGAGAAAACTAAAACTAAATGCGTAGCCCTTCTTTTGACTTCGCCGTAGTCGGGTAAAAAGGACCTAGAACCTACATTTTGTCAGAAATTTTCTCAAGCATTAATTTATCAATGGTAATATCCAGGCTAAATAAGTGCTAAAGATGTTTTCCCTGTAAAAGATTTCGAAATAACTTAGAAATGTTTTTAATTGGACAGCCATCAAACCCACAGCTAAATTATGTCCCTATAAATATGGGACATCCTTTCAGGGTTAGCAATTATTCTAGGGCAACTCAGTACAATTTGAACTCAGTATATCATACCTTTGGATCATTAACGGTTAATCCTGCTTAAAGCCATATAATCTGTCTAGAAAACCCATCGATACAACCATTTATACAAATGCCATAAGGTTTGAGTTTGTCGTATGAGTCCAAATGCCACAAATAATTGGGTCCTGTATTTGACTATTGCCAGAGAGTAGATAGAATAAGAGAAACACTGGCGTGCACCGATTTCGGGCCTGCCGGGGAGACCGGCTCGGCATGAGCCGGTCTTTAACGTCTGGCCGGTGCCCGGAATATCTGTCCCGAAGGTAAAAAGCCGAGTCATTCAAATGCGTAGATGTAAATGATGCACTTGTTAATGAGTTTACCGATTTCCTAGCATCAGCCACGTAGTGCAGTGGTAAAGAATCCGCTTATTGACCGAGAGGTGTTGGATCGAATCCGTACTCGGCCGCATCTTTTTTTAAATTTTTGTCATTTAAAATTTTATAACAAATTAGGAAATCGGCTCTAAAAGTTGTATTGGAAACGGGTTAGCACTCCTTCATCGATAAAAATTTAGTTTTGTCTCTTTTTAAAGGTTCCGATCAAAAAATTTACCGTGTCTAGGTACCTACCTTAACCTAAAAATTATGTTTTGTTTGTTGTGGGTCCAGAAAATCTAGCGAACGGTGGATCGGAGAGCACTCTAAGGTCGGAACAGGGTTAGCACCTGGTTAGGGGCCCTGACCAGTCTCTTTCCTCGCAGGCGAAGAGGGATCGGTGCGAAAAGAATCCAACAATCGTTCGGCAAAATTCGGTACAGATATTCCGGGTACCGGCTAGACGCTAGTGAGCCGGTCTCCCTTGCGATATTTTCGTGGATTCGCAGGAGCGGCTGTGGGTAGAATGATCCGACGTTGCCAGATTATCTTGTTTGAATTTCCTTTATGTCATTTTTCGCGCTAAAATATTTGTTGGTTTCACTGGGCAGAAAGGTGTTCAGATTTGCTCAGTTTTCATTGATCTATATATA
Source organism: Philopedon plagiatum (assembly GCA_963971165.1). NCBI lineage: Eukaryota > Metazoa > Arthropoda > Insecta > Coleoptera > Curculionidae > Philopedon > Philopedon plagiatum. The sequence goes on along the minus strand of OZ020190.1, from coordinate 47,663,836 downwards.
TAATACCATCAATGAAAACTGAGCAAACCTGAACACCTTTTTGCTCAGGTTTGCTTGGGTGTATACAACTTTTTGCTCAGATTTTGTCCAACTGTTAAAATCTGTGGGAAAGATTTGTAAATTTGGCAACATCTTACATCAGAAATTTCGAGAATGTGTACCACGGGTTGGGTGTTTATTTTCTTTTAGTTTTTTGATATTTTCTCTGTTTTTTAACGTGTTTTATATATATTTGCTTAAATATGGTTCAGAATAATAGTGTGTAATAACTTGTATAGATGTGTTTAAGTGAAAGTGCCGAAATTTAAAGAAATTCATTGAAAAAGCTAACCTAAAAGTTAATTTTTTTTTGGAAAAACCATACGAGACCGCCAAAAACTGACTTTGGATTCGTGTTCTACGACCCAAAATTAGGGTCTGTGCAAAATTTCATCAACAAATTCGGTGGTTCCATTAATCCGAATAATTACCAAAATAAATATCGATCTCAAAAAATACAGGAATACGAACTGAGAGCACTTTTGCACAAAGAAAATAAAAGGGTATGACTTTTGCAAAAGCAAAACCACAAAAAAGTATGGATAGAGCCAAGATATTTTAGCGCGAAAGATGACATAAAGGAAATTCAAACAATATAATCTGCAACGTCGGATCATTCTACCCACAGCCACTCCTGCGAATCCACGAAAATATCGCAAGGGAGACCGGCTCACTAGCGTCTAGCCGGTACCCGGAATATCTGTACCGAATTTTGCCGAACGATTGTTGGATTCTTTTCGCACCGATCCCTCTTCGCCTGCGAGGAAAGAGACTGGTCAGGGCCCCTAACTAGGTGCTAACCCTGTTCCGAACTTAGAGTGCTCTCCGATCCACCGTTTGCTAGATTTTCTGGACCCACAACAAACAAAACATAATTTTTAGGTTAAGGTAGGTACCTAGACACGCTAAATTTTTTGCTCGGAACCTTTAAAAAGAGACAAAACTAAATTTTTATCGATGAAGGAGTGCTAACCCGTTTCCAATTCAACTTTTAGAGCCGATTTCCAAATTTTTTATAAAATTTTAAATGACAAAAATTTAAAAAAAGATGCGGCCGAGCACGGATTCGATCCAACACCTCTCGGTCAAAAAGCGGATTCTTTACCACTGCACTAGGTGGCTGATGCTAGGAAATCGGTAAACTCATTAACAAGTGCATCATTTACATATACGCATTTGAATGATTCGGCTTTTTACCTTCGGGACAGATATTCCGGGCACCGGCCAGACGTTAAAGACCGGCTCATGCCGAGCCGGTCTCCCCGGCAGGCCCGAAATCGGTGCACGCCAGTGTTTCTCTTATTCTATCTACTCTCTGGCAATAGTCAAATAAAGGACCCAATTATTTGTGGCATTTGGACTCATACGACAAACTCAAACCTTATGGCATTTGTATAAATGGTTGTATCGATGGGTTTTCTAGACAGATTATATGGCTTTAAGCAGGATTAACCGTTAATGATCCAAAGGTATGATATACTGAGTTGTACTGAGTTGCCCTAGAATAATTGCTAACCCTGAAAGGATGTCCCATATTTATAGGGACATAATTTAGCTGTGAGTTTGATGGCTGTCCAATTAAAAACATTTCGAAATCTTTTACAGGGAAAACATCTTTAGCACTTATTTAGCCTGGATATTACCATTAATAAATTAACATAGGCTTACTGTGATAAATTAATGCTTGAGAAAATTTCTGACAAAATGTAGGTTCTAGGTCCTTTTTACCCGACTACGACGAACTCAAAAGAAGGGCTATGCATTTAGTTTTAGTTTTCTCTGGTCAGGATATAACTTTCTTAAATTAAATAGCACATGCCCTACATAATATCATTTCTGACTCTTCCTTGAAATTCTGCACAAATTTTATTACAAGCATATCAAGAGCGGATTTACTGGGGGTAATTACCCTCATGAAGTTCAAAATATAACATTTTAGGCGGCAAAGAAGAATTCCGAGATTAAAGTCGGAATTCCGAGATTAAAGTCGGAATTTCGAGTTAAAAGTCGGAATTCCGAGATTAAAGTCGGAATTCCGAGTTTAATGTCGGAATTCCGAGATAAAAGTCGGAATTCCGAGATTAAAGTCGGAATTCCGAGATAAAAGTCGGAATTCCGAGTTAAAAGTCGGAATTCCGAGATTAAAGTCGGAATTCCTAGTTTAAAGTCGGAATTCCGAGATAAAAGTCGGAATTCCGAGATTAAAGTCGGAATTCCGAGATAAAAGTCGGAATTCCGAGATAAAAGTCGGAATTCCGAGTTTAAAGTCGGAATTCCGAGATTTAAGTCGGAATTCCGAGTTTAAAGTCGGAATTACGAGTTTATTTATTTTTTATTTTGCCGTGGCAGTTCTACGCCTTCGTAAGAAGCTTTTAATTTAAACCAATACTAAATCTTAAACCTTTTTATAGTGAATCTGAACCGTGATTTCCAGGAAAATCTTAAGCGCTTTCTTTTGTAGATATGTGAAATTATTTTTCAAAAAGTGCAATGCAATTTTCCAAAAACTCAAAACAGCCAAATTTACTACAAAGGTTTAAGATTTACTACCGGTTTAAATTAAGATCTTTTAGTTTATAGGTCTGTATTGGTATTGACAAGTTTTTGTCCTGTCATAGTTATTAAGTCGTCATTAAGAACTTATAACCTATTTTAATATTTTAGCGATTTGCTAAATTATTTATCCCTTGGAACGTGCTGTCAAAATGAATTTAGTCCTGTTATTGTGGAAAGTGCATACTTAAATTGCCCCTTTCTTTGTAAATTTGCGGAAACCCCCAGAACAGCTGGAAAAAGGATTTATTTGGGAAAAACTGGAAATTTCGATTTTTGGTGTTTAAATTTCTTCGGGATTAAAATGGATCCAAATCAAAATCCCATTATACCTCGTCGGAAAGAGCTCGTCCGTGATATCCATAATTTGTACTTTCTTCATTCTTTATAGGAAGGGAACAATCGTCGATTAAATTTCGAATTTTTGACTTTTTTGCCCTCGACATCGCGGTACATTTGTATTTCAATTTATGGGTGTTTGTATATATGTAGCGATACGCGGATACGAAGGGCGGTCTATTCTCGATCAGTAGTCCGAAGGAGTGTGATATCTCTCCTAACATAGGGTCTAGAACCATGAAATTTTCAGTGCATGACATTGATAACATTATAGACCCCTCGGGGGACGATTAGGCGTTCTACACCCTAGTTATAGACTGGCAGCAATTTATATTATCGAAAAGAATTTGCAAATTTTTAGTGGGCTTAGATTAGTTTTAGAGGAGGGGTTGACCTCCAGAGATCTTGCCACCCTCCCGTTACGCTGCTGCTTCCCAGAGAAAGAGCTGAGTATTAAAGGTCTTCCAGGGCACACCAAAGCAATTCGGTCGCCACATTATTTGAATAACATGGGAGTCATGATATAGAATCGTAGAGAAAATATATAATAGAGAAATAATGTCATTTGCGAATGTGGCAAATTTACCAAGCTGAATCCGTAAACACAGACGGTCTTCTGCGGGCTTGCGCCTTGTCGAACGTTTGCCTTGTGATAGACAGGACCGTACTTCAAAATTTATTTCACATGACGTGAATCTTTTATCGAGTAATAAATGCTAAATATATTACTTGTAATTATTCTTTTTATTAATGATAAAAATGTATCCATTAGTGAGATTTTAACAAAAATTGTATAGTTTGTTGGCTTAAATCTGAGTTTTCTTGCTATACAAAACTGTCGATAATTCCTCGAAAATAGCTCAGTTTATACATATACAGTGCGTCTCTTTAATTTTTTAAACGTTACATTTACAAAATTGAAAGTTGAAATAAAATATAAACATAGTATTCTAAACAATAGAAATAAAATATGCAACTGTTTTAAGAAGTAAAATAGTAAATAAAAAAATTACCAAAACTATGTGTATATTTTATTGGATTGGCATCCCATCCTGTATAATTATTGAACAAACCAAGTTTATGGTAAGATGTAAATATTTTTACACCTATTTACAGTGTGTGCACTTCATACTTTCGTGAAAGCGCTACTTACTTACAGCCCCATGTCAATCTAATCCACTGATATCTTAGCGATCCTTTGGCGAAAGCGCCTTTTTCTTTCGCCATCCCTTTTAAGATACTCCCCTCTACCCCACTCCACTAGTATTTTTAGTGCCCCTTTGACGAAAGCGCAAATATGCCTTTTGGACACTCACCCTTCTCATCCACCGATATCTTAACGATCCTTTGGCGAAAGCGCTTTTTTCTTTCGCCATCCCTTTTAAAATACTCCCCTCTACCCTAATCCACTAGTATTTTTAGTGCCCCTTTGGCGAAAGCGCAAAAATATGCCTTTTGGACACTCACCCTTCTAATCCACTGATATCTTAGCGATCCTTTGGCGAAAGAGCTTTTTTCTTTCGCCATCCCTTTTCAAATACTCCCCTCTACCCTAATCCACTAGTATTTTTAGTGCCCCTTTGGCGAAAGCGCAAATATGCCTTTTGGACACTCACTCACCCTTATGCAATATAGGGGAAGGAGGCATTGACACTATATATGACCTTCTTACACCATCTCACCCCTTATACAATGCCCCTAATACACACACACCCCATCAGTGTCTTTCTGACACCTTGACCACACCCAATATAGGTACGTCACTGATAAATATTTCTACTTCTCCTTGTGTGTGTTCACTTCAACACCGGAGTGCATTTAAGATAAAAGTTAGAAAATTTATTTGGTTAGAGTTAATCTTAATAACTCAAAACTTAAAAGTATTTTTGCAAATGGAAATAGCAACTTCATCATTTACAACAGCTGTATTCCATGTGTTTCCTTCAGTGATTACAACTGGGTCCGGTTCTGATCGCCGAGTTGCGTCATTGAGTTCAACAACCACTTTTGCTAGACGTCCCGATTGCGCATGCCTCGAGAGGACCGTCGGCGTCGTTTAAAAATCTGACTGGCGCCCAATGCATACAAACGCACTTTTTCGCCCATACATTGGACGGATTCAGCTGGTGTCACGAATACGTTGTGATGGTCTAAATATATATTGTCTATGTATAGAATATACTGAGAAACTAGTATAAAATATCCTAAATATGCTATAGATAGATACGTCGTAGTATTTGAAAGTACAGTCGTGGCCAAAAGATAGTTTTGTTTTCCATAAGAAAACGCAGTACAGATAAAACTTTATTTTGGCCACGACTGTATTTTGTAATTATTTTTGTCTTTGCAATAATAATTTCTGTTTCGGAAATCAAGCTGAAGATACTCTTATGTTGATGATCATCTCCAGGACTCTGTTAAATTCTTTCAATTGCCTTATGATATCATATCTATGCAAATTTTAGATTTATAACTGTAACATTCAAAAATAAATATGGAAAGATACACACATTTTAATTTCCGAGGGTATTGCTTTATACATGATTTGATTCAGGATCTAGAAAAGGAACACATTATTAAGAAGTGACACATGCAAAGAAAAAGTAATTGTTTTGATATGCAAATATTAACGTAACTCCTAATTTAGTTCCGTGCAAAAACCTACGCTCTAGTCGGCATATCCTTTTTTAGTGGTGACAATAACCGCTAAATTTTAGTTATGAAACTAGTTTGAAGAAAGAATTGGGTTGCCCCAAGCCCCAAGTCTTTCGTTACTTTATTTGACGGTAGGTCATCTAAACTTGAAGATAAACAATGTACATATTTCAATACTGAAGGTTTTCATATTAATTGGATCTTAAACTGCATATAGGTAAATAAACATGATATAACATTAAAGTGTAATTCTTACGAAATGCTTCATTATGTAGTTTAACTAGAGTAGCAAAAAAAACTTTAAGGATTTTTTTTGTTGACAGGCGGTCATTATGTAATATTTATGTTACGAAAAAAACAAATAATTAAAACGCAACTTTTTATTTCGTGATAAGTTTTTAAAATCTCACCTCAGTGATTGTTCTCCGGGACACCTTTGTGCAAATGTCTTTGTATTTTAGTAATAATAACGGTTGTACCCAAAATTTTGATTTACGTAAAGAAATAGTATATACCATAATTTTATTATAAACCAGGGGTGGGCATCCGGACCGCGGAAGGTAGAAAACTGGACCGCCAAAAAAATCATAATTCATTTGTAAGAACAAATAAATACCTATCTACCTTATATTATTTTTAAGAGTAAAAATAAAAATTAGAAACTAATAATATGACTTTTTATAAGCTACGTTCCTTTTTGGGAAGCAACAATTACCTGCGATCCGTTTAAAGTTTTTCTGTTTTTTCTCTGGACCTCGATACGATTTTTCAAGAGTATCCGGACCCCACCAGAAATTACTTGCCGACCCCTGTTGTAAACCATGCTTGAAAATTAGCAAAAAATACTAACATCTTTATTAAATGCATTGGTAAAGTTTGGTTGTTACTTTACTTATTAACATCAGTAAAGCCTTCTCGCTTATAATTTACACTAGCTTTTACCCGCGACTTCGCTCGCGTATATGTTATATCCTCTATGTATTATTGAACACTAACATTTGTAACATACTCTGTATCTTATAATGAAAAATTAGCCTCTTTTCTTTTGTAAAAAATTAAATCGGTTTAATGATTTTTAGTATCCATCGTACACCGTACAGCCGTGACACCCCTGTATATGATTAATACGCAAAAATAGTGTAAACCGTTACTATTTTCCTATAGTGGAAAAACCTTACGAAATAAAACATTTTTGCTCCTTCATAGTATAAATAGTTTTTTCTTCATATCGTGCCTCACTCTGTATATAAAATACTATTAAGAAAATGTTGGCACACTTTGAATTTCGAGCGAAAGAATTTTATAATTCCGTTTATTAAATGTCCAGTTTCCGAATAATAATCCAAAGTCCACTTTCGTGACGCACCCTGTATACTACCTATCGGGATATTGTGATGTCTTTCTCAGCTTATAAGCTCCATTTTTATAGGAAAAACTCATATCGATTTATTGATTTTTGGGATCTACCAATCATACTACCTATCGGTGTGACACACTATGTGAAAACCTTTACAAAGTACAGTGAACCGTTAGTACATATTTACAGTGAACAAACCTTCACAAAACAATTACTTTTTCGCCCCTGTCGCATATACTTATTAACTTAAATAAAAAAAATCGACCAAGTGCAAGTTATTAGTGTTCCATGCTATCAGCCCCCCACTTAACCTGAGCAAGCCTCGGCCGCCCGATCTCCGCCCATCTGCCTACTCACCGCCGACTGAGTGGGGAGCGTTTCAACTGAGCCAAATTAAAAATTTTGAAAAACGTGTAAGGACAAGAGTTGTTCCTTCATCGTGAGAAATATTTTTTACGGAAAAACTTTTCCTCTAAAACCAATGATTCAGCAGTTATAAGGAAATAAACAATTAAATTGTTTATAACAATTGATCGCACTAGAACTTTTCGATCCTGATAATTTTGACTCAATCTACACCTAATTCTCAATGTTCATGATTTTCAGATTTTTCTGAGCGATCCTTTTGGTGATAAGTGTAAAAATATTTAATTTTTGTCAAAAATTTACTTTGATACTTAAACATCTAATATCAAGCAACCTAGAGCAAACAACACGATTTTAAGTAGGTAATTAATTAATTTGTTTTCGGTGGAAGGCAAACAACAAAGTGCCTCTTAAAGTAAATCAAATGAATCAATAAATTAATTTTTAACACATTAAGTAGGTAAATAAGGTCTAAAAACGTAGTTTTTGTGTCAATATGATTAGCATATCGTTCATGATTTACAAGAACAATAACAATTTCGATAATCTGGAAATATAAAAAACAGCTTTTAACGTAGTACTGGATTTTCCACATTACTGGAATAAAGGGAAATATTTAAAAAAAAAACGAAATAGATAACTGTTAAAACTTCCAGGCAAAAAGATAAAAAGGATTGAATTCAAGAACTTAGCATGAAACAGCGACGCTTGCTTTAGACAATATCTGACGTCACTTCTAGATGCGCCCAAATGGCTTCACATATATAACTTTTGGTATGTGGGTAAATTTGTAATAATAGGAAATATGCATGTAATCCAAATAAATCTAAAATATTTTTTTCGCATTTTCTACAAAAATTAAATATTTATGGCAGTGGTTTTAACTTTTGTTTTTATTCAGAAATAAAATGATTTTCTTTTACAACATTCAAAGCTTGCAAAACGTGACCCTAACATGATATTCAAATAAAAGTGCTATTATGGCTGGTGTACTGTAAATTTAAGTGTTAATTCATTTTCTTCATTATTTCCCGAAGATTAGGATATTGCCTGAATCAGAAACAATTAAATTTGATTAAAGAGATTGATCAACAATGACCGCAAAGACAATCAGATAATTTGCTTACTAACAAACCTATGCTACTTTCTTAGTTGCCGACAGTTCATTCAATTGGGATGACTGAATATTCTTTTTACATTTTATATTACAGATGAACGATTTATGTTAGGTGTGGTAATTGTAGACAACTGAAATATACACTAAAGGACGTTCCTAAATTTATTCTTTTTGCTCCATATTTTTTGCGACTGTTAAAAACTCCGGGTGAAAAGATAAAAAGGATTGAATTCAAGAACTTAGCACGAAACAGCGACGCGTGCTTTAGACAACATATGACGTCACTTCTAGTTGCGCCCAAACGGCTTGTTAAATTATTGTAATGATAAATCATACGGAAAAGTAAAAAAAATTATCCTAGTAATTTTCTTCCAAATAACATTTTTGGATTTGTAATGACTTGGCACTGTTGGTTAGTTACCCGAGGCGTCGATGCCAAAAATATGTACGTACGCATACGGTATTTGACCAAAATAATTTAATTCATGGGTGTTGCCGTGATTGTGAAATAAAAAATATCGGTCCAGTGCGAGTTCGATTCCCACGTAGAGGGTTCCATACCACATACAATATTGTGAATTTCTCACAGAACGCAAAATTCTCAATAACTATGGTAAGGCTAACCCTTAAATAAATAACAAGAGGCGGCGATGACGGAAATAAAAAGTGCGTATAGGTTATAATATAACTGATGTAAGACTGGCACGGTTGGTCTGTTACCAGAGGCGTCAATGCTGAAAGTAGGTACGTACGTTTACTGTATTTGACAAAACTAGTTTAATTCATGAGCGTTGCCGTGATTGTGTGAAATAAAAAAACGGTAAAGTGCGAGTTCAAATAGCGCATGAAGGCTTCCGCACCACCGTAAGATAGTGTTTATATATTTTTTAATAAATTTGCTGATGTTTCATCCCATACTTTTGTTGTGCGGTGTTAAAATGTCACATAGTTAAGAATGTTGGAAAAAGTAAGACATCACAAAAATCGTAGAAACATGTTAACGTAGTTGTAGTTTTACTATTACAGATAATATATATTCTTAAAAGTGGAGGGGTTCAAATGTAGACACCAATGTATATCCCTGAAATTTCGTGCGCATGTGTAGCACGCTCGGTTTGCGCGTGGTACGCATTTTGGTCTACTGCGCAGATGTCAAAAAAACGAAACATAAAACGTCAAATAAAGAAGTCGAAAAAGTTGTAAAAAAAGTTCCCCACAAAAACAGAAATAAATGTGCGCGCGCATATGGATTGCGTAGGCTGATACTGGCTGGCTGGCACAAGAGGTCGACTACCGGTGGTCGACTTATCCCCGCCCAGACGGTAAAATTGTGTGCCATTTTGTCTTTTTTATGTATATGTTGCAACACTACTCCATAGGAAACAAATTATTCAAAATTACGGCGCGCTGCACATAGGGGCCAAAAGCTACAAAAGTTGGCAAAAATTAATGGGTTGCCATTTTTATTACAAAACAAAGAAAACTACATAATATAAAGTTAAATACCAATGTCTATTTACGAAATAAATGTTAGTACAACTTTTGATATAATCCTTTAAAAAATTTATTTGATCTTCTATATTCTTCTTATTAGAACTTCTCATTGCATTTTACAAAACACGTCTTGATGTAAATATACGATCAGAACTCGACCCTAAAAAAATGACATAATTAATTACTATTTCATCAGAAAACAGTACCTATGTACTATCGATAAATATCTTGTAATTAAAAAAAAATGGCGCAAACATGCGCAAACTTTTCTGCTTGGAAATACAACTAGACAAGTTATTTTATCATAAAAAAGCAAAATGTTATCCCGGACTTACTCGGAACCCAAACAAAACATTACACACACTTCTAAAGCCGCGTACAGAGGAAGCCGGTAACAAGACTAAGATGACAGGCATAGTAAAAAGCGGGGAAGTTCTTCTAATATTTTGGTGGTAGGTTCGGCTGCCGACAAGTCTAGACTTGCGTTTCGATCAATAATACCAGTCTTATTGTTAATCTGATTTTTGTATTTTCTGATATGTTTTCCTATACATGGCAGGCGCGGCCCGTGAAATTTCAAAGTTGTATATCTCTGTTGGTACTAATGGGACCCATGCCAAGTTCAGGTTTTTTACTAGTGAGCCTACGAGGAATATTTTGGTAAAGAAAAAAAATATTTTGCAATTTGCGAAAAAAAGTTGAATTTTTGAATTTACCCACCTGGGTAAAAACTTAACACGCTTAGGTATTTTATTTATTATTTTTTATAAACAAATTTTACTTCATTTTGTCGACAATTCTTAAATTTAAGAGAAAAAAATGTGTTAGTAGAAAGTTAAAGTCATTTCAATTTTTTTGAAAATTATCTTAGGTTTAAAAAATTCAAATGGCTATAACTTTCTACTAACACATTTTTTTCTCTTACAATTTAAGATTTGTCGACAAAATGATGTAAAATTTGTATGGAAAAAATAATAAATAAAATATCTAAGCGTGTTAATTTTTTACCCAGGTGGGTCAATTCAAGAAATCAACTTTTTTTCGCAAATTACAAAATATTTTTTTTCTTCGCCAAACAATTCCTAGTAGGCCCACTATTAAAAAACCTGAACTTGGCATGGGTCCCGTAAGTAGCAGCAGAGATACACAACTTTAAAATTTCACGGGCCGCGCCTGATACATGGACCCTACGTGAGTAGCCGCGCCGCGTGCCATCTTCATTTTTCAATAATAATATTTATATTAAAAGAAAAGTTCAAAGTTCAAGTGCAAAAGTATTTGCATTAGTAGTTGTATCAAGTTTCGATCATCCATCATATTGGTTAACTCAAAATAAAATATTTTAAAAGTAATGTAGGTAGCATAGTGGTATATCCGATTGCTTGAAAAAAAGTCACCTAAGCAAACCTAGATATTGATAACCTGAGACCTATTTTTCAGCCAAAAATGTATGCATATCCATGTACACCCGTGGAAAAAAAATTGCACCTCTAATAATTTACAGCCTAAGTGGCAGCCCCTAAGAAAATCCATTAATAAACACTGAGATTGCGAATTAACTGTACGATTTTTTTGACCACGACTTTAACAGTTCAAACTTATATTAATGGAATTTACATCTGTACGTTTAAACTGTCACCAAGTGTACATAGTAATATATGAGAACAGGGTGAGAGAGAATGAAATTAATTGTTATGAAAATATTAGCATATTGATTAAAATGTCAATTCCTAAACTGATTTATTTTTATTCCTGCAACATTTATCAAAGTTTTCTTTTCCTGGGTTATGTAAAAGCCTCGACAAAATAAAAATGGTATGTATTTTAAGACATAGTGTGGCAAGACAGGATTATTATACTGTACAAAATGTTTTAATTAAATAGCATGTTTTATCAACTAGCCTCTAACTCTTTCTAACCATGGGTGTAACAAGGATTTGAACGTGGGGTAAACGCCGCCCTAGATGGCCACGAGTATGTAAGTAACTTATTAATAGATAATTTTTGGATAACGACCAAAGTATGAAAATTTTTCATAGTCATCTGACGAAGCTACAGTGTTAGCGAAACATGTCATTTTTCATTTAAATATAGTGGAAATTTTACAAGTTCAACTTAGTTTTACTAGTATCCCATAATAGTAGTTATGGATTTCCACCTAGTATCGGCCGATTCAATTAATTAATTTATTGTTGCTCTACATCACATTACTTTTGGACTACTTTGCAGGTGACGCATTATGAGCGAATTTTCTAAAAACCTGGTTATAATCGAGAAAAGCAAGAACTCGTTTTAACTGTCAAAATTTATTATTTCCTGCTCTAGAAACCCTGCTTAATACACGCCACAAAGAAAACAATTAAACGCCTGATACATTAACAATCCTTCGATAAAATATAGCTTCTTTTACGTGCGAAACGGTTTTAAAAACAGTAGATAGAAGCGTTCAGATTCACTAACTGGTTAAAAATCTTAAAATCTGTACGTCAACGTGTAGATTCACTAAGAAGGTTAAAGATGTCTACTGATTTAAATTAAGATCTTCTAGTTGATCAGTTATATTGTGACGGGTTTTTGCCCTGTCGTTGTTAATAAGTCGTCATTAAAAACTTAAATTATTCTGATATTTCAGCCATTTGCTTGCTTGCCAAATGATTGTCATCTTGGAACGGGTTGCTAGAATTAATTTAGTTCTATTATTGTCGAAAGTACCTACGTAAGACTTTTTCTTTAGAAACTTACGAAAAACCTCGGAAACAAATTCATATAAAACTGAATTAGGAAGAAGTCTTACACTTGTCAGTTTAAAACTTTTGCTTGTCAAGTTAGACCGGACTAGCGTTGGAGAATCTAGCCGTAAATGTTTACATACAGGGTAAGTTTTTTAAAGTGTTACAAGGCGATATTTCGAAAACGGTTTAAAATGTTTTCATGAAATTTTGGTTAATATGGAGACGGTGGGACACATTTAAACATAGTTTTGACATTTGCCCCCTCTTTATATTTTGAGGGGTGGGGGTAACTTTGGAATCTTAAACGGGACGATGTACTTTTAGTTATAAAATTCGAATCTACGTAAAAAAAACATATGTGTACATTTTTTTTATTTGATTATAAAATAATCAGGTTATAAAATAAAAAAATAATTATTTACCATTCAATGTCAACTTATTTATCGTCCGCCATGCTTGAGAAATTGTTGGAAATGTTCCCTTTCTGCTTCCGAACACTTTTTAACTCTTTTTCTAAATATATTTCGTACCCGCTGTAACATTTCAGGTGTCACTAATAAGCAGGTAAAGCCGATTCGGTCTTTCATATCATTCAAAGTTGTAGGTGCATTCGCCATCACTTCGTCCGTCAAACCCCACAACAAAAAGTCAAGGGGGTCAAATCTTAAAATCCTACCTAACCACAATAATTTATGGAAAGTAGCTTCGTCAGAAAAAATAACATTCATTAGGATCCTGTTATTTTCTTGCATTTGTCTTGTGGCCCAATTGCAAAATGTAAGGCGATTTTCAGTCTTGCCCATATAGCTCTTGGTGGAGTGTAACGTGGTACGGATGAAAATTGTACAAGTGCAATGTGGTCACAACTGATTTTTGACTCATTCCAGCATCTCTAGGTACCTACTGCTCCTAAAACGCCAACTGCCATATTTTCTTTTCCGAACTCGTCTCCGGACTGCCAGTAGTACGGCTTCTGGTTTCCAGCCTTTTAAATGCCATGTGCGATTTTGGGTTATTTATTAGGAGACCTTTCCGCACACACTAGTGCAGCTCCTCTGTAGTTTTTTCTGCACTCCCCCAAAATTAACAACATATCAACCAGCACATTAAAATTCGCTTCCATGTTTAATTGAGCAATTAACGGGGAAATAATCGTTAAAACGTCAAAATTCTCAACTGACTTAAATAAAAATAACACTTCATGTAAACGAATAATAATTCTGAAATAAGTAAACTTGATTGGTAAAATTTATTTTATTTTTTAAATTCAAAGAAAATTTAGTTAGCCATAAATCCATAACCGAAAGAGCAAATCAAAAAAAAATGTGTGCACGTACGTAGTTTTTTACGTAGATTCGAGTTTTAGAAGCAAAAGTATAGCAGCCCATTTAAAATTCCAAAGTTACCACCCCCCCCCCCCTCAAAATAGAGAGAGCGGGTAAATGTCAAACATATGTTTAAATATGTCCCCCCATCATCCTATTGACTCACCAAAATTTTAAGAAAATATTTTAAACTGTTTTCCAGGTATCTCCTTGTAACAGTTTAAAAAACTTACCCTATACATGTGTGCCATTAAATAGTCAGTGGCGTTCGCATTTTTTTACAAAACTATTTTAGTGCCCGCCTGTACGCAGCACGCATGTCCTTGTTAAAGCTACCCACATCTTTTTGGCGATAAAATATGTATCATTTTAATTATTTTTCAGAGCTCAAATCTCATTAAAATTGCTAAAGTCCTTTCGAAGATATTTTGGGAAAAGCAGGGAAATGAAAAAAAAAGTAAACACCCTATATCTCAGAAACGAAGCAAGAGCGGATCCATGTTGACAGAAACTATTTTTCTGATTTTTGGGTAAGGAATTTCTCTACGAGCGCTGGCACATATTTTTTGAAATACCCTGTGTGCGTAAATTAAACCATAGTTAAAGTGGTTGCGGAAAATTAAAAAAATCTCTGTCTTACAGAAGTGTATTTTTCTAATTCTGACACATAAAATGACACTTTTCAAAACGGATGACAGTTTTAAAACATCTTACTTTTCGTAACTAGGTACAAAAAGTAAAATATTTTCGACCTGGTGATGAAATATTAATTTCAGTTATGAAAAAATGAATCTCAAAAATGTAAGTATTTCGTATTTCTTTCTTGACTTCTCGGATACAACAGAAGATAACGCGTTTTAAGCTGCCCTTCAATATTACTTGGGCTCTCGGAATCGGATATTTTCAATATTTTTAAAAGAAAAAATTTAATTTGTGACGCGACACTTCTTTACAAATAAAATTTCAAAACGACATCATGACTAGGGCTGGGCGATTATCAAAAAAGAGAATCGATTTTTGATTATTTGAAATAATCGATTATTTCCGATTAATCGAAATTAATCTGTTAATCGAAATTAATCGATCAATCGAAATTAATCGATTAATCGAAATTAATCGAAAAATCGATTAATCGATAAAATTTATAGTAATCGATTAATCGAAATTAATCGAAATTAATCGAAATTAATAGAAATTAATCGAAAAATCGATTATTGAACTCGTCGAAATTATATAATGAAAGCGACTCCAGTGCTTACCACTTGCCTATCTTGAACACAATTCCGGCGGGCGATTTAAATTTTAGACCCGTAAAAATTAATGGAGCGTGGATCGAAAAGCATTCAAATTATATCGTTGATTACGTCTTACATAGTCGAGTTATGATTATAAAAAAGAACCGATTAATCGAGAAAATCGATTAATCGAAAAAATCGATTAATCGAAAAATCGATTAATTGAAAAATCGATAAATCCAAAAGTCGATTAACCGATTAATCGAAAAATCGATGAATCGATTAATCGAAAAATCGATTAATCGATTTTAAATTTTTTTGTAATCGTTCAGTCGATTAATCGATTAATAATCGATTAATCGATTATTTTGCCCACCCCTAATCATGACAACCCAGACAACTTTCTACTATACTCGATTTGAAATTGGTTGATAGTAATAAATCATTTTTAGCAGCCGATTCCATAGGCGCACCTACCTGACGTGCCGGTTTGAACCCTATTTACTTATCCGAATAATTTAGTAATCATTATTGTCATAACAGGTAAAAATAATTATGCCGAGAATTCCGGGAACAATTAATACACAATGTTACTTTTCAGGTAGTTACGAAAAATTAGGTACCTCTACTTATTGGTATAAAACTGTGAGTCATTTTAAGAGCGAACAAACCTAATGCGAGTATTCTAGGACACACATTTGGGTAATTTTTGAAAATGGAGAGTCTTTCAGGATTTATTCCAGTTAAGCGAGCTGCGAAATCAGCGCTAAGCATTAGTGAAAAGATTATTGTGCTTAATGTATTTAATGCACTTAGATATCAAAAAAGTGCAATAAGTATCGATTCTGCAGTGGAACTTTGTTCAAAGATGACAGGTATTGGAAAAGCAACCATCTACAGGCTGATGCGGGAAGAAAAGACAGGAACCGTGACGCCACCAAAACCATCTCCAGGAAGGCGAACAATACCGATCGATGAGGACGAAAAGGCCATCATAAGACGAAAGGTGCATTCATTCTATTTCAATAAGGAGATCCCTACTTTGGATAGAGTTTTAGGGGCAGTAAAAGAAGACTTTCCTGCAATCAAGAGAGATAAACTATGGAAAGTTCTAAGAGAAATGAATTTTAGATGGGAAAAACATAGTCGGAAGTCTCATTTGCTCGAAAAAGATGAAATAGTATGTTGGAGACGTAATTATTTGAGAAAAATAAGAAAATTTCGCAATGAAAACAAAACAATTTTCTATTTGGACGAAACATGGCTGAACGAAGGCTACACAGTTGGAAAAATATGGACAGACAAAAATGTGACTTCTCACCGGCAAGCATTTTTAGACGGTCTATCAACAGGAATAAATCCGCCCTCTGGAAAAGGAAAACGATTAATTATAACTCACATCGGTAGCTCCAATGGATTTTTAGAAGGTGGACTATTATCATTCCAATCAGTTCGTACAGGCGATTACCACGAGGATATGAATGCTGATGTTTTTGAGGAGTATTTCGAACAAATGATAGAGCTGATTCCACCTGGCTCCGTCATTGTGTTAGATAACGCTCCGTATCACTCCAGAAGATTGGAGAAGATGCCTACAACTGCTTGGCGAAAAGCAAAAATTATCGAGTGGCTTGTGGAGAAACAAATACAATTTGAGGACAATATGGTTAAAAAGGAAAAAGGCTTTATTGTTATTAGTATTATATTTATTCAAATACAAGGGTAACAAATTATGCCACACATCCGAATGTTCACTAAATTATATAATTATTGTGTTTAATATAAACTTAAACCCACCCGAAAGCACGTGCATGAGTGCAAAACATCACAGGTAGAATACTACCGCTTATTGTTCGAGCCTCGGGTTAAGCTTTGTATTCGACGCCCTTATCAGATCTATAGGAATGGAAAGTTTAATAAATGCAAAAGGGTCTAGACTTTCAATGTATATACTATTTAAAACTTGGCAATTTAGGTGGACCACTCTGTGTACGTGTTTGACGGATTTTAATGATTTATTACTATCAACCAATTTCAAATCGAGTATAGGTACCTACTAGATGAAATAAAAATTTCTTCGTCTGATGCCTATACTTAGATGTTTTGGATACAATACCTAATTAAAATTCATAATTTTATTTTCGGACAACACACGAAGGCAGCAAGCCTAAGTACTAAGGTACCGTAGGTTGTATATATGTTACCGGCAAAGTCCGTTTCATCGTCATACTTAAGTTTGCCTAGGTAAACCGCACATTGCCGGGACGTTTTGGGCAAAGTCCGAAATTGTTCTCAACTTCGGAGTTTGCCTAGAATATAACACGGCAAACTTAGTTTTGCCAAACACGTTTTAGGAAAAGTCCGAAATAATAAATTTATGATCATTACGTCGCTGTTCATTTTCTAATCGTAACTAGTTATAGTCTGTTTGTAATATGTCGCAGGTACACACGCACTGCATTGATTGTTTAAGGTGGCATTTTCCGATCGCGTCCATGGTGGCTAACTTAATTTCATTTTGTCATGGTTTTTCCGCTTTAAAATTTTTAATAATAAAATTACAAGTATAGTAAATATAGATTAATATCCTGCAAGCAATTTTTAGTTAATTATTTAAAGTTTCAACGTGTATAATGATTTCATTCAGAAGATTAATATTTTAAAAGATCTATGGTGACTTTTTTTCTGACACTAGGACCTCAATATTTTTTTTAAATATTATTGTCCTAAAATAAATCATAAAATATCTTGAGACTTTTATTAGTACGTTAAAAAATACCTATAGAATATGAATCTATGGTTAATATTGTAACAATATTCATACAAAAGAAAAATAAAGCAAAACACTGTACTAAAATAAAATTAAGTTGGCAATAAATGGGTGTGGTCGGCAAATGCAGCCTTAAGCAGGGCGCGCATTGAATCGACTCGGCTCGGCTCGGCATGGCCACCGTATACAGACAAAGACAAGTAGAAGCACTCGACGTCGGGCGTTTGATGATTCGAGATCTAAAGCGATGTGCCGATGCACCGGCTGGTCGGGGTAGTGCATCGAAATACGAGATACAAAACCAGCCAACAACCTGCTAGAAGCAAGGCGGGATGCGGGCCGAACGACGGCAGGTCGGATTAGACCTTGAGCGAGAGTGATTCTACTTGTCTTTTGTCTGTATACGGTGGCATGGCATGGCACAGTCAAAAGGTTTGGTATATATGAAATTATATGAAGAGGAGCGCATTGAATCGGTTTCGCCAATCAAACCCTTTTATTTTCTTTGGTTTCGCCCGCTCGGAACGACCAAATCGAAATCAGAGCAAAAATTGCCGAAATGTCCGACTGCCTGCGACGACTTCTCGTAGTGAGGCGCAAGCGGAAGAGATAGGTGTGCAATGGCGGACGAAGTTTTGATAGTAAACGTTCGTTTTTATGATTATTTGTACGACCCGAAGAATCACGACAATGTGCGGAAGGAGAATGCTTAGGAGGAAATAGCGAAAAAAAGTCTGATACGATACTACGTCTATACATCACAATAGTGGCAGCTGTTTTAAAGAACCGTAACCGAATCAATGCACTTTGACTGTCGGCAT
The DNA here is from genome assembly GCA_963971165.1 of Philopedon plagiatum. NCBI lineage: Eukaryota > Metazoa > Arthropoda > Insecta > Coleoptera > Curculionidae > Philopedon > Philopedon plagiatum. The sequence goes on along the minus strand of OZ020190.1, from coordinate 47,645,033 downwards.
TCCGAACGAAACTTACCGAGCCGAGTCAATTCAGTGCTTTGAGTGTTTATCTATTCGTCTAACTGGACCGGGTTTGCTCAGGTTTGTTATTATGATTTAATAAGTATAATATGTAGGTATATTTAACTTAATGAAATACAATGAAATCATGTTATTTATAGGCTTAGCATACTATTATACTAATTATCATGATACAACACAAAGGTAAGAACATATTTCGGACTTTTCCTAAAACATGTTTGGCAAACCTAAGTTTGCCTGGTTACATTCTAGGCAAACTCCGAAATAGAGAACCATTTCGGACTTTGCCCAAAACGCCCCGGCAATGTGCGGTTTACCTAGGCAAACTTAAGTATGACGATGAAACGGACTTTGCCGGTAATATATATATAGCAAAGCCGACTCAGACACCCAGTGCTGGAAATATCCATAAGGATTTCGCCAGCCCTTTAAGAGGGTGTCTGGGGTGGTACTTCCTTGGTCGAGGAAGAATTCTTCTACCACCTTCCTTCATTCAGTACGCATACACCATACATACTCCATTCATACTGGCAATCACAAACACCCAGAACTGTAGTTTTTTATGGTACAGCACCGGAATCGAACCAGGTCGAGTGAGCCTGCTTCGCATTTCTGCGGCGCTACCCAACGGCCGGCCGGTCTATTATTTACTCAATCATTTCATATCAAAATTTAAAAAAAATCTTGTATGAAACACGTTAGGAACTCGCATAATTTTAAGGGATCTAGCTTCGCTCGTCCTTCAAACATTACACTCTTTAAGCAAAGTAAATCATTTCCTAACTGGTTACCTAAATAGCTATTCCTTACTTATATTTAGCTTTTTTGTTAACAATAATTTCTTTAGTAATTTTAGTGGCACGTGGCACGTATAAATTATTTTGAACAAATTTTTTGAAAATTCATCCATAGTAAGACGGTATCGCATATTTTCTACTGTCATAGAAAAACTATTGAATATGCGTGATAGCTGTTCAGGGAGTTGGTTTATGTTTGCGGCATTCTTATGACCCCAATAAGTGTAAAACTGACTGTTCAACCTGGCCTGGGATTTTTCATTATTTTTGGACGTCCCGTACTTTAATGCAAGAACGTAATACACCGTATTTCCTGTCCGTGAAGCCACAAAATTTTAAATGTTTGGTACGGACGCTAAACTTTTCTATTTTTTAATTTTTGCTTTAAAATTGCAGATACAAATGGCTCTTAGTGGACATCTTTTTTTTCTGCCTCTTCTATCAAAAAACTTTTTGTGACTTTTAGTTTCTCCGATACAATATTATACAAGATTTAAAATAGTTTCCGTGCTTAAATGTTTCAATAACGGAAGAACCGACTCGGTCCTGACAAATTTCCTTTTGTTATGATTTTCCATTCATATATGTATTCCTATACTTTATTTAACTAAATTATACCTATTAGGTATACTAATAATAATTGATTGATTTATAATTATTACCTTCGTGCGAAATTACTAATACTAGTTAATTTCCATCATATAAGAGAACAAAAAATCTGCAATAATTTCAATTATTATGCAGGATGAAAGTTATAAAATCACCAGCGTTTTTTATTGTTATGAAAACCAGTAAGTACGTACAGGGTGGCCGATTTATTTTGGGCCTGTCCTAAAAACTATCGGCCAGATTCACTATCGCTAGACCGATCTAACTTGATAACCAAAAGTTTTAAACTAATAAGAATAAGACAACTAAGTCACATACATTTTAAGTACGTATTTTCCACAATAATAGGACTCAATTCATTTTAGCAAAGATGAAAATCATTAGGAAACCAGGCAAATCGTTAGATTTTTGGATTAGAATAGCTGATAGGTTTTAATGATAACATTGATAACTTATTAACTATTAGAGGAAGAAAACTTATCAAAACCTAACTGATCAAACTAGAAGATTTTAATTTAAACTAGTATTACATCAAACTATTTTAGAGAATCCCCGTGTATAAGTTTGATGACTATTAATGTATTTGAAAGACCATATAAGAAGCCGTTTTCTGTAAAGAGTGAATCTGCACATCACACGTTTGCAATACATTTTTCAACTTTAATAAAAAAAAAAACCTAAAAAACAATAGAGGTTTCCTATACCTACAAATATTAGTCAGTCTTCACACTTGAAAAATCAGTGCCAGTCAGTGCCAGACGCAGTTCATGTCATGCCGCACTTTGGCCTGAACGCGCCGCCCGTCGTACTTGCGCGCGAGTCTAGGCCTTTTCAGGTAAGTCTTGACACCTGCATGTCCGTGTGTATGAGGTTCAGGTAAGTCTTCGTACTTGCTTAAAAAATCAAGGTAAAAATAATAATTCCTAAGTTCTTAATGACGACTTATTAATAATGACAGAACAAAAATTGTGCCGTTAAGTAGAAAGTCATTCCTGAATTGCTTGTAAAAATAATTGCAAAATGAACACCGACCGTCCAATTTTCAAATTTTGTCAGTCTCCTATAAAAGTCAGAAGTCTATCTATAGCAAACAATTTCTTTTCCATAAAACTTATACATATGGCAATATGGCCGGATTCTTCAACGCTACGTCTAATTTGTCATCCACCTGTTTCAAATTGATTAATGTAAAAAAGGACAACTAAGTTTTGTCCCATGAATTTGTTTCTAAGTTCTTTTGGAAATTCATAAAGAAACATATAATTTTATTACGTACTTTCCATAATAATAAAACTAAATTGATAAACATGGACAACAAACATGCAACACGTTCGAAGATGAAAATCATTTGGAAAAAATCGCTGAAATATTAGAATAACTCAGGTTTAAAAATAAATAACCACTTATTAAAAGTGACGGGGCAAAAACCTGTCAAAACCTAATTGACCAACTAGAAGATCTTAATTTAAATCAGTATTAAATCTTAAACCTTTTTAGTGAGTCTGAACGATAGTTTCTAATATGAGGTAGGTACCTACAGACTGAAAATAGGCGCACAAGACTAATGCAATATTCTTTTAAATACGGTGACGTTATCTTATTACTGATGTTGGGATAAGGTTACGGTCATAGATTTAAAAGAGTTATTGAAACGTTTTCAAAGAGCCGCTATTAAAGAGCTGTCACGTACCGTCCAATTTTATGTCTGATAACAGTTTTAGATTTTTTATTCACTTTTCAGTCTGCAAGTCCGAAGGACTAGTTACAGGTACATTAAAAAAATTTCTATCCCTTCACGTGTGTACTGAAAAGTTAAGGGCCGAATATTTGGTGCTTATCGACATTTTTTCAGTAAACCCAATAAGATCACGACATAAAAGTGTGGTACTATTTTAAAAATTAATAATGACATTACTCAGAATACAATAATTTGATTTTGACGAAATAATTAACTAATTTCTAGAAATCACAGTGGTACAATTTGCTTTTATTTTAAATGCCCTTGCTCATAAAATACTCTTTGTCATAGTCATCATCGTGTTTTGTGGTGCGTGGTGGTATAGTTCACCAGCTAGGTATATTTTAGATTTTGTTTGTCTGTATTTGTCCGCAAAATGCTAAAAAGCGTATACTACTAATTTAAAAATATAGTATTACCCATATCCATCGACTGATGAAAGAATTATAATATTATGTAGATTTTATTATCCAAATGGCAATCTACAACGCAATGCACATATACATACGTAGAAGACACACTGAATAAAAAGAAGTACCTAATCCCTTTGACCGCTTGTTGTTGAAGCACTTACTTCTTATATAAACTGAATAAAATATAAAAGACTACTAAAATAAAAGTATTTATTGATATCATTAAGTAAGCTCACTAAGTTTTCAGTAGTTACTTACTCACTTAAAAAATGTTGAATAAAAAGAAGAAATGTCTAGTCAATAAAATTAATAATAACTTAATAATTTTTAAGGTAACTGTAGGGCTACATCCTAAAATCGCCACGAACCCCTTGTTAATGTATTGTCAAACATTTTACCTGCAGAGGGTATAGCCCAAAATCGCCACTACTCTTATCTTCTGAATAAATTAAATGAAATGTATTTTATGGTTTCTTGGTAATAATATAATAAAATTATTGTAAATAGGGGTAAAAGAAATGTTTAATTCAGTATATTTCTAGCTGTTGTTTGCTAAGCATTCTTTCAGATTGTTTCCATCAGTGAGGAAGGAATATCTTTGACTATACCTTCACACATGTGCAGTATCTCTCTCTCTCTCTCTCTCTCTCTATCTCTCTCTCTCTCTCACTGCTTTATTATTATGAACTATAAAGTTATTAAATATATATACTATTATCTTATAAATAAAAGGCTCATGGCGATTTTGGGCTATAGGTGTCCGGGTAACTCTGTAAGCCGTGGCGATTTTGGGCTGCCAATTTAAGGGCAAGTAATTATAGTGGCGATTTCGGGTAACACCGAACTGTAGGCATACTTTTGTTATGACAGACGTTCTTTTCGATGTATTTCGTGTTATTTGAAACATGTCAGAGGTAATAACTGAGCATTCAGTTGTCATGGAAGATTTATCATTTAAGTGATGTTAAATCAAACTAATTCCTCTAATGATAAACGCCAATGCTTTGTAATTAGATGGTAAAAAAATAAAAATATTTTTTAATACTGATAATCGTAGTGATAAATTATCATCTTTTACAGACTCTACCTAGGGCCAATTTGGAGTGAGTCATTTTCTAGCTAGAAGCTGGTTATTAGTTATTACTTACATAAGTACTCGTAAGAATAGGTCTAGAAAATAAATAATTAAACGAGTTCATTCATGTTTTTGATTTTTAGTTGTTAATTTTACGGCTACATAATATTAGGGAGGTAATAATTAAATCACGTAATTATATGAATTATATTATGGCGAATCCACTTATACTATAATTACTATTAATTACACACTTAATAAAACACAAAACAGCCAAGGATTTTTTTTGTTGGGTGACAAGTTTTGTTTGGGTTCGTTTATTACAAGCTTTTCCTTAACTTCATCTGTTAGTTTGCTTGTATGTTTGTATATATGTTTGTTAGTATGTTTAGTTCAAATATTGCAATCAAAATTTTGACTAGTTCTAATTAAGCTAGAGCTTTGAAATTTTGCACACGTGTATAAGTCGGGTGACAATGCATTATGGTATATCGAATATTATTCTAAATCCAATATGGCGGATATTTGACGAGTAGAATACGATAAGCTATGTGACGTCATTCTAACCCCAATATGGCGGACACCACAAGATGGCGGATTGCCTTTTTTCACAACCCCCTTGATATGGGTGTCCAATGAAAGAATTTGACAAGTAGAATATGATAGTTTATATGACGTCATTCTAAAACCAATGTGGCGGACGCCACAAGATGGCGGACAACATTTTTCTTCGCAACCGCCTTGACATTTATATCAAATGAAAGCGTTCGACGAGTAGAATACGATAAGCTATGTGACGTCATTCTAAACCCAATATGACGGACACCACAAGATGGAAAATTACCTTTTTCTTTATAATTCCCTTGATATGGGTATCAAATGAAAGGGCACAGTAGAATACGATGACAGGTAAAATTTCTTGACATAATGATGCATTATCAGAAATGCATAGGTTAATACGTAACTAAAAATTTAAAAATAAAATCTTATGTAAAAAATACCTTTTAAAAACAAGCTTCTATTATTTAGATGTACTAAGCCGAAAAATAAGTATAGTTTTTTCATTGTGGCAATGCTGAGTGCTATTTATAAGTGGACGTAGTTCGCGTAGGTGGATCCTAAAAATTGTCTTAACAGCTTGTCGCGTGAATAGACAAGAAAAAAATATATACTTAGGTAGGTACTTATAATTTCTGCCAAACAAAATTAATGCCTGTATTAACAAGCTTTTAAGACAACAACTTTAACATAATATGTTATATCTGCTTCGGTGATAACTTTGATACTACTTTTATTAGTATCCACCCACGCGGACTACGTCCACTTATAAAAAATAGCATTCGGCATTGCCACAATGAAAAATCTATACTTATTTTTTTCGTTTTAGTACATCTAAATATTAAAAGCTTGTTTTTAAAAAGTATTTCTTAAATAAGGTTTTATTTTCAATTTATGTTGATCGTTTTGATTAGTTTGGACGCCTTTCCTTATCATTTTTTAAGTTGCGTTTCACTATTTATTTAGACATTTCCAGAAGGTCAAGTTGTGGTAAATGGCTATAACATATGTATAGAGTGTGTTAAAAAAAGTTTGCAAAAAATGGAGACATTTTTACTAATGACTATCGAAATGTGAGGATTACGGAAAGTTTGTGCATACCTAAAATCAAAATTAACAGTTATCGAAATCGTAAAAATTCAATTAGCATACAGGACACAAAACTTGAAATCGACAAAGAGTAAAATACTCTTTTAAAGATAAGGCAAATGCTATGAGGAAAAGTGGTTTCGATATGTCTTGGTAAACCCTTGCATTACTGAATTTCATTAAAATGTATTCAAGAATGCCTTAAATTTCATCAAAATTAAGTAGAACAGGTGTACTGTATAACAAAAATCAAATGTAAGTATGTGTACTTTTTGATATTTTTTGTTATTCGGGGTCACGACATTTTGAAAAAAAATATATTTGCTTTTCGTAGACTTTAATAATTGTTTTTTTCAACAAGAAAACTCATTCTGGAATTAGAGAAAGAAATTTAGAAATGTACACGGATTTACGTTTGTTTTTCTAACAATACACCTACTGAATTCAATTTTTACGAAGTTTAAGGAATTCTTGAATAGGTCTAAAAAAATTAATAATACCTACTCTATAATATTTACTCAAAAAATATTAAAGAAATAATTTTTTGATAGGAGGCCAGATTTCACATTTGAGCATAATTCGTAATTCTAAATAATTTTTTTAATAATACTTTGCCGTGTTCAGTTTAAAAATAAGGGTACTTTACCTTAGAGCGATTTTCCATTTTTTTCTCTCCTGTATGCTCCTTGACTTGTCACGATTCCAAAAATGGTTAATCTTGTTCTTAAGTATGTATCAACTTTTTGGAATACTTACATTACAATAATGATATTAATACAAAATAAACCATTTCTGGTAAACTTTTTGGATCACACTGGTAATTAACTGTAAATAATAATCCTGTACCTCTAGCTCAATTACTAGATGGCATCGAATTGATACGACAACAAAAGTTCACTACACAAGAAAATAAGATTTTAAACTGGATGAATATTTCTTTGTTGATTTTTTGATTTTCAAAGTGAACTTTCCATATCACAGATTTAAAGGTCTCAACTCGAATATCAATTTAGTAGACATAAAATAGTTAATCTATTCAATCTCTCCTGCTAATATTAGTCGAAACTACACGGAAAGAAACCTTGGTTGAAACGCATTTGCATTTTACTCAGTGAAACCGAGACTTTGAATAGGGCCAAATGAATATTCTCTTAAAAAATGTATTTATTCTCTTGTATCAAACCATTATATGATTCTAAATAAATGAAATATGCGTTTAGCCTAAGAGTAACGATCTGTTTCCAAAATACAAAATTTCTCAATTTTCTTAGCCTAAGGAATTAATAGACATAATTGAAAATAATAATTTATTATCTTAAGAGTTTAGGTCCCTAATTAAAGAGTACATTTTTTGAGTATCTTCAATTTTTAATACAGAAATTTAAATGAAATGACTGCTTTCTTAAATTGTAGTTTCCCTATTTTTTATGAAAATCTTGGTTTCTTGTATTAAAAGCATCATGCTTTACGGCAAACAAAATTCTTTCCAAGCAAAATTTTAAAGTTCATAATAGAAACTAACTTAACTTATATTTGGTGATAGACTCTCGGTTTCTTTTTTGAAGACCGTCTCGGATTTGATTTAAACGATTGGTACTTCGGCCCGAATGTAGAAATTTTCCAACGTTTCGCCTTCAGTTCCACGAGTCACTTTCAAGTAGGTTCACCAGTGGACAAAAAAAATCGAACATATGAATAATTCATAGTCAAAGTTCCAGCCCCCTAAAAATTATACTGTTAATTTGATGTACAAGAATTTATTGTAAAAATATCGTGACAAAATAACCAATTTAAACAAAAAGAACATTATTTTTTGCATACTTACATCTTTTTCAAATTTTCGATACCAATCTTGAATCTAATGATATCTCCAATATTCCAAGACGTTAGCGAAGTAATCTGCTTCTCTGTTAAATAGCCAAACAGCTCTGGCTCATCTAAGTTTTATTCTAAACATACTAATTAGTTGGTACACGATAACTTTATACGAAGCACTGTGCAAGTTGGCTGAACTTAATATCTGGCGCAAGTAAATATCTAGGATTTTGATAAAAAAAAACTCCGTAGTTGTAATAATTAAATCATGATGTAATTAACTAATCAAATAATTTAATGTAGTATACAAGCAACTATTTATTACTATTAAATTATTTTGATTACTTAATTGATTTTTGTTAATTACACTCCTAATTGTGTGCAAGCAAACTCTGACAGCTTGTTTAGAAAGATTAGTGTCTTTAGCCAAAGAAAATAATAGCTACGAAAAATTTTTTTGCTTTAGCCAAGAATCACGGTCTTTATTACAAAAGAGGGAGAGCCTGAAACAAAGATTTAAAAAAATAATTCTTTTATTTTCAGCACAAGGCGGATCTTCAAACAAGTAACTGGTTTTAGTTTTAAGGACAACAGAACTTTTTATAAGATAATTATTTTGTCACGACGGACCCTAAAAGACAGACGCCATTTTTACAACCTCGTGCTTTATACAGGAGAGTGATAAACGCTTAAGCAAAAATATTATACTGCCTAATAAAAACCATAGCAACATTTTTTGAGCCAAGTTTTTAATTTTTTGTGTCCTACGATCTTATAAGGGCTAAAATAACACAGTTATTGGGTCGATAATTTTTGATTTTACTGACCGTATAGTAATTTTAACTCCATCACAGATAATATGAACTGAAATAATGCAGAAATAAGTTACACGTACCTTCGAATTTCGCCACCAAGTGGCCCAGATTCCAATCTTTATGCTAGAATCTAGAATATTGATAAGTTAGGATAACAAACCGTTCTGTTTTCGCAAGAACAGAACGCTATCTCTAATCTAACCCGAGCAAACCGTTCTGTTTTCGCAATAACAGAAAGGTTTCGTCCATTATGAAATAGTGTACATTTCTAAAAACCCTAAATAATAAAAAAAGTAATGTCGCACTCGAGCTTGCCCGTTTTATTCCGGTCTGTACTTTTGTGTAGCGCGAGGTGACGTTGCCCCCCCCCTATACGAAATTCTAAATCCACCCCTGCAAGAAATCCTAATGAGAACGGTTAGAGAGTAGTATAGTGCAGAAAGAATCACATGGCTGTTAGGTACTTAGTATAGGGAAATAATACAAAAAGAGGGTTTACAAGTGTGAGCGTAATAAAAATGGGAGCGACTCGACGTAGATTTGTTTTTTGTTTATTATTTTATAATTATTTATAAAAATTTAAGTTAATAGCCATATTGCAGCTACTATTTCAAGACTGTATTTTTAAAAACGATATATGTATGTATACATTCAAATTAAAGATTGTGAAGTCACAAGTATAACAATAGGATGATGTCAGAAAAATACATCAAGTTAATGTACAGGAATTACCTTAGTTTATAAGTTAAAACTTTTATAGATACCTAAAATATGTTATTCTAACTTTACATACAATTATTCTAAAACGTACCATGATTTTCTTTCTATAACACCTGATTTTTCAGTTGTTAGTTAACTTATAGTTAAGAGATAATTGGGTTTTTAGTCATCGATTATCGTTAAATCTCAGGTTAACTTGAAGTTAGGTTAACTACAGAATAAACCACGAGTTAGCTAATTAATTAAAAGTTAACTATTACCTTCTAACCTATAAATCCGTGGTTACTGGACGTTGGGCTGTTAATTTAAATTGTAATTCAACATTTTCGAAATAGTTTTCTTGTTTTAAATGAATTTTGACGATTATTGATGTTAATGTTGATGGGACGACGATGAAGTGTCCATTAGGAGACCGAAAATAAAAGTGATATCAACGCAACAAGCAAAATACACTTTTTTAATTAAGGAAGGTTTTTTATTAATGTGCCTAATCTAACCCAAAAGTTGCGGTTGAGTTGGCGCAGACGTTTCGGGTGAGATGGCCTAACAAGTTTTGGGTAATATAATTATTGTTTTTTTATTGTTAAGTAAAATATTCCTTGCACAAAAAACACATACCTAATTTGATGTAGTCTGAACAAGTCTCATGGTACCAGGGCAGACGTCGAATGCATTTTGACCAATCATCCTTTTTTTTGTTATAGCGTAAGGTTCGTTGCATCCCCTGTAACATTTTTCTTCGGAACCATCTGATTTACTGCAGCTATGGCTTGAACCATCTGATTTTTAGTCCAACTACCCCTTGAAGATCCGCTATTTACGACTTTTGTATCTGGTCGGCAATGGACACCATCTATCCCGAATTTAAATGCGCCATCTCATCCAAAATGGCCAGGTGAGATGGCGCACTGAATTACTAAAATCGGCAACTACGCACAACCATTATTTTAGGTTAATATAATAACAACAAGCATACATGACAAATAAATATTTAAATAAACAATTATTTCTATGTAATAACTTACCAATCTGTTATAATCTACACCACTGGAGATATTTTCAATGTCCCAAAATTAAATATTTAGGCTTAATCGGTTCTTTTACTCAAATCAATCAAATCAATAGAATGTTCACATGAGAGCCCGCGTGCACTACAGAATGATTATTGCATACTGACACCAGATCTACATAAGTCTATCCGTTAGTGAATGTGAATTATAGTGTTGCGTCATCTCAACCTCTGCGCCATCTCCCCCGGAATTACCTTATAGTATATTGAATATTGCTACTGTAGATGTTTATAACTTTTATTATTGCTTTTCTATGTGTTTTAGTTTTAGTCTAAGATTCTTAGCGGCTTCCCGTTTTTGATACATCTCCCCAATAGAGGTGGCGCCTTGTACTAGAAGTATGACTATTCGTAATGTGTTAGAATAAATAGGCAATACAAGGAATGTATTGTACCATGAAGCCATTTTCTTTAATAAATACAATGTAAATACAATGCGCATATTAGGTAATTAGTTTTTCTTTGTCCAACCCAAATGTTTTGAAAGAGAATATTTCACGGGGCGGTTCAAGTGTATTGGCCCGGGACCGGCAGCATCGACGGCCACGCGCACGCCGAAAGCGATATTATTAGTGGGCAGTCGACAAATTTTGTCTCTTTTTAACTTCCTAAAGCGCGCATGTTTATCTCTCCTTTAGTTTTAATGCATTTGTATAGTCCATATAAACCTATGAGGTCAATTTAAAACACGACCGAGCCCGAAGCAAGCTCGGATATCTTTTGACGATGGCTTGGCTTGATTCTTTCTTGGGAGTTTTCGCATGGAACTTGCACTTTTTTGAAATAAAAGTTTGGTTTTAAAAAATTAGTTATTAGGTGGATTATTGAAAATAAATTTAGGTGGGTCATTGACCAAATGACCTTATGGATGAGCCGCGCCTGGACCCAAGTCTTAACTTATTTAACTAATTGATAAACACCGGTCTCTGCAAAGTTCTGTAAAATTTATTAAAATGTGAATTTTAATTAATAACAAACTAGGTTCTATGTGGGTTATATGTGTGTTTATTTTTCCGAAATAATTGTTTATCTGGCAGACAACAACTTCTACTGACATTACGCTTTTATGACAGTGGTTCTTTTCTAATTATGACGGGGGTTTTTGTGGTGTTAGTAAAAGGAAAAAGTCATAACACGGTCAGAAGGGTTCATGAAATTTTGTTTTATTTGAGACAACTGGTTTCGTATTCTTTTTTATTGCATATCTGTCGTTAAGGGCTTTTGCTTGCTTCTTCTGAGCAACTCTTGAATTATTGAGTGATTCATTGCAATTCATTGCATTGAAATTTTATGAGTGATTCATTGCAACGATCATCAGTATTTGCAATAATTGTGAATTGAAAATCTACCAACTACGACGTATTGTTACACACTTATAAAGAAAGATTTGCTTTACCTCTTTGCGTAATATTATGTTAACATGAAAATAAATTACTATTAGCACCTCCTAAATAGTTTTTGCCTAATAACCAAATAATATTTACTAGAATCCATGACTAAAGGTACGAGTATGTATGTACCTGAGCCAACAAAAAATTCTTTTGCAAGTCACTTCAATTTCAGTTCCGTTTAAGGCAACGTATTATTATCACACTCGTATTATATCTAGTAAGGTTGAGCAAAAGAACAGCAGAATATTTCGAAAATAAAAAATCTTACTAATACCTGGTCCCAAAATCCAAAATTCAGTTGCAGACGACCAATAGAGAGTGATTGCTAACAAACAGTGGACTGGGCTTTTTAATACGCAAAAATTTCGAAACCTTGACATACAATGTAAAAGTTTTTATCATATTCAAATAAAAACACCAATTCAATTCAGCCAATAAGATCCTGATTATGGATGTCGTCGATTTGGTTTAATGACGAATAGGGTAGGTGGGGGCATAAGTCCGCATTTTTAGTATATTCGATATATTTGACACTTCTCATGCTAAGATGAACTTGAAGTTTGACAATTAGTTCAGATTGGTAATGAATGTGCATTTGAGTACGAACTTAAGATGAAATACGTGTTACTAAAAATTTTAGGAGATTAATTCTAGATATGGAAAAGTGGGACCTCGGCCCCATCAAGAGGGTCAAAAATCCGCAATGGGATCTTTGCCCCATTTGAATGAGAATGAATTTTAATAAATAAAAAGCAACAACTCATCTTTGTGAAAACATGTATTATACTCACAAACTTAAAACTATATTTGAAAACTTATAAAAAAATATATCTTTTTCAAACTAATGCAATGTCAAATCACTCAGATCTGTAGAAAACTTAACAAAGTCCTTGAATCTTAGAGAACTACCTTGCAATGGCTTAGAAAGTTTCCTAACAATGTCACTTTTATTAACAAAAGACTCTTCATCGGTTTCTGAAAAACGCATTGTGTTAGGTGCTCTTTTATAAAAAATTCCGTGGCAACCGCCATCCATTATTGCAGTGATCCGAATTACGTAAAAGCGGAATGCGTCTTTGGTTTTCCCATAGACTTTCACTACAACAAATTCCCGTGCACTAAGCCCAGGAGAGTCACTGTTTGATTCAGATTCACTTTCTGAAATGTTGAAATCACTGCTGCTATCGTGGAGTGAAATTTGCGAGGAGTCAGAAGAGGATTCATTTCGTGTTTCCTTGAGTTTGCTTCCTTTTTCATCAAAAACATTTCTTACAGTTGCTCTAGTTCTCCTAATGCTTTGCTTCCTTCTTTTCTCCTCAAATTGTTTTCTTTTCTCCTTTTCTACCTTTTCCAAATGTTCCTTGTTTGGTGTTGAGGTAAGAAGTGTAGATTTAAGGCCTTTTCTAGTTCGTTTCCTCTTTTTTTGGATTATGGGTAACGGAATGATATCTGATGGTAAAGTTGCAGACAACTGTTCAGAATTTTCTTTAGAACATCCGGGCTGTTGGATTTCATTTTGTTTCGAACAACCAGGTTTTGGAGATTCGGGAACATTGGAAACAGAGACTTCACCTGCTTGGTTTTCAACGATGTCAAAATGTTCTACTTCATTCTGAGATTCTGCGTTTTCTTCAAACACGATTTGTCTATGCACGTCTTCGTCATTGATATCGACTGGGTCCATCTCCATTTCTTGCTCTGATACTGATGAAGGCAGAAAATCTTCCTCGGTAAAAATATTTTCATCGAGGGGGTAAATTCCTGTCATCTTAAATCCGTTAACAGCTTTTTCGATGGTAGCTGTCTTTTCATAGGCCTGCCTAAATAATCCAGCGACATGGTATTCTGTCACTACTTGACCCGGGTTTGATGTGATCCAGTTATCACACAAGTCATCATAATAGGCTTTCAGTGGTCTAAAAAAGTTCCTGTCGAGTGGCTGCTATGTGGTGGAAGACTAAGCATGTGAATATTGTTCATTTTTGCGTAAGTAATGGCTTCCAGAGAGGTATGAGAAATATGGTTATCCAACATTAATAAAATAGGACTATCAATCGAAGGATTTGTATAGTTGCGGAAGTGCTCCAAAAAATCGAGAAATTTTAGTGAATTCATGTAGCCAGAATCTATTACAGCCAGAGCAGAACCAGTTGGGGCATCCTTTATTAAGAGAGGATTTTGTCTTTTGCGTGCAAAGATGAAGAATGGTGGTACATAATGTCCCGTCGCACTCATAGAACACGTTACTGTCACAGTTTTTCCCTGCTCAGCAGCTACATTTTTGGCCACTTCTCTTTTGCCAGTGGGAGCTACATGTTTAGGTAATTTATTTGGGACAGTCTGGAAACCACTTTCGTCCATATTGTAGATTCTGTTTGCTGGGAATTTATATTTGTCAAGAACTGCTTTTAAGTTTTGAAAATATTGCGACAATTGATGTGTGTTAAATCCCATCGTCCTAGCTACACTGGTTTTTCGCGGAGTACGAAGTGAAAGACGATTTCGTTTCATGAATTGTCTTGTCCAGTCTCTCCCTGCTAATTTTGTTTCTTTTGAAAATGGATGCGTGATGTCATTTCTTTCGGCGAATTGGAATGCCAGAAAACGGAGCGATTTTAGGGTAAGTCCATAAAAACGCAAGTCTAATGCTTTACAATGATCTAGTATTTCTTTCTCCTGTTGTTGAGTAAAGACACTTTTAAATCGACCTAATGATTCTACTCCACGACCAGCTTAAGCCGCTTCCGAATAGTTGATTCATCATACCCAATTGTTCGAGCTATTTCCCTTATTGCTACACCTCTATCCTGCAACTGCCTAACCTGCCTTAAAACTTCTTCAGTCAGCGGCTTCATGTTTTCTTTTTTTCGTTTGTAAGTCCTGAAAACAAAAAATTTGACATCTTGAAATACCGACAAAAAAAACACAGAAAGACAAAACAAAGGGGCAAAAGTCCGCATTGGACTTTTGCCCCAATAGATGTGCGGATTTTTACCCCAAAATGCATTATCTTCCTAGCAAGCGTCTACTAAAAAAATATAACCTCACTGGAATATATATCTCGTTAAAACTGCTGTCTAAAAACCGAGATTTTCTGAGGAAATACTACGGTTTGCAACAAATAACGCAGGAATATACAAGCTTCACTTAAATATTCAGAAAAATTAGATCAAGCAATGAAAATTTAAAACTTACCTCATAATTATCGAAAGAGTTGCGGCAGAAAGCACGCATCTTTACAGTTACAGCGTCGGCGACATACTGACGGTTTCAATCTGTATTTGGTGTGATTTTCCTAATATTTCGGCCAAAAATGGCATGCGGATTTTTACCCCATGCGGACTTTTGCCCCCACCTACCCTATATTATATTTATCAGTGCCGGTTTAAGAATTTGTGCGCCCCAAGGCGCCATATTCTTTGACGCCCCCATACCTATCATTCATAACAACCTCTATGTTTAAAAGTACAGATAACATACTCATTTTTGTTCGGCGTCCCTATTTTTGTTCGGCGCCCATGTTTTTGATCAGCGCCCCGAGGCACATATCTAGAGTGTCTAATGCTAATGGGTAAACCGGAACATGATACACATTGCATCCAGTGAGGGGGCTAGGGGACACTATGTTCAACAGTTAAAAAAATAATCAACAAACTGAAATAAAATGGGTTCAAACCACAGCTCTTTTGTTTAGAGGCGTGTGATCCAAACTGGAGAAATAGTGGAGAGAGTACAAACATACAAATATCTGGGCTGCTGGGTGAATGAAAAATGGGACTTGACGCAAGCAATCAAGAGCAGAATAGAGCAAGCAAGAACGTCATTTAAGAACATGCAAAAAGTGTTAACCAACAGAGCTCTAAGAATCCCCTTAAAAATACGCTTACTGCGTTGCTATGTCTTCAGCATATTATTCTATGGGATGGAAACATGGACCCTCACTGAGGTAATGTGCAAGAGGATTGATGCTTTCGAAATGTGGGCCTACCGAAGAATGTTGAGGATATCATGGGTGGACAGGGTGACGAATGAAGCGGTTCTACAGCGTATGAACAAGGAAAGAGAGATACTTAATACCATAAAAAGAAGAAAGCTGGAGTACTTTGCCCACGTAATGAGAAATCCGAAATACCAATTGCTCCATATAGTTATACAGGGAAAAATAGAGGGAAAGCGTGGTCCTGGTCGCCGAAGAACATCTTGGCTTAAGAATCTTCGGCAGTGGTATGGAGTAAACACCACGACACTGTTTAGTTCCGCTGTGGACAAAGTGAAGATCATGCGACTGATCGCCAATGTTCTAGGAGGACACGGCACTTAAAGAAGAAGAAGATCCAAACTGATAACGAAGTGCATCCTTATCCCATTAATTTAATTATAAGTGTGGATCAGAGGGAGAGAAATCGAATTTTTTTGGTTGATAGAGGAATAGTTCAACTAGCTTCGGTAAAAAATTCAGTTATACAGAATGTTTCGTTTCGGAGGTATTAAACGTCAAAGTCGAAATTTCCTCGATTTCCGTTGAAATTGGGTACAGGTCGCAAATGTGAATTAAATCGATGTAAATTTTCGGAGGTTGTAGGGGACACGGAGCTTCAGAACTCCACTGAAACTGGTGAGAATCAGAAAATGGCAAGTAATTCTTTTGATTTTTTTAGGTAGAAAAATGCAATTTCCAGACCCCTCTTTGGTACCTAATAACTCGAAAACAAAGCGTGAGATCGAAAAACGGATTTACAAGGGAAACTTTAAAATCTCAAATACTATTTTTGCAATACACTTACCTAAACCTAAAATCACTGGAAAATGGAAATATTTGGAAAAACTGGAAATTTAGATTTTTGACCCAAATATTTCACGGTTTTTAATTTTTTGTGGGGTCAAAATGGTTCAAATTAGAATCCCATATACGTCATCGGAAAGAGCTCGTCAAAGTATGTGTTATCAATATTTTTTGGTTTCTTCATTCTCTATAGGAAGGGAGCAATCGCCGATTAAATTTCGATTTTTTTACTTGTTTTGCCCTCGACATCGGAACATTTGAACCACTCTGTATTTTTTCCTATCTATTTTTCCCACAATTTTTCAACACTATCTTATAAAGGGATAATCACACTGTAAAATGAATACCGAATGGGTCATCCAGGAGCGTATTTAGGGGGTAAAAATCAAATTTTCTTGATTTTTTCCGACAAATCCTATTTTTAACCCACATTATTCCACACTATTTACCCTATTTAGTGATTCTTTTTGGGTTTATTTTGTCCATTAATTATTTATCTAAGAATACCTCCCACTAATTTAAATCGCTTATTTTTTCGGTAAAGTTATAAATAAAAAGGTTTATTTGCATCGGGGACATCTAAAATTTGAAAATTTTTGAATTTTCCAAGATTGCCATGAAAATAAAGAACTGCAGTTTATTTACTTGAAATTTGTAAGATGATATGTCAAAAATGCCAATGTTCGTTGCAAAATTGAAAGGTTCCTGGACCGATTTCGGCTTAAAGTATACATGAATAAGATTTTAGGAACCTTCTACTTTAAGTGCAGGGATATTTCATTGGATGAGTTACGCATTAAATGCCATTTTTATTGAGATTTCGATGACTCTACAATACTGGAATTCGCCATGTACTCATGATGAGTCATAAGTTCAGTTTTGACGACACAGCCAATGGGATCACGTTTTACAAGTTTCAAAATTCGCGCGAAAATTTGCAGTTTTAAATCCTTATTTTTTTGTTAATAAAGACCAAAATAAATGGATAACAGCAACCGCCATGAACATTTCATTTATGTAGAGAATATAAAAAAAATAATTCAGATTTATTTGGGTTATATGCATATTCCCTATTGTTTTTGTTCTGCTTCATAAACATCGAATGGAGAGAGATGCGGCCACTGAATGACATTTTAAGTGTCAGCTGACCTGCTCAACCGCCAAACCAACAATTTCCGCACGTGTTGGATATAATGCTTTTCTTCGAGCGCGAGGAAAATTATCTAGTTTTGGTATTTTTTTGTTGCTTTTAAGAGTTTTAAATTTTTTGGCTGAAATCCAACATTCCTTACCTTGAGATAGATGATTACTTTATAATATTTGCTTATTTATTAGTTATGTTTAAATTTTCTAGACAATATATTTAACGCAACAGCAGAATTTTCCCTATATTAAATGGAAACTATTGTATATTTTGTGTATCTTCTCTAATAATGCACTTAATAAAACCATGTAAAATGTAAAATGTTAAAAAAAGATTAAACTAAAGTGTAATTTTAAATTTCAAATTGCTCGCATATATATATATATTATATATATATATATATATATATATATATATATATATATATATATATATATATATATATATATATATATATATATATATATATATATATATATATATATATATATATATATATATATATATATATATATATATATATATATATATATATATATATATATATATATATATATATATATATATTAATAAAATATTATTATTAAAATATATTGTGTTTACTCTTTCAGCTGTGCTAAATGGTACAAGTCAATTAAATTATGTCAAATAGTATAAGTATCCAAATATTTTTTTATCACAATAAAAATAAACCAAAACTGCTATAAAGTATTTTGTAGTTATAAAAGGTATTATTATTAATATATTGGCAAAAAAATATCCGACGTAAATCTCTTCACTGATTTCACAAACTGTAACAAAGTTTAATCGCTCATAAATCAAAAGCCAATTTTATGAGATGCACAAAATATACAATAACTTGTTTTCCGTTTAATATGGAAAATTTTGCTGTGTTGCGTTGAATATGCCCAGAAGTGTAGATTGTACCATTGAGTACCTTGACCATAACGTGGATGGTTTGCAAGTTTTTGAAAAGTCGGAAAAGTATATTATAATTACCTCTTCTTTCTTGAAATTGTTTATTTTCTTTTTTGCACAATTTACTAAATGTTTCAAATTCTTAAGCACAACGGTAGTACGGTTTTTCTAGTAATAGTTCGACGTTCACATTTTTGGCTTCTTTGAGAATGTTTTCCGGTACTCCATCAATTATATTCTCTTCAATTTCTTCTCGATCCTGAAAAAACTTTCAGCACTAGTGTGGAAAAGTGAAACTTTCAGCATGCATATATAACTGCGGAAAGTAGTTACTTTCCGCACGCTCGTAGAAAAAATATATTACGTTATGCAGTATGCAGTGATTTGTGAAGTTTCACTATAAATAAGCTTTAAGTCATTGGTTTATTATTCCAGGAGTTACTGACAAATTTTTTCATGCATCTGCATACCAACGATTTACGTGTATGGAAATACATGAACATAAAATCTTACATGTACATTTATTTATAAAACAAATTTTGAATTCAAAATGTATAGAATTTGTTCTGAAAATTGTCATAATTGTCATTTTATGCATAGCACTATCATATGCGTACTTGCTCTAAACTTTCCTAAAATAATTTTTAGTTAGAAAATTGAACTTTAAGAACTTCTAATTTTTTTTGCTTGTCTAAAGCATTTTTTTCTAATTATATAACTAGGGAACACATACAGAATATTGATAACGTTGTATTTCCTTGTAGTACCCGAAAACTTAAAACGACAGCGGTACTTAATTATAAATGGTGGTTTTTGCTATTTCGTCACTTTATTTAAATATCTTGCGTGACCACGGTCATGCTTGTAGCCGCTATTCCATTACTTTTCAGCGTACGATGAGATTTCGGTGTGTTTAAAAACGATGTAGCATTTTCTGAAATCTTAATTATTTCGCGTTATAGTGTTCGTTTAGTAGTCTCCAGCCTTCCAGCCTTCTCAGTCATAAAAGGAATCCCAAATAAAATTTTAGACAAATTACTTTAATTTTTTTAACACGCCCTCTATATTACTTATCATGATAAAAACACTCATTCATTTTTCAGGTCCCAAAAGGGATCCCCTACACCTACAAAAACTTTTAGCCAAACACATCAATCGGTTTCGAGGTGAGAATTTCTCAAGGATTTGTCTCGGGACACACCCTGTATATTACTTATCTGAATAAACAGCCCTATTCAAAATTTTAGGTAAACACGAGTGATTGAGCAACAAACCCAATCAAACCCAACCAAACAAATTTTTATATTTACGTATCAAAAATGGTTATAATCAATAACTAAACTGCTGGCCACTCGAACTTACACATAAAGATTTTTAGGCAAAATTTAAAGTTCAATATTTTCAACAGGAATGCAAATTTTTGACCGCGTCTTGCAGATTTTAAGAGCTAGTTTTTTTCGGAGTAAGCTGCATGACGTATATTTATCGTAGGACCATAGGTTTATTATATACGGGGTGATCAATGAAGTCATGCAAAAAATCAAAAAGTTTGTATGAGTGAAATTTCCGCAAAAAATTTTTTTGGTCGTTGCAATATGGTTCGTTACTAAGGTAACATCAATATCTCTAGACGTTTTTGTCACTTTTTGGATTAAGGCCCTTCGATAATAGACAAAAACGTAGGGTACGACGCGCTCTGAGGTTTGGCATTATTTAAGTTTTTGTAAAAATAAATTCTCACCTCAAGTTGTTTTTGTTTAATGTCCTTCTCACTGTTCTGTCCAAAACTTTCACCCCAGTTTATTGTCTCAAAGAGTCATTCAGTTTTATAGAGTTCTTTGTCTACCCCCATGCCCATATTTATGTTCGGCTGTAATTTCTACGCGACGCGTCAATTTCAAAGTAGGCATTGGAAAAACAACTTTGTTGCTATGGAATTAAAAACTGTTAACATTATTTTAGAAATAATCTGACACATTTCAATGTTATAAGTTTGTAAATTTTAATTAATATGAGGCGTTTAACCACGGCAGAAAGGGAAAATTGCATTCGACTTCTCAACGAGGGAATGTTAAAAAAGCAAATTGCGCGCATTTACAATGTCAGCCGAAAGACAATTTATAATTGGAACCATCGCGTCGAAACTACTGGTAATCATAATTATGGGCATGGGGGTGGACATACAAAAAAAATAAACCAAAGAACCAAAAGAATTTTAATGAGAGAAACTATGCAGAATAGAACTCTAGCAAACGAAATGCCTCTTTAAGGCAACAAACTGGGGTGAGAGTTTTAAACAGAACAGTGAGAAGAACATTAAATAAAAACAACTTGAGGTGAGATTTTATTTTTACAAAAACAGCATAATGCCAAACATTTTAAATTTTAGAGCCCGTCGCAGAGCAAAATGTGTGCGGTTATTTCAACACCATCGAGCGAATAGGCAGGCATGGACAAATCGGCATGCGAATTGGGATAATGCAGAGTGGAGCCATTGTTTATTTTCTGACGAAACAAGATTTATTTTGATTCACTCCGATGGCCGAATGTTAGTTTGGAGAAGGCCAAATGAGCAGTATTTGGAGGAAAATATAGCCCCTCAAGAGGCATTTGGTGGCGGAGGTGTTATACAGTGTGGGGAGGTATCATAAGAAATGGTAAAACCGAGCTATTCATTACCAACCAAACCGTTAACGCTACTGTTTATCAGGAGGAAATTTTGGAACCTATTGTTGTTCCTTTTGCTCGAAATTACGGCCGAGAATTTCCATTGGTGGATGACAACGCTCGACCTCACAGACCGCGAAGGATCACAGAGTTTTTGCAGGCACAGAACATCAATAGGATGGACTAGCCTGTAAAGTCTCCGGATCTTAATGTCATCGAACACGTTTGGTCTTATTTAAAACTTAAAGTAAGATCGCGTGATGTACCCCCTGAAACCTTAGAACCACTTAGTGAGGCCATTCGTGAAGAATGGGAGAATATTCCACAAGATTTTATAAATACTGTTGTGGGTACTCTACAAAATCTATGTCGGGAAGTAATACGTCGAGCAGGAGGACCAACAAAATATTAGTTTCTCTTTTTTTTATTAATGTACATACCTACTTAATTTCGGATAAATTATTACCAAAGATTAGGTATTTAAAGATAGGACACTTGGCAATTTTCCATTGATATTTGCCGGGTTTTTTTAGGGATTGCAGGAACCTTTACATTAAGTTTAGAATTATAAATTTTGTAAGAATTGACTTTTGGCCGTTGTTAACCAATCTTGTGTATTGTAGAATATAATGTAATAAACTTGTTCTTGTCGCTACGTTTGTGTCTATTATCGACCCGGTATAATGTGTAAGTTTCAACCTGTATATTTCAACCCCCAAATAAAATGCTTAAATTATAGAAAATCTACGTGAAATAAGGATTCCAAATCCGTAAAAATCATCAAGAACCGTCAATCCAATGTCAAGTTATAGCATTTTAAAAATTTTGCTACCCAAATTTTATGTTTAGTAGTGTGTACAAGACCTAAGGGCCTTAATCCAAAAAGTGACAAAAACGTCTAGAGATATTGATGTTACCTTAGTAACGAACCATATTGCAACGACCAAACAATTTTTTTGCGGAAATTTCACTCATACAAACTTTTTGATTTTTTGCATGACTTCATTGATCACCCCGTATATAATAAACCTATGGTCCTACGATAAATATACGTCATGCAGCTTAATCCGAAAAAAACTAGCTCTTAAAATCTGCAAGACGCGTTCAAAAATTTGCATTCCTGTTGAAAATATTGAACTTTACATTTTGCCTAAAAATCTCTATGTGTAAGTTCGAGTGGCCAGCAGTTTATTTTATTTAACCCCTCGCAGCCTCTGGCTATTTATTTATAAATTCAACATATTTATTATATTTTCCTACTATAATTCTTAATAAAAGTTAATTTTGATCCTTAAGTTAGAGTTTAAAAACCCTTAAATTCATATACAATATGAGCTATACATACCTATAACAACTCGCCACTAGATAGCTTACACCCTATGGGAATGAAATTTCACATAACGCTAGTTTGGTCAGTTTTCGACAGGGTGAATTCGATTCGTGAGGCAATGTCTCGAAAACGGTTAAAAAAATATTTTCATGAAATTTTGGTGAGTTAATAGGAAAATGGGGGGACATATTTAAACATATTTTTGACATTTACCCCCTCTATCTATTTTGGGGTGGGTGTAACTTTGGAATTTTAAATGGTATAATGTACTTTTGGTTATAAAATTCGAATCTACGTAAAAAACTACGTATGTGTACAAACTCTTTTTGATCTGCTCTTTCAGTTACGGAATTATGGCTAACTAAATTTTGACTGAAAAAAATATATAGTCAAGGTTCACTCATTTCAGAATTATTATTCGATTCCATGGAAATGCGTTATTTTTACTTAAGTTACTTGAGAAGATTGACGTTTTAACGGTTATTTCTCAGTTTATTGCTCAATTAAAGATGTATTGGATTAAGATGGTAGATATTTGTTAATTTAGGGTAGTGCAGAAGAAACTACAGAGAAGCTGCACTAGTGTGGGCGGAGAGGTTTTCTAATAACCCGAAATCTCACATAGTGTTTAAAAGACTGGAGACCAGAAGTCGTACTACTGGCAGTCTAAAGTCTAAAGACGAAACCACGTGTTGGGAAGCGAACTAAAATAAACGAACATAATGCGTTGGCGTTTTAGAAGCGGTAACTATTGATCTGCATGTAGGTACCAGACTGCTTCTTAGAGATGCTGGAATGAGTCAAAAATCAGTTGTGACCATATTGCACTTGTACAATTTTCATCCATACCACATTGCACTCCACCAAGCTATATGGGCAAGAGTTGGAAAGTTGCGTTACGCATTGTGCAATTGGGTCACAAGATAAATCCAAGAAAATAACAGGAGCCTATAATGAATGTTATTTTTTCAGACGAAGCTACTTTCCATAGTAATATCATTGTGGGCAGGAGGGCAGGTAGGATTTTAAGTTATCCGTAATCAGTAGAATTTTTTTGTTTGGTTGTTTTCTTTAAGTAATTAGACACAATATGCACTACTGAGCATCGGAAAATCCCGACTGGATGAGAACTCTGACAAATTAACAACCCTGGTCAATTAATGTCTGGTGTGGTATAATCGGGGATAGAGATATTGGTCCGCATTTCTTTGAAGGACATTTAAATGGACAAATGTACACAAATTATTTAAGAAACCAATTACCCCAATTATTATTAAACCAAAACATAAATCCTGGCATGTGGTTTCAACAGGACGAAGCTCCACCCCATTATGCAATAGAGACCAGTAATCATTTGAATGAAATATTGGAAAACAGGTGGATTGGACGAGCTGGTTCGGTCAACTGGCCTGCTAGGTCCCCGGAGTGGACCCCCCTTGACTTTTTCTTGTGGGGTTTTATAAAGGACAAAGTGATGGCGACGGCACCTACAACTTTAGATGGGCACAATGGTTGAGAAAGTGTTTTGTTCGAACAACTTCTCAAGCACGACAGACGATAAACAATTTGAAATTAAATGGTAAACATTTTTCTTATTTTATAACATAACCTAATAAATCATAATTTCTTAACCGAAAGAGCAAATTGAAAAAAATGCACACATGCGTAGTTTTTTTACATAGATTTGAATTTTATAAACAAAAGTACATCATCCCATTTAAAATTCTAAAATTACCCCCACCCCTCAAAACAGAAAGAGGGGGTAAATGTCAAAAATATGTTTAAACATGTCCCCCCATCTCCACCCCCATCAAAATTTCATGAAAATATTTTAAACCGTTTTCGAGATATCGCCTTGTACCAAATTAATTTTTGATATTTGCAAGTGTAGCCTTACAAATCAAATTTAGATCTTATCGGGTTCAGTAGGTTTGGAATTTATCCGATCTAACGGTGTATAGGGTTCAAATTTTGCAAAACACCACCTTGTCCCTTGTTTAGAACCTAAGATAAAACACAATATGAAATTTCAAATATCTGTCTTTCTTATGAAAATAGCAGCTCACGAAAATCAATATTTCTAAACAACAAAACTAGTAAGAATGTGTTGAGATCATTGGGAATCTGATAAACAATCATGTTTCAAGATATGCCGGATCAATGATTTTCTTTTTATTAGGAAAAGTATGGGCAAGTGGGAATTTTATAAATTAAAATCGGCCGAGGGGCTGAGGAAAACTGAAAGGATTAACTTTTTTTTTATTAAAATAAATGATATAAAAATTTAATGATTTTAAGAAACTGTAGACGGCAAATATGTATAAATGTATATTGTATTTATCTTCCTGTTGGAGACATTCTACCAGCCAAATGACGCAACCGATTTTAATGGGGGAGTAATATAAAATTTTTACTTGATTTTTACCACATATGATATGGGTTATAAGTTAATTAAAAAACTAAAGACAAGTTTAAACACTAATGACCAGATTCTCCAACGCTAGATCGGTCTAATTTGACAAGCAAAAACTTTAAACTGACAAGTGTAAGAATAAGACAACTAAGTTTTATACTATGAATTTGTTTCCTAGTTTTTTAGCAAATTCATAAAGAAAAGGGCCAATTGTAATAAATATTTATTACAATAACAGAATTAAGTTCATTCTAACAACGCGTTTCAAGATGAAAATTATTTGGAAACCAAGCAAATCGCTGCAATATTAGAATTATTCATAAGTTGTTAATGACAACTTATTAGCTATGACAGGACAAAAACTTGTCAAAACCTAACTAATCAACTAGAAAATCTTAGTTTAAGCCAGTACTTTTTCATTGAACCTGAAAGTAAGTTATCTAACTTTCCTAAGCCCAATGGAATGGAACAACTTTTAACCCAACAACGCTAAAGCCAATTAAAAGGATTATGATGATTATATTCCTGTGGATGTGTATCTGGTTTGTATCGATATCTACATATGTACATTGTAAAAACTTGTTGAAGGCGTAATTCTTTACTTCATTTTCCCATCTCCACTCTCAGAATCTAAAACTTTTAACAAATTACTTTGCGTTAATATGTTTTACAAAAAAAAAGGATAATCGGGAATATAATATAATCTGACATTTTTCTGTATACAACGCTATATAACAAACAAAAACATCTCGTTGATTTGAGACCGGACGTCGGATGTTGATTTTTTTAAAACTATGTACATACATATATGCAATAATAGTAAAATACATAATACGTAATTCTAGGGATACCCCAACAATTGCGTAGACTCCCCACCAAAAACTCCTTCTTATAAAAGTGCTTTCGCTGAAGCTTAGTGTATTCAAATCTAAAACGGTGTAGCAACCTACGAGAAAATCGCGACACACTCGTTCCGCGCCGGTATAAATACATACGGTTATTGCACTTGTCGCGAGTGTATGTGCTGATTATAAGATAAGAGACTTTTTTCTATTTTATTAAGTTTTAAAAACCAGAGCTACAAAAATGGACGTAGAAGAATTTCGTAATCGAGGAAAAGAAATGGTGGACTACATTTGTACTTACATGACCAATTTAGGAAATCAGAGAGTAACTCCTGATCTCGAGCCAGGATACTTAAGGGCCCTAATCCCAGGAGAAGCACCGACGGAACCAGAAAGCTGGGAAGAAATTATGGATGATGTTGACAAAAAAATCATGCCGGGAATTACTCACTGGCAGCATCCAAGATTCCATGCGTATTTTCCAAGTGGAAATTCGTATCCTTCAATTCTAGCAGACATGTTGTCTGACGCTATTGGATGTATTGGATTTTCATGGGTAAGTTTCAATACAAAATCGTTAGTTCATTATGCAACAAAAAATTACCAAATCCATATTAAATTTTCAGGGATGCAGACTGGGGTTTAAAGATTCAACTGTTTTGTTATCGGTAGAATATTGACCATTTTGATTTTTAAAATTTTGGAAAATAATATGGAAAGAAACTATATATATATATATATATATATATATATATATATATATATATATATATATATATATATATATATATATATATATATATATATATATAATCTTTTAATAAACCGTTTTCTGAAAATTAATGCTAATGGATGTTAAAATAAATAAATCTGACTAAACATGTCTCATGATTGCATTATGTAATTTTTTGAAATATTTGGACTTTGTTACTTTTCGTTGAATGGGTATCAACGATATTTTCTATTAGGCCTATTTTTAGTAAATCAGTGAATTCAAATTAGATAATGTTATTAAAATGTTCTTTTTGTAAAGATTCTATAATATTGCACGTTTGTAACTGCCTTTAGTTATTTATATTCTTGCTGGGGGTTTGGGGCTAAAGCATTTTTGGTAAAAATATTTTATAAATAGGTGGGTTAATTTATTAAACTTTTACTTGTTTCTCATAAAAATTAGTTAAACATTAAATAAAGTACTTTGACAAGATTGTAAATAGATGTGCTAAACATTTCTGATACAATTTCACACATGGGGCTAAACGAAAAAATACCTTCACTTTACATAAAAAATATAGTTAAAATATTTTTTATTTTTGTCTAAAGATATTTATTAATTTAAATAAGGATATTTGTAAATTATTTAGATATTTTTTTGGCGACTAAATTAGTGTCACATATAAGTGGCTGTTGCCGAGATATTTTTTGTAGCGTAAAAAGTGTATGTACATAGGTAGACATTATGTTTAGTTATATTTTAGAACGGAGAAAACTTACGCATTTCACATTTCTTTATTATAAGGTGATCTTTGAAAAAAGATGCTACTCGGCAGTAGTGCAAACAGGGGAGGAGCTGTTGGGCTAGTAGACGTGCCTCCTCCTCCCCTTCCCGGAGCCCCAATATTTAGATCTACTAACTATCTATAATACTAATTACCTATAGTTTGCGTTCGCGTCTAGCCCCGTCACCAATTTTTAGTGACTAGGGTTCATCCCCCTGAGCTAAAATCCTGGGTGCGCCACTGCTATTCAGCCATTCTTGTTAATTTAGATAAGTATTTTAAAATTGACAGCTAGTCGCTATTTTAACTAGAAAGCAAAAATGTTTAGCAAGCTCACAATTGGTTTAATCCAAAATTTCATGGCTGTTCCACTAATACTAGGACCGGTGCAACATCAATTTTTTACACAAGCAGGTACACATTATCGCACCTATTGGCTTGATATACAGAGCCACAATCAGAATTTTTTTTGGGGCAAACGATGGTCATTAACTGCCAGACTCTCCAACGCTAGACGGGACTAATTTGACAACTAAAAGCTTTAAACTGACAAGACTAAGAATAAGACAACTAAGTTTAATACTATCAAGTTGTTGCCCAGTTTTTTCGCAAATTTATAAAAAAATGCAATTTTAGTACATTGTTTCCACAATAATAAAACTAAACTTATTTTAGCAACACGCTCCAAGCTGAAAACATGAAAATCACTTTCAAGTCAAGCAAATCGCTGAAATATTAGAATAACTTGTAAGCTCTTAGTGACGACTTATTGGCAATGACAGGACAAGAATCTGTCAAACACCAGCTGACAAACTAGAAGATCTTAATTTAAACCAGTACTAAATCTTAAACCTTTTCAGTGAATCTGAACCTTAAAGTTTTTTTGGTTAATTTAACATTTTTATTATTTTTAGATTCAAAATAAATGTAGCACATCTAATTTTTAATCCAACTTTATTGTTAATCAATGTGAAACAAAATTATTGAATGGGAAATAAAATTTAAAATATAGAAAATATATAATACTAGTAAGAAAAAATTAATATTTAAAAAATAATCAGTCAGTGCGTGTGACAGTACAAAAATAAAACAAATCCTAAAATAGTACCTATATAGTATAGTATATAAATGGTATGTTGAGTTTCGAGTAGGCCTAGCGTTGCTATGGATTTATTATTGTATTGTTTGATACCGACGCGTCGCTCGATTTGACAAGTGTCAGTGTATATTATTGCGAGCAACTTTTTAATGTATTACTGTCAAACTAAGAATTTAATTTATTCATTTTTATTTATTTTTTATTTTTCTATAACTTTCTTGTATTATTCAACAATATTTATTCATTAGCACACAGTCATACTTTTACCTCCGCTCTCAGCGGAAGAAAAAGTACTTTTACTTCCTCTGCCAATAGCAACCGGCTACTGACAAGAAAGGAAAACTTTAACGTCAAAAAATTAGTAGAAAAATATCAGGCTTATTGACGTTTGAAGAAAAAGAAAATTTTCTGTTCACTTCCAGTGACTTTTAATTATAAAAAAAGATTCTATATGTAGTATATATTTTGCCTAAAATCTAATTTGATCAAAACAGTTTTTTTTAGCGTCCTAATCTCTGGTCTCGTTATCAAAGAATCTTATACACTCGAACTAAATAAATTAAAAATTGAACTAAGTATGTAAGTAACTATAAAATAATTTAAAAAGTATAAGTCCGCCACAATCATATTAGAGTCAAAAATACATTTAATGTTGAATAAAAATAACTTTTTGTGTAGGTTGTTTTATCATCTGTTAAACTTTTTCGATAAGCTGAAATGAAAATACTCCAGAACTTTTTGCTATTGCTTTTAATAATTACTTCTTAACAACATTTTACGGTTATCCGCTGATATTTTTAGTATCTAGATACTTAAATTAAGTAGGCTTCGAAACTTGTACACCTACCTAATATACACTTATATGTAAGCAGATCCAATAAAATACAAGAAAAACTTAGAAATCGATTCAGTGTTTGGCATTGGCGTAAGTTCGCTTTTTATATCTTTTAATAGGCGCCAATATGGTATTGATACTGCATTTAAAGTCTTCACTTAACAAATAAGTATATAATCTTTTATTCAATACCTACGTAAACCTATGTGGAAAACATCTCATTAGCGAATTATTTTAAAAGGTTTAGTCAGGATTTTATTTTGGTCTACTTTTATTTTTATATCATAAATCAGCTAGACGAAGGACAATATATTTACATCGTTGATTAATCTGTTAAAAATACCTATCACATACTTTTAATGCCTTTTACTTCGAGGTAAAATTAGTAATAATTCTGAAATTATTAAGATGTGCTAGGCATATTATATTATTGTTTTTAGAGAATCCCCTTTGGCAAATATTTTGCTAAAAAAAATTTCGAAAATGAAAATATGATTATATTATAATTTGAAAAATTGCTAGAATATTGGTAAGTTAGGATGACAAACCGTTCTGTTTTCGCAAGAACAGGTTTAGATGTTTCGTCCATTATGAAATAGTGTACATTTCTTAGAATCCTAAACAATAAAAAAGTAATGTCTCACTCGAGCTTGCCCGTATTTTTTTTTGTTGGTCTGTACTTTTGTATAGCTCGAGGTGACTTTGCGCCCCCCTAGATGAAATTCTAAATCCGCTCCTGCCCAGTGGGGTCACTATTAAAACCCCTAAATTTGGTACGGGTCCTGTAAGTAGGAACAGAGATATACAACTTTGAAACATTACCATCCGCCACTGTTTAAACCAGTACTAAATCCTAAACCTTTAGAGTCAACTCTCCTTTAAAGTTTAAATTATTAACCATTTAAAACAATAAAATAAAGACTTAAAAGTTCGTAGCATAGCGGACCAAAAAAAAGTATGTTCTGTTCTTGCATTAAAGTACGAGGGCCTCATTAGTTTTTGGAGCACCTCCAAAAGCTAATGATGAACTTTAATACACGAACGGAATATACTGTATTTTTTGGTCCACCATGCCACTAATTTTTAAGTCTTTACATTGACTAGTGTTATCAATAAAATAAAATTCTAGACGAATAATTATAGTTCTACTGAGATAATGATAAAACCTAATAATCAAAGTTACTCATAATAATACCATAATACTGGCGTGTTAAATACATTACATTATTTATGACTTTTGTTTGCAGTTTTCATAAATTTACAATATGCGCGCAAAATATGCCATTTGTTTGCAATATCCGAAGGTCTGATGCAATGTATCTTATTAACTCTAATTAAGAAATTATGTACTAAAATTATTATTATGGGAACATTGTTGTAGCGAATATTTATTTAAAATGTTGTTTTTTATATAAAAAATTTAAAGTTATATTAGAAATTACACAAAATATTTTAAAACTTCAACTGGTCAAAATAAATCTACTCAGGGATACCAAAATTAATACTTTTACACCTCTTCACGTTTTGGGATTCCTAGATTACGAAAGACATGGTTTTCCTTATTGGTGGATCGATACATATCTGTCGGTGTATTTGTCTGTCAGTTAAGTCACCTGCTTATTGACAATTTTAAAAAATAAAATTTTGAATATAGATAGGGTACTTGGGTAACCTTGAAAAAATCAATTTATCTTTATTTTTGCTTTAAATCAAAAAACAACCCGTTTAACGAAAATAATATTTTGCATATGGTCGAGGCCTGTATGCTTTACTTTAACAAGGACACTTTTGAGTCCATATACGTATTAAATAAATATACCGTGGGTTGTCTGGAATTCTTGATGCCCAACAATGTGAAATGGAGATATACAATTTCGAATAAGTCTATCCTTTACTCTGATATTTCTGTATATGCGCATGCGTTAATACGAATTTTTTCATTGGTCAGACATTGTACTGGATTAGATAGTAAATTGTACTAATCATCGGCTGTTGTGCGTATATTTCGGCTTCTTTCAGCTTTCTGGTTTTTCTAGTTTACAGCTGGATCGCCATTCGCGTTTTTTTCTTTGTGTCGTGTTGTATTTTGTATTCGGTGTTCTTGTGGTTTATTTTGAAGTGAGCTAACTTATGCCCTGATGTACAAAAAGTAATAAACTAGTTAAATTATACCAAAAAACCAGCCCTGTCAAGAAACGTATGAAGCGTGGCGCCGTTAGATTGCCAATATAAACACAAAATTTAGCGCAATCGCAGTTTACGAAATATCGGAATATCCATTTCACATTGTTGGCATCGAAATCCGCACATTGGGTAAATGGGGAACCCGCGGTATATTTATTTAATACGTATATGTTTGAGTCCCTACATACTGAGTGAACAACCTTTTCTACTACCATGCGTAAAATACTTAGTGCAAGTACGCACGCTGTGTGTAAAGTGAAATACTTGACACCCGAGAAAATAGAATAAGTTCTTTACTCGTTATAGCTTAAAGCAACTTTTTCCAAACAGAAAGAAGCCCACAAAAATTTTTAGTTTGTATACCTACACTTTTTCATATTCGAATAGAATATTAACACTGATACTTCATGTTCTAATGTCAAAAGTACTTTTAATGGGATTCCAGAAGCGGAAATGTCTAATATACCGACGGATATCTCGCAAAATTCTACCTATCAGCATCTAATTCTCTTATAAGAAAATTGAAATTCTTAAATAATACAAATAAGCACCCTTGTGTTTGTTTTGTGAAAGTCTACAAGTGAAATCAACACTTAATAAGGCCACAGGATTGAATTTTAATAATTGTACCGATTTTACATTTAATATTCATAGTGTTCACAATTATATTTAAATCAATTATTTACAAGGCACCCAACATGTTAACGGATTTTTTACGTACTGTAGAGGAATTCACCCTCAGCAAAGCAGTTTATGCGAAGGGCTCTAGTTTTGGAGAAAATTCACCTAAGCAAACACGTCATGCAGATTAATTCATTTTCTTGTCAAAGTAAGACACAAACCAGCTTGATAGGAAAATTCCTTTATAGTCTTTTAGCTCGCTTCTCCATATAAATTTTCCTATCACCCCGTTTCCATAACCTAAGCATGGTTTAATTATAATATTTGTATTGCGTAAATGTGATATTGACATTTTATCTGATATTTATATTATAGGATATATAAATATTATTCGTGAGATTTTTTTTGATTAAATTTGGATTTTTTCTTTTCAATACCTTTGTATCCTTATAGTGTTATAAATTCATGCTGCGAAAGAAGTTCTACATAAAGGCTTTTGCAAATTTTCTTATAGTATTATGCCGGCTCCACACGTTGGGCCATAATTTGGCCGAACCAAATACCGAATCATTTGTCGAAACATTTGTCTACAAATATACCATCCATACGTTGGCCCACGCAGCATTGCTAGTTAAAACTTTCAAGATGGCAGACGCAGACGTGAAAGTTGCTGCTGCGACGGCTGCTCTAGGTGTCTTTAATTATTTATTAGAAGCAATTAACAAAAAGTCTAGACCAAAAAGAAGATGGTGGGTGACATCGATACCTCAATCTACATTGTATTGGAAATTCGGATCCAATCTAAAAAGATTTTATTATATAAAAACTTCGAATTAATTTACTATGTTTCAATAATTTACCTTAGCCTTATCTTTATCCTTATGAAAATTATTTTTAAGGTCCCATATCGTTAATTCAGCCGGATAAAGTTCTAAGAACTTAAAAATATTGTGTACTGACATGCACCAACGTATAGACAGGGAATTGCTGATTGGTCCAACGCGCTCGAATCCCTTTGATTCGTGTACCATTTACCGACAGAGAGGCGAACTTAAGCAAACTTTGCCCATTCACGGCCAATCTAGGCAAACTTAATGCCCACACGTTGGTGTTTGCCGAGGTTTACCAGACTCGGCCCAACGTGTGGAGCCGGCATTATATTTTGGCTAAACATATTCGCATTTTTTAGGCTTATAGAAAATGGTTATATAAAACTGAGACAAGTTACTTATTTATTCTCCATATCTTTTTCCAACATTTTCAGTCAAATTAAACAATCATATAATTTTTTTCTAGAAATCAGATTTTGTCGTATTTAATAAATATAATATATTCTCTTATATAATATAAATCGTGGATGGATACTTGGCACAAATTAATAGAAAATTAAAAAAATAATTAAAACTGTACACGGCAAACATGTTATTAAAATTAATTAAAATGAATTAAAACCTATGGAAATTATGCGTGAGTTATAACTTTTCCGACTTCTATAGGCAATGCTTTTAGTTGTATGAAAATATAATTATTATAGATACCGGTAATTGTTTTGATTTAAATTAGAAATTATAAAACGGGTATTGCGGAGACGAATAACTAGAAATGTCGATTTCATATGAAGTTAGGAAAAATCAAGTCACCAAAAAAGAATAATATTTGAATTAAACATCAGATTAATGAATTATTTGAACTTAAAATTTGATATAGGTACAAAACAAGCCAAATTTTTAAAAATAGTGTAGAGTTGTTGCCATATATCAACTTAACGCCTTCGAAATGGTATTTCATAATATGACTGCAATTTTAAGATTACTTTCGTCATATTAATCATATTTTTTTATTGTTACAGGCAGCAAGTCCAGCATGCACAGAACTTGAAACTATAGTTATGGACTGGTTTGGAAAAGCAATTGGTCTGCCCCATGACTTCATAACTTCAAATAAAGGTAGCACTGGGGGTGGCGTTATCCAGACTTGCGCCAGTGAATGTGTTTTAATATCAATGTTGGCTGCTAGAAACCAGGCTATCCAGTATTTAAAGAAAAATTTAAATTCTGATATCGAAGATAGTGCCTTTTTACCAAAACTTGTCGGATACTGTTCCAAAGAAGCTCATTCATGTGTCGAAAAAGCTGCGAAAATTTTGCTTGTGAGGATACGAATCCTAGAGCCCGACGAAAATGGGTCACTAAGCAAAGAGACGTTGGAGGACGCAATTAACAAAGACAAAGAAAATGGCTTGTTTCCATTTTTTGTTTCTGCTATACTTGGTTCAACATCCAGTTGTTCATTTGACAACTTGCAAGTTATTGGTCCTATTTGTAAAGCTGAACCTTGCATTTGGCTCCACGTAGATGCTGCTTATGCAGGAAATGCATTTATCTGTCCTGAACTTAAACCATACCTTAAAGGAATTGAGTATGCTGATTCATTTAACACAAATCCAAACAAATGGTTACTTGTCAACTTTGACTGTTCTTGCCTTTGGGTTAAATGTAGGGTTAAACTTACATCTGCACTGATCGTTGATCCCCTCTATCTTCAACACGCTAATTCAAATGAAGCTATTGATTATCGCCATTGGGGAATACCTTTAAGCAGACGTTTCCGTTCACTAAAACTTTGGTTTGTTATAAGGAAGTATGGTCTGTCTGGTTTACAGAAATATATACGAAATCATATAAAACTAGCTAAACATTTTGAATCACTGGTTAAAAAAGACAACAGGTTTGAAGTAGTTAATGATGTCCGATTAGGATTAGTTTGTTTTCGATTAGTCAACAATGATAATACAAATCAAACCCTCTTGGCAAATATGAATGCTTCTGGTAAGCTGCACATGATCCCATCAATGGTTAAAAATAAATATGTTATTCGATTTTGTGTAAATGCTGAAGATGCCACCCAAGAAGACGTAGAGCACGCCTGGAGAATAATTACAGAACATGCTTCTGAACTGCTAGAACCGGTCAAAAAGAAAGAACCTACCAAACCTCCACTTACAAGACAAAAGTCAAAAATGTTTTCCTTTACCAGAAGTATATCCAAAGAACTTTACAAAAGGTCCAAAAGCAGACCAAATCTTTTCGATGGTGCTTCGCCTATTTTGGTTGCAGATTCAGATGAAGAAGAAGAAGTGGAGAATACCACACCAGACAATAATGATATCATTCATCTTTTAGCTAGTAGTTTAGACGATAATGTTTTCTTCGATGACTGTAAAAAAAATTTTAAATTTCAGCCCACAAGCCCAACAGAAATTAAATGCAATGGTTCTTAGTTGAAATTGTACCACTTTTTTAGTTTAAATGTAAAAATCTTAGAAACAGGAAGAGGCTGTCCTAGAGTAAAATAGATGTTTTAAAATTCCTTACATCCTTGATTAAAACAAACACAAACAGCAATATTAGACGAATGTAAGATATTATAAGAAAATAATTTTTACATCCAGCTCTCATCCTAAACCTGAATGTTTACAAGATGTATAACATAACTTTACATTCATTGTTAAACTAGTCATTAATTAAAACGTTTCTTGAAACTGTTGCATTGAATGCATTCAGAGGGTTTTTATTAAATATTTATTCTTATTAAATTGGTTATTAATTATTATACATTTCTTAAGAACTGAAAAAATTAGGGGGCACTTTTGTGTGTATATTTTGGTTATATTTGATCTGACCAATGTAAAGTTTTGTAGTGAAAAATTGTAGATGTCTACTGAAATAATATTATGTAATATTACATAATCATTGTAATAATAATAGTAGCCACCATGCTATATTTTTAATACGACAATATTTTAACACAAAACAAACAAACAAAAACAAAGTTTCCTTACCCACCTATCCACAATGTTAAATGTTACTACAATGTGCATTACGTTAGATTGAATTTATAAATATTGATTTTTAAGGCTTATTTATTGCTTATATGCCCTTGTGGCATAAAAGGTTACTTTTCTTACAAAATTTCTGTATTAAAAAACAAAAATTCATCACTAAGCTTTGAATCCCGCATGATTACAGATAAAATTTATTGGTCATTTCTTGCACGAACTATTCAGGCGAGGCATAAATTTTTGTTCAAGCCATCATATGAATGTGATTATTCTGTTCTTTGTTTAAGGAACTTGATAACTTACTTTTAGACCTCGCTAAATAGTTTGTACAAAATATTTTACAACTTTCTTTTTACATACCCAAAAATCCTTTACAATATTTAGGGCAGACGAATGAATTTTATCCGTTATGATGAGGGATCAGAAGTTTCATAAATAGATAATGATTCTTGTCTCATCGTCAGTACAGAAATGTTGTAATAAGACTATACATTTTTATGCACCGAAAGTGTGCAAACGATAGACAAATCTAAGGGTTGAAGGATCTACAGGGCCGGATGACGTCATTTAAACTTGGCCGACTTTAACGCTTTTATATTTGTTGGTATTTAATTATCAGTATTATTACAAATAAGATATTTTTACTTATTTATTATCCCTATTCTAGTTTAGATTTAAGGTAAATTAAGTTTGTTAATAAAATCACTGTTTTTATAAAATGGTTTTTATTTCAAATTAGTTCAGATGTTGTACGTTATATGCACCTGATAATTATGGCTATTTTGGTTTTATTTACAAAAAATTAAAACACAAGAAACAACGATATGCCATGCATAATTTATTATTATATTATTTTTAACAAAAAATTGCAGCTCTTTATTAAAAAAGTAACTTAATTTAATTCTATCAAAATTCACACTCGCATATTTTAATTTGAAGAATGAATACAATAACTTTATTAGCTTGATTTTTGGCGAGAAGTTCATTAAATTTTTTATTTGTCTTGATCGGACATTTTTGAAAAGATTCTTATACAAAGAATTTTGATTTGTCTGAAAATCGTTAAAAATCGTTAAACATGCGGCCTATTATTTCTCCACTTTTTGTTAGTTCTGAAGGACAGGTCTGATCCCACTAACACTACCAACGATTCATACAACTGGCCACTAACCTTTTAAAGTAGCGTCTCTTTGGGAACAATTTTTGACACCGGACTAGATACACTGGTGCAAAATGGATTTTTGGGAGGAAGTTGGAATTTTATATGGAAACGAAGCGTCAAGTAGTTTAAGAGTGTGGGCCACATTAACAAGAAAGTTGGCCAAACAACGCAATCATAGCAAGTTCTCACTTCAGTGTAGAAATTATGGAGTTCTTCCACAACACATACAAAACCCCTCTAAATGTATTCAATGGTTGTTTGTTGATAATATAAATCGGGTTTTGTAAACGCCTGCCATAACGCTCTTTTAAAATTTTCAAAAGCAAATTTTAAATCTTGAAATTACAACAAACTCTTTTCAGAACTAACAAAAAGTAGAGAAATAATAGGCCGCATGTTGCCCCCTGAAATTTTTAACGATTTTCAGACAAATCAAAATTCTTTTTATAAGGATCTTTTCAGAAACGTCCGATCAAGACAAATAAAAAAATTTAATGAACTTCTCGCCAAAAATCAAGCTCAACTTTCATTTAATATCAACGATAAATGGTTTGTAAATCTCAGTCAGGTGGAAATACCAAAAACATACAATACTTTCTTAGTATGGGAGATAAATTTAACTTGTCGTACAATCAAAGCAATTCTCCTCTTAAACAAATTATCGTGGACGTCGAATACCTGATTGACGAACTTGATATTGAATATCGAAGAATTCAAAAGCGAAATAGAATCATTAATGTTTTAACAAATTTTATTGATAGTAACAAAATTAATAATGTAACATCACAGAGCAGAGTAATTATTGATCTCGCTAGAAAGACGAGTGATTTCTTAAAAACAAATTCTGATATTATTATCACTAAGGCTGATAAAGGTAACATCACAGTCGTACTAGATAGGGAATTACACATACAAAAGACAAAAACATTATTGGACGATCAAGGTACTTACTCTATAATCTATGGGGCTCCTATAAACATAATTCAAAATAATACTAACAAATTAATAGAGAAACTGTATGAAACCAATCTCATTGATAAAAAATGCGCCCAACACCTGAAATGTAATAATGGGGTTTTCCAAAAAATGTATTTTTTATCAAAAATACATAAAGAAAACGCGTCATTACGACCAAGCTTCGTTGGATCAGCCCTTTACAACTTATCCGAATGGATCTGACAAATAATATGATCTGATCTGAAGCGGTGGGAGGGTGAGCCGAAGCTCTCACTTAGGCCTCATAACATCCTCCCGAAATAGGAGACGTCGTCTCAGCGCGTCAACCAGCCTACTGATTTAAAGTAGTTGATGTCGTCACCCAACCCAACCTGGCAAATATTAAATTATGCTTTTGACAAAGATGAACGATATGTTCGCAATTCTTTTGAATTTTCAGATTACGTTAAAACCGTGAAGATACCTTAAAACTACATTTTAATCTCATTAGACGTATCCTTGTTTACTAATATCCCCATAGATTTAACAACCGTTCTTATAAAAAATCGATGGCAAGGAATCCAAGAGCATACAACACTTGGTGTTGACACATTTATAGAACTTTTTAATTTTTGCGTAAATTCTAACTATTTTAATTTTAATGGACAGTTTTACAACTAAATATATGGGTTAGGCATGGGAAATTGCATGTCACCTACTTATATATGCAGATATTGTGATCTCAGAACTAAAAGATGTCTGTTTGCAGAATTTGCCCTTCCCTGTACCATTTTTTAAGAGATATGTAGACAGCGTTTACAGCGATTCGTAAAGGTAGGGAGTCTGACGTTTTTCCAGTTTTCAACTGCTTTCATGACAGGCTCAAATTCACTATTGAAACTGAGAAAGATAATTCCATAGCTTTTCTTGACACAAGAGTGATTCGGTCCGATGATGGTTTCATCACTGTGGATTGGTATATTAAAGCCAACTTTTTCGGAAAGATTCTTAAACTATTTTTCAAATCACAACTTCCGTCAAAAGAGAAATATAATTTATAATTTAAAGCATAGGGCATTAAAGCTTTCGTCTCCAAATTACCATAAAAAACCATGAATGTATTATTAATGTTCCTGATTAAAAATAATTATAATAATTATCCACAGTCCTTAATCAAAAAAATACTTTTTTTGAGAAAAAGCAAAAGAAATCACGACTAATAGAACAAGAATCACATATTTATAGATTCCCTATATTTCTGATCGCTCGGATAAGTTTGCGAATGTTCTGACCACTGAAACCGTGAAAGTGACTTTTAGCAACGAAAACACAATTGGATTTTTTTTTAACTATAAGACAGAAGACAAAGACACCTCAAGAACTTGAATTGGGCATAGTTTACGCAGTCCCTTGCAGTAACTGTCAGAAATTCTATGTAGGACAGACAGGATGGTAGCTAAAACAGGGAATTTCTAAACATCAACGCGATTCTCGAAAATTAAATACAGTGAACCCTACAGCCTTAGTCGAGCATGCAAGGGAACAAGGCCATCAATTTAATTTTGATGAAGTTAAAATTATATCGAAACAAAAAATCTTTGAAAGCGTCTGTTAGACGAAATGATTTGCATAAAAAGACTCGATAGTGTTAACACTAGAAAGGACATTGAAGGCTTAGGTTGGGATTAGGAAAGGGACTGATGATCGGTTGTTGTTTTGGAGGTGTGGTTTTTGATATTTTAACTTTTTTTCTTGAATTAACTCTTTTGTGTTTCTTTAATCTTCATTATATTATTTTAATATTAAATGATAACTCTATATTAAAAAATAAGTGTATTCATATGCTGGAAATAAATTTAGCTTTCTGTGCTTGGACTGTGATTGGTCTTTTTGGAAATGATTGTATTTATCACTTACAAAATGAACATTCGTTAAATATACAACAAGAAGAACAAGATTTCCATAGTATAGAAGGTATTGTAATTTTAAAATTGCATGGAAAATGTTTAAAATAAAGTATTTTATAATTTAGATCTTGGAAAGCCGATGTCGAAAGTAGGGAGAAATGTCGGTATTATTTATTTTATGGGCGAAAGGACATTTTAGGCTCAGGTGATGAAGTACAATTCTTCCGTTGTTGTAGAAGTGGTATGTATGAAAAATATTAGTACATAATTTTTATACAAATGCTTGGTGTTCCAAACACTATACCTGCAATAAAATTTAGAAAACTTGTTTTCACGTCAAAGATAATTAAATTACACAAACAGTTGGTTTTGATAAGTGATAAAATATGTTTTATTTAAGGTAATGGAAAAGCCGAATTGAAATGAAAGAAAATGTTGCTAATAGAAGAATACTTAAAAAGTCAAGGCTCTTCTAAATTAAATTTTACTTGTATAAGCAAAATTACATTCAGGAAATGTAATAGTAAATATTGTGTAAAGAGGATTATATCACACTATGGATATTCAAATGACATCCAACACCTAAGGATACGTAAACTTGATAAGCAACAGTTAGCAGTAAAATTATTAGAAGGTGTATCAACTACAAAGCAAGTTTTAGAAATCTGTGTATTAGTATAGAGTTATAGGTACAGGAATGTAAAACAGCTCAAAATAATCCTGATTTAATGTACAAACCACAAGGTCAATCAGTGATAATTTTATGGACCCCAAATTTTGTCTTATTGTCATGAATGAAATGCAAGCATCACTATTATCCCAACTTGGAAAAAACATTGATAGCACACATGGGCTTAATAGTAGATGATATAAATTAAATATTTTTTGAAGCTATAAGGCAAAAAGTAGGAGTTATATAATGCACATCATTTATGAGTGATCTTTGTGGGACATTTCATAATGTTTGAGTCGAGGTTATGGGCGCTTCACAACATCAGCTTTACCGTTCTTGTCATGTGGATCGTGTTTGGCTCAAAAATTTATGTAAAATTGGCAGTCATGATAAAGAACGTATTAGTTTATAAAACTAAATCTTCAAAAAATTACAGACACATCATCATTCCATGAACAGTTAAGCAGTGCTTTAAATAATTAGCTTGATGATCCTGACACAATAAAATTTGGAGAGTATTTCTCAAGTTAGTATGCACATAATTATTTAAAATGGGCATATTGCTTCCAAAAGGACTGTGGAATAATTTAAATATCAATAAGTAAAATTAATAAATAAATAAAAGTTGCAAAAAATGATACTTATCTAGTAGGGAATATGTTGAAAATGGCCCCCATTTGCTTCTAAAGAAGCATGTACGCTTCGCAACATATTGTCTCGAACTCGCTCAAAGATATTATCCATATTCCTTATTTCTTCAGCTGCCATTTCAACACGATTTCGCAGTTGTTCCACATTTTCAATTGGCACACTATACACTATTTCGTTCATTGTACCCCACAAGAAGAAGTCGTATGGATTGAGGTCAGGAGACCGTGGAGGCCATCGGACAGGCCCGCGTCGTCCAATCCATCTGTTGGGGAAGCTTTCCTGTATGTATTCATTAACTATTCCCGCGTTATGACAAGGGGCACCATCATGCAGAAGCCACATGTCTCTTCTCACGGCCAGTGGTACATTTTCTAGTAAATCGGACAACACACCTTGTAAAAATGCTAAGCAGCCCTCGCCATTCAACCTAGCAGGTAAGATATGCGGTCCTATTAAGTTGTTGTCCAGTACCTATCCCACCCCAAACATTTATTGAAAACTGCCATTGGTGGTGGGTTTCACGATACGCATGGGGATTTTCGCTGGCCCAAATATGCGTGTTATGTTCGTTCATTATCCGTCTCTTGTAAATCCTGCTTCGTCAGTGAATACCAGATTGTGGAACCAGTCTGGCTCGTCTTCGCTTTTCTGTGCAAACCACTGACAGTACTCCCTTCGTGTAGCGTAATCCTCCGGGTACAATGCTTGTACTTTCTGCAGATGGAGCAAGTTTTCGTGCAAGGTGCGCCAGGTGATATAATTCGACGCTCGTCCGATCTGCGTCGTTTAGCGACGAGTACTTACTCCAGGGTCTTCTTCAACTGCGACTAAAATTTCCTCTTCTGCAACCAAATTATTTTGGTTGCGGGGTCGTCCTATATCAGCATTAAAACCATGAAAATTTCCATGGTCCGTTAGCTGCTGTACTACTGACACAAATGTTCTTTCATTTGGCGATTAGGAAATCTTTCAATGTACAAAAACCGCGCTTTTCAAGCGTTTTCGTTGGCTGCTCCGTAACATAAAACGATATCCGTAAACTCAGCTGACGTTCTCGGCATCTTGGATTAATAAACAGATTAAAAATCGCTTATATCTCTATACGAGAACTGGCGCCAAAAATACTAGTGAATAGGGATGCTAACGATACTTCGATACTTCAAAAGTATCGATACTTTTGCCATAATATCGAGTATTTTGGGCATCGATACTTTTATAATGATTCCAAGTAGATATCGATACTTTTTTTTGCAGTATCGGTATCGAAACCAATTACTTACTTTACTACCACCGCCATCTATTATAAATACCTTAGTTAAAGTGATATTTAATTCCTGTTTTATTTGCATAGGAATCTTTTGGCTGTTGTTTGGCTTCAATATGGAAATAGGTGAAGAGGCCCGAAATAATAATCCTGAAAACCTAGATAATGAAGGACAAGAAGATTTAAATGGTGCAGAAAAAAGAAATTTAATTGTAAATATTCTTAACCAATAAATATAATAATCTCCCCATATTTTCTTTTTTAGTTTGACCCATGTCTCTAGATTAAGAAATTCATGCCGAATAAGTTATTAATTGAATTTTTCCAACAAATACAGTGTCAATTTTTTAAAGGGGGATTAATTTGTAAAGTCATGAATCGAGCCCCAATTTATTTTCAAAGTTGACGTCTGGTGGTATTCAGAGCTAAAATTGAGTTGTTTTTTTTAAATATTACGAAGCGAGCTTTGTGAATAAAGCAGCAACAAATATATTTTAATACTTTTATTCTATAAATTTGGACATCAAATTTACTTTTTATATCTTTCAATAACTCACCAGCCCTATAATAACCTTAGAAACATAATATTTTCTACCTTATTTCTAAATAAGTAATAACAAATATCACTCCATTATTTGTACCCAACCCAACCTCACCCAGCTTCACATGCTTTGCAGTAAATAAAATAGAAAAGCTAAAAGTAAATATTTCAAAACTTGAGAAAATCAGAAGTCATTTTAAAGTACTTTTTTCCTTAGGTCTAATTTCTTTTTAGATACTATTTTGCTTTACTACTTATGATATTATCAAGTTTACGCGCACCCAATAAAAAATTGGTGTACCTTTCTCTAATGTATCACACTTCCCGGCACGTAAATATACCTAAATTTTTGGAGGGGCACAGAGGGGGCACGTGACAATTAAATGTGGGCACATAAGATTTGGCATAATTTGACAAGCAATTTTAAAGGGTATACAATACATTATGTCCGCAGATCCGTAAATGGATTTTACAAGGGGACAAATGAATCAAATTTTAAAGATAAGAAAAAAGTAACTCTTGATAAAAAAATTTGCTTAAAAAAAGATCTAACCAAAACATATGTTTCCATAGGATTAGACATAAAGGTATCTCATTTTTAGTTTGATCTCAAAATGTGAATACAAAATATGTTTAAAATGAAACCGTCAGTCAAAATCCAAAATGTTAATGAAAAATTTAATGTTTGAAATTAACGAGTTCAAAACATTATTTGCAGAACTAGGACTTAAGACTTATGGAATATTTGATAATATTTTGTTTACTAAACTTAAAAAGTGATTTTCTTGCAGTTCTCTCTCTTCGGTACAGTGACGGGGTAAAAATTTAATATTTACAAATAAATAAATTTTTTCGTGATTTAATCTTTCCTAAAAGGAAAGCCACTGAAAAACCCATATTTCTGTCATTTTTTACAAGCATGAAGCCAACGTCCCATGTGCGGAATTACAGACGGAAATACGCAGAAATAAATGGGCAATTTTTAGCGGAACATACCTCATGTATTCCGCACTTTTTGGCTGAAGATATGTCATGTAAACAAACAGTCATAACATAAACTTAACTAAAAGCTGTCGGTTAGTTGTTATCCATTGTATTTACTTTACTTTCT
Organism: Philopedon plagiatum; assembly: GCA_963971165.1. Lineage (NCBI taxonomy): Eukaryota > Metazoa > Arthropoda > Insecta > Coleoptera > Curculionidae > Philopedon > Philopedon plagiatum. The sequence continues at coordinate 47,600,499 of OZ020190.1, read as the reverse complement.
TAAATTGTCAACGATGGACATTAACAGTAATTGTCTTTTAATACTAGTAAAAGGCTTTTATTAGTAAAAGGTTACATTTAAAAAACAAGAACCTTCCCGTACGGTACAGAAAAGACAACTGGGAAATTAAAAAAAATTATGAAATAAAATTTGATCATGAAATTTAACACATATCCATTTCCTCTGCCATGGACACCAAACTAATTAATTACACCTAATGGCAATTTGTGAAGAAAAACTGACCAAACCAAATGGCAATAATTAACAAGTTGGGTTATGTTGCTTTGTGTTGTGTCAAAACCATCTGATATTTTGGCAGACTTCCGTAAAAAGTTAAACCAGACGAACTTTTTGCGGAATAAAAGCGTAACTTCAAAAATTGTAAGATGACCGCCCAGCGACCAATAGAATCGCCTTTTCCGTTCCGCCTCCGTCCTTAATTCCGCACATGGGACTTCGGCTTGATAGTTAAATCCATTCCCTTGTGGTTCCTGCAGTGTGTTCCATCCATACATATTATTCTACAGAAAACCTTTAGTTTACATTCCATGGTCTCATTAATAAATCCTAGGCAAAAATCTTCTACACGCAATACTGGATGACTTTCACCTAGGATAAAAAATTCATAAAGTATATTATTAATATTTTGAAAAAGTTTGTATCTAAATTAGGTATATTCTTTTATAAAACTATTACATTTTATATGAAGTAATACAATATACCTATTTTTATCAGATTAATTTGTAATAAATAAATAGTACAACATACCTTGTTGCTTGAAAAAGAAACAATAGTTTTTTCCATTGGCATTCCCTTCTGCCACTTTTAAAGCTACAGCAATCTATTTTTATGTTTCTTCTTCATTACATTATGTTCTTCATTAAATATGACTCATCATTCCTATTCAGCATATTTATTCCTTGAATTTTCTCAGAAGATATTTTTCTGGAATCAGAGATAATTCTGTCTACGGTTACACTACTACATAATTTTGTAACCATTTCAGTTTTTTCAAGTTTTGAGAAGTGCTGACTTCTAATCTCCTCTTCATTGCCTACATGTGATTTCCAAAATTTTACAGTAGTCTCCCCGATAATTTGAAATTTGGTATTTTCTCAAATATTACAGCCTATTTTAAAGTAAACAGCTACCACATTTTAGGGTTATATAATATTTATTTATTTGTACATACCTTTTAGGCAATAAAATAATTTACCTGTTTGCCCGATCTTTATATTTATACGAGATCGATGAGCATACTCCATACATTTTTATCGAACCACCAGGCTTCTCCATTCGTTTGGAGCATTTGCTGCCATATCCTAAGGATAATGGAATCACGCTTTCTAACAATAAATGTTTGTACCTTTAAATAACTGGACGTATATCCCAGTAAATACAAGGTGTCTGCTCCAAAAGCGGAAAGAAACCGCATTGCCGATAGCCGCTTCCAGCCCGAAACATGGCAAACCCAGCGGATTGTAGACCGGGCATGTCCTCGTTGCCGCGGCGGCCCAAGGAATGTAATGCCGCTCATGGGCCATGAGCCAGTACAGGGCGCAGTACCCTTGAAGATCCACTGTCCGTCCACTGGTGGATTAGCCAAGTACAGTGGACGCCCACGGCTAGGCGGGCTAGGTGCAGTATAATGTGTGGTTTTAATACAAATTTAAGATGGCCCGCATTGGGCATTTTAGAAAGACTTTTACAGCAAGATAGTCACTGTAAATTCACAAAAATAATTTGCACTTGCTGTTATATCAATTCTAGACAAGGCATTTGAAATATGGATTCAAAATTTGTGTCCCTAAACTTGGGGTATGCCGGGCTAAAATGCAATTATTTTTGGAAATTTGAACTTATTTAATTCTGTTAAAATGTTTCTAGAATAACCAATGTTAACCCTCTTAAATTATATACATTTAAATATAGAGCTCATTTAGTTCTTTATAAAAACGTGGTGAACATCTCTGCTCCCAGTATTTAAATAGCTATTAGCAGATTAACAAACATTGTTCATTTTTGATGGAAGAGATAGATATAGATAGTAAATTTATCTCATCACTTTAAACTAGTTTATAACTTTTGTAGTTAGGAAAGAAGTAAAATGGGAGAAGATAGGGGAAAAATATTAAAACTATAATAAATATTTTATTATAAAGTAGTGGGCAAACTTATTTAAAAATTACATACAAACCAAGGAACAATAAAAAACGGGATCATTACTCAAAGTGCTACAATACCCAGATAGCACAAGGCGTCTACTGGAAGGTCAAAATTTGTCCATAAATGTATAACATTCAATTTTTGTCACAAAGATTTATAATATATTTTTATTGCCGAATTATAATATTGATTGATATAAGTAGCGCCACCTTTGGTTCCGGTTTTGAGGTGTACTTCTGATCTAGGTAGTTTCCAACTGAATGACCGGTTTACGTTTGCGCGTGTATTCATAGAGTTCGCGCGATATTTTCGTTTAAACGACGGTATATGCAACTCATGTTTAAGTTACTACTTGGTTCGGGTATTGCGCGCGACGGTGTCGTAGGGACGTGCGATTAAGTCGCGCCAGAAGCCATCGATACTAATTTGGATGTTTTATTTTTGCACAACGGACGATATGTTACGAAATTATAAGCGGGACGGGGCGCGATATGTTTCTTTTGTACCTAGTTTTGACACCCAACCGTTTGACGTGTTGAGGGGTTAGTTTCCGCCGCTGTCGATACTTGACGGTATCGATTACCGTGGTCCGAATAGATACTATTCTGCACCGCTCTATAGCGTGAACACGAGGGAAAAAAATAATGAATTTTGGGCTCGTCGAGGTACTAAAAATCACGATCATTTCCCCCACATGGGTGAAACTTGAATTGAATAAGTGGAAACACGACCGTTAAACCATTAGTGTGCCAGCGTAAACAGAGGTGGCACTGTAGGATAATTCTTCTGCAACCATTATTTCACTTGTTCTTTGAACTTTAAGGCAGCTGACACTTGGCTGGCACGTTTGTCAAATTTCGCCGCGATCTGTGACAGGTCGGTGCAATAATTATTTTGGTTTAAACAATTTCATTCCCAATTTTTGTATTTTTTGAATTCATTTATAACGTAGAAACTGTTGCGAATTTTAGGATGGTTTTAAGTGAATAGAAGTGAAGTGAAAGTGTATGTTGTGTTGTGTTGTAATACTAAAATGTGTTTAAAGAACAATCGTAAGAAAAGACAATTTTTTGCCTGCAAAGGTATCAAACGTCAAAGATAATAATAGTATTTATAATGGATTTTGACCTGCTGAACAACGTGATGTGATTAGAATTTACTTGATACTAAAGAAAAAGATGTTCCCCGGAACCATCCGGTAATTTTAATTGTGCAATCATGTTCAGCAGGTCAAAATTCACAAGAAATGTCATTTTTGTCACCTGTCTTGATATACCAAAAAAGCCTTTTTTAACAGTGTTCTTTTTGGTTCTTCTTTAATAATTCTGCTTGTGTTTAAACAATATCTTTAATATCTGTTTTAAATAATTCTGGGTTGCAGTGCAGGCAGAGAAATTACTTAGCCTCGACTCAATGTTGTCTGTTAATTTTTTTAATTTTTCTTCCCTTCACCCCCTAATTTGTTTAGAAATCCTGGTAGACGATGTTTTAATGCTGGTTTTACATTTGTGTAGTTATTTATTCCTACATGAATTTAAGCATGCTAACATGAATTCGTATAACAATTTCTTTCGTTCTTTCTTTCGTTCTTTTCTTTCGTTCTTTCTTTCGTTTCTTTCTTTCTTCGTATAACAATTCTTTCGAGCTCAGGAGTTAACGGTATTTAGTAAAAGATAATATAGTCTCAACTTTATGAAAATTTACACATTTAGGTACATGGAAAACTACTCATATAAAAGAAACATATCCCATTTATTTGCATTTTGGACTATTTTGTAAATAACAATGTGATAACAATAACTGTTTGGTAAATAAAGCCAACATGCACATACTTTGTAGTTTTATTGTATAATTTATATTTTACATATTATACTGTGTAGGGTTTAGAAGTATCAGTATTTGATTGTTAAAGACTATTATTGTTTTTTAGTTTGTTTATAGGTAATTTCCTCTAAAATATAATTTAATCAGTAAAATCATCAATTTATAGCTGGTTTTACTGAATACATAATATTTTATTGTGTCATACGAAAAAAAAAACAATAAATCGTCTTTAAAACAATCAAATACTAGCTTAAAAATAAATTAATATTATAATGAACATACCATTTAAACTACCCGCCACGAGAAAACGAGCCGTGGCGACATCTGAGAACACGCTGGCATACTAATTTATTGATTTTTATTTAAATTTCGTGTTTCTTCGTTTTACTTAGGAGTTAACATTTCTAACCTCTTATATATTTTTTGATTTCCACCTTGCTGCTGGCTGAAGTCGGTAGGGGTGCAACCCTTTCCCCCTGCGGGGGCCATACGGATTTGGGGTTGCAACCCCGAACTTTTCTTCCGGGTTTTGTTTGGCTATTGGTGCCGTTTGGTTGTTTGATACCGTTTTTGTTTGGCTTTGAATGCCGTTACCATTTTCCGGAAGAATCTCATTTCGATGGATCCAAGCCGTAGATGTTAGCAATCACACGTGTAGACCCGACATTCCAGCTCCAGGTATGCCCGTTTTTTACCTCTCTCATAACATTAAAGTACTAAATCTTGCGCTAAATTTTACACCTAGTTTTGCCTCATTTTCGTTCATATCCTTTTTGATTTAATTTTTTTACGACATCCGCGTTTGTAATTAGCTTTTCTGTAATTAAAGATTTTCTAAATACAAGTAGATCGCTATATTTCGTCTTAATTAATAAATTGCGTACAGACGGTTTTTCTTTCTTATTAAGAATTAAATGGGTTTACATTATTGTCCTTCACTGGTTTTGTAGGTCACATTCTTTTCCGTTTTTTTTAATACGTTTTTTTTTGTCAGCTATTCTAGCTTGATTTGGTGCATTCCTTTGATAATGTTGGTTAAAACTGTACAGGGTGACCCAAGGTTAAATTTAATGTTGTTATTTTGCTAGCAGAGCCATAGTGAATTAGTCATGGGTGTATGTCCGTGAATTTGAAGTCACTGAGTTTTTTTGCTAACTATTTTAATAATCAATAGCCATTTTGTCAAAATTAATATCCTGTGTTTTGGGATATCAGCTGATAGCGTTAGAATCTGGTAATTTAAATGTTTTATATTTTTGGCTGTCAGTGAGATTGATTTTCATATCCTGTTTTTTTTTGTTGACTGGCTTGTAAAATTAAACTTTAGTAATTTGAGTAAAAAGTTTAAATTTCTGACCGCCAGTAGTATTGATTTTCATATTTCTCTTATTCTTTTTCTTTTGTTAACTGGATTATAATTAATATTGTGTATGACATTGACAAGGCTTATCCTTAATTAATTACAATTAATACGTGGGTACAAATTTCAGGGTGGGTGTAATATAGTACCGTTAACTGCTCACTATGGTATATGTTCATTCTTGGGTTACGCTTACAGATACGGTATGGTTAATTTATATTCATAAATATCAAGCTACGGTTATTATATTTTGATGTGTACGTTATTAATGGTAATACCGAATTTTTCTTTTTGAGTATATGTACCGTTCTAAATTTTATCACATTGTATTTTGCGGCTATAACTTTTCTTTGGTGTAATTTGATCGATTACCTAACTATTTTGGATATTTTGTTGCCAGTGTGTAATTTAATTGTTTAATATTTTTGTATCTGCATTACTTATGTAAATATAATTACTTTATAATGAATATTTTTCTGTGCACAGTAGCGTACAATGGCTACTCTTATGTAAATTTTATCTTAACTTTTTTTTGGCAATTAATTGGCTTCGATAATGCCTGTTTATTTTTTTGGTGGACCTGATGTCACTGTCAAAATATTGTCTTTCTGTTTTACTTTCTTGATACAAATGAATAATTTCTTAAGGCCTTCAGTCAGTAACAGTTTTTTTAAATATTATTTAAATCTAATATTTTGAAATTATATTTGCATAGTACATATATCGTTGATAGTACCTGAATTTTACCTTGCCTTGACGCATATCTTTTGTTTTATTAGGGTCTTTCTTTCCCTTTGGTGGATATATCTCTTTTTACTGGGGGACACCGATCCTTCTTACAATCACTTCAGACAATTTTTCTTTTTGGTGGAGATGCCAACTTTCTTTCTTTTTACTGGGAGACATCTCCAGGCTCTTTCCTCTTACTGGGGGACACCCAATCGCCATGCCTAGGCCGTCATAGCGTAGGGCCTGGACACCTTCAGTCGAGGAAAACTTCTTCAGGAAACTTCTTTTTATTTATTATTAATTTTGTTGATAACCTTAATATATATTTAATGTCTATATTCATAATAACTTTTGGTTTGCGCCTAACGTCGAATCCATGCGAATATTTAGATTTTTCCTTTAATTTCCCCCTCAGGGTTTGACTTTCGAATTAAATAAATGTAGAAATGACCTAATTTTTTTTTCCATGGTAAATAAATTGTAAATTTGTTTTTAAAGGTAGTGTTTTATTTGCATCAACAGACAGCGCAGTTTCTATTTTAATTTTGATAATATGGTGACTTTATGTGAGTGAGTGAGCTGAAAGCGAGGTCCCAACACCATCTAGGAGGGTTTCTGTTTTTAGCCCGGCTTTAAAAACAGTGGCGCCCGCATAAATCCACCCCTCTCTCCGGCATTGGAGCTAGGACATTTTTTTGGCACGCATGCGCAAGCCTCTCGCATTCAACTCAACTCTTTACGTGAGTTAAATTTTGGAACTTCTCAATTTTGTTTTTTTTTTTGTTAAATTTTTACCGAACTTTGAATTTTTAATTATGGAGGGAAAGTAAGTAGAAGTAAAATTCTTCTTCTGTGCGGAAAAGAGCGTGGAAAAGGTATCCAGTTCGTCCATGGACATTTTTGAACGGTCCACTGGATATCCATAAGCTGTCGGTTGGAAAAATTCTGGATATCCTATGGACAGTTAAGGATATCTACTGACTATCCAGTGGACTAGGATATGCTATTTGGGTATACATTCAAAAAAAATATAGGAGAACAACTGAACAATGCACAAAAAATGCCAAACACGTCTATACGCTTCCACAAAATGGCGATTCTTTGTTGTCGAGTCGCACCGTCCTGTAAAATAGAAAATTTGCTACCACGCATTTTTATTGCATTTTCCAGCAAGAAGAAGAGTCAGTCGCTTAAGAACCGAATGCTGATTTTCGCAACTGGGCTGTCAGAATCGTAACCGCATTCGATTCGAAACTTAAGTATCGTTTCTGGTGTGCCGAATCCGTGACGCTTTAGAGTGAAGGCTGGCAATTCATCGCATGGATATAACACGCGCGTGCCGTATGCAGTCAGAAAATGGCAAAAAGAGCCGCCGATTTCCCACCAGTGCCGGCAGGTGGCCGACTGTTTCCCTACTACCATTGGTTTACTGGGATATCTATAGTTTCTTCAAAATACACTGATTTGATTAATCCTAAAATGCATATTTTCCAATGTTTCCATTTTCATAAGTAAACAAAGGGGTTTTCGCCGAATTCACACGATCAGCTGTTGTAAACAACAACAAACCGCCACAGATTAAACGAGGCCGGTTCTTAAGACCAAAATGATACCATGACGTCACCGTTTTCCATCCGAAAACGACTGGTATCATTTTGGTCAGTCTTGACCTGAGAAAAATAAATTGCAGAGAAGCGACAAAACGCGTCGGTTCCTTTGAAGTTGGTGTGGGTACTCCCTGTGACCTTGATCCGCCGCGAGTGGTACTATAACACTGAGAGAAATGTTAAGTGGCCGAATAAAGGAATAAACGTGTGTACACTGAGAGAAGGGTTTCTTTATTTTTAGAAAAATAACTCCTACCATTAGTTTTTATTTTTCGATTTTACCTAGTTCGCGTCTGACGTTTATTTTGATTTTATGGGAGAATCTGAGAAAAAGGAGGCGGTCCTTTTTCTTGGATACAATTTTGAAATTATATTTAGTCACCAACAAATTGCAAAAATAAACAAAAACATTGCCGAGAACATTGCATATGTCAATATAGTCAGTGGCGTATTCAGGGGGTTAACTCCCCCCCCCCCCCCCACCCAAGCCTAAAGTTGATATTACCTTTGTATTCAAAAGAGGAAAATAAAAGTTTTTGTCGTTTTCTATCGACCCCCCCCCCCCCCCCTGCCCGAGTGTATTCCTGGCTACGCTACCGAGTATAGTATCGGTGTAGAATAGTGTATTGTAATTTCACACAAGTGGGACAGTTTGGTGATACGAGCCATAGTGTCAAAAATACTTTTCATACTCTTGTAAAAAGAATTGTTAGTAGAATACTAACTATACTCTTGAAAATTAAGTATACTTTTCAAATACTGCGCTGGCACCGTGTGAAAAGTATATCTACTCTTGTTACACAATATGCTATTTTTCCTCTAATGATATAAAATCTGGTGAAAATTAAGAAAAATGATTGCAAAGAAAATTACTTTAGATGAAGAGAATGTAAAAAACTAAAACTTTTACAGTTTATTATACTATACTAAAAAAGAAAACGAATATAGGGTTTCCGCTGTCCTTCTAAAGCAGCAAGCAATAATTGTGTCTGATGTAGGAAATATTTTGAAGAAAACACATTACTGTAGGTAAAATAATTTTTAGATTTTATTAAATACATGGTACATGACATGCAGGTATACATATTATAACACATAGGTACAAAGTTTTTATGGAAGTACAAAAATGTGAAATAACCATTTTAGATGACGATATTGCGTCGAAAAAAATTTTATGCGACAATATTTTTAGCTTTCTTTCAGCTTTCTTCTTAGAACTTTTTAAATCTCTATTATTATATTTTATATTATAAAAAATTTTCAGTCTCATCTTAACTAAATACAATAATTTAGGAAAATCTTCTTCCTTCGAGAATCTTCATTTTACGTCTTAGCTTTTCTTTGCGAGGTGTATGAGCACTTAAAGTTAGTAAGGTTTGAGTTGACATTGTTGGAGATAAAAGGCATGAGGAACTTTCCAGGGCATTACCTGATGATAAATCGTCTGATACACACAAAGGCTCGATTTCAATTCCTTTTGAAGAACCTGGACCTGATGGAAAAAATATTATTTAGTATAAAAATAACAAGTGGTTGGTTCATAACTATGTAATTACCGTCCCATTAAATGTAACATATTTATTCTTTGAATGGTGTCGGCCTCTACTTGATGGAAATCCATTATACACATAACGAGAGACAATGGTAGCCAAATTTCCACTTTTAATTAATACTTTATAACATGACGCGTTTCGCTTAAAAACTAAAAGTCCACAAAGGTAGCATAAAATACAACAATGAAGGTAGATAAATAAAATTTTAATTTAGGCTTTATTATTATACTAATTTACTATGAGGAATTCCCACTAGGCTTCATGTCTATTAGGTAAATAAGTGTACTAAGGGTGCGTTATTTCATTGTAATTGATCATTAAGTACCTAATATGTCGGAATATTTCAACCGAGTTATCTCAAGACTTTCAAGTAAATTCAATTTTTTACCTTTATTTTCTACATGTAGTATTTTAAAATTGTTATTAAATGTATGTCTATTCTGTAAAAGATGGTTTGAATAAGTAGAATTATTTTTATTATTAATAAAACTTTTATGTTTGCCCATGTCTCCTTGTTAAAAATGAGCTGCATCTTTGGCCTATGTATCTTTTCGGACATGAGCCACATGATTTATTATTTTTATTGGTTTTACTTTTTCAATTTTTCAGAAATTTTCCTAGTACACTTTAATTTTTTCTGCTGGTTTAAAACAATTAGTCATTTCGGGAATCCAGCAGAAAAAATTTTAAAAATTATCAATCAACAGTATATAAAAGTAGCATTTAAAACAAATAATTCACTAAGAAAATTTCTGAAAAATTCAAAAAGTAAAACCAATAGAAATAATAAATCAGGTGTATATCATGTCCGAAAAGATACATAGGCTAAACAGGCAGATCATTTTTAACACGTATCTATAATAGAACATAAAAGGAGTTGTATTAATAATAAAAATAATTCTACATATTCAAACCATCTTTTACAGAATCGACATACATTTGATAACAATTTTAAAAGACTATATGTAGAAAATAAAGGTAAAAAATTGAATTTACTTGAAAGTCTTGAGATAACTTGGTTGAAATATTCCGACGTATTAGGTACTTAATGATCAATTACAATGAAATAAGTACACTTATTTACCTAATAGACATGAAGCCTAGTGGGAATTCCTCATAGTAAATTAGTATATTCTCGGGTCTTGACGATGAACAGAGGCCAGCCGAATTCGCCGTTTGTCTAAATTAATAATTATACGCTTCGGTGTGTCCGCGAGTCTATGAACGTGGCAACTGAACGCGGTCAAGATCCGTATAAATAAAAATTGTGGTAAGATCACGGTGGTGCTAGCAGCAACTAGGCCCTTTAGGACATAACCCAACTAAATTTTTTAATGTATTTCAACAATTCAACAAGATTTGAAGAATGTTTAAGTTTAATTTTTCTAATGAAGATGCGAACCATGACGCAGGTAATAAATAGTACTTATTTATTTGACTAAATCGAAGAATTTCGGTAAAGAATTTAGATATGGTATAATATAGATACTTATAGTATAGTAGATATTCATAGTCTCATAAATATAGCATAGTATAGTTTCATAAAAGTATTGTTAACTATTTAAGATGTGTACGGACCAAGTAATAATTAGTTATTTTACAGATTGTTATAAAGAACAGTAGGTAGCAATAATTAACAAGGTGCAAAACATTTTGAAAGTAGGTAACGAACTACTTTCAACAAATTTATAATATGCATGGATTTATTAAGAATGGATACGGGATGATTTAACATTTCTTTGAAGCCAAAACAAACCATTCTAAGCGACACTGTAAACACAATTTGTAAACATGGGCCACATCTTATTTTACCTTATATTTTTGTACAAAAAATACGTTAGAAGCATCACAATATTTAAGTACTAAGGTAATTATTCGGATTAATGCAAACAGCGAATTTTTTCATGAAATTTTGCACAGACCCTAATTTCGGGTCGTAGAACACGAATCCGAAGTCAGTTTTTGGCGGTCTCGAATGGTTTTTCCGCAAATTTTTTTTTTAACTTTTAGGTTAGGTTTTTCCAGGGTTGGCAATAATCATGATTTTTTTAAAAAAATCAAAAAAATCAGATTTTTTTGATTTAAATCAGATTTTTTTGATTTTTTTAGGTTTGTATTATTTCATTATTGTTTGTTCAGATGTAACACAGTTACAATAGTAAATAATTAAAATGCAGTAAATATTAAAATAATTGAGTAGAAAATATAAATTTAATAGTATTAATATTAATTCAAACTTCAGCAAACGAAACAGAAAACGGTAATTTTAAAAACATAAACAAAAAACAATAGGTAATATTATATAGCTACCTATACCCTATAGTCCAGTGGTTCCCAAATGGTGGTCCGCGGACCCCTAGGGGTCCGCAGGTTATTTTGCGGGGGTCCGACAACCTTTGCTTTGAAACACTTGATGCCCTTTTGCACGACGATGTGTGCACAAACTTTCTCTGAATACATTCTGCTAAAATCCAAACAAAGAAATCGGCTGGATGTTGCTTCGGATCTAAGATTAAAAATTTCCATTCAGATTTACTAAAAACGTTTAATATTTAGTAGGTACTGGTTTAAATTGAAATCTAGTTGGTCAGTTATGTTTTGACAGGTTTTTGTCCTGTCATTGTTAATAAGTCGTTATTAAAAACTTATGAATTATTCTGATATTTCACCGATTTGCTTGGTTTCCAAATCATTTTCATCTTGGAACGAGTTGCTGTAATGAAGTCAGTTCTATTTTTGTCAAAAGTACGTACTAAAATTGCCCTTTTCTTTACAAATTTGTGAGAAAGCTCAAAAATAAGTTCATGGCATAAAACTTAATTGTCTTATTCTTACACTTGTTAGTTTAAAACTTTTGGTTGTGAAATTAGACCGCACTATGTTGGAGAATCTGGCTGTTCAAATCTTTATTTAGATTAGATTTAGAAAGAACTATGACAGGAAAAACAGTATTTCATTCTTCTCATTAAAATTCAAAACTGATGATTGATAGATATATTATATTTTTTCTGCTAGAAAAGAATATATTTTGTTCAGTTTAGTTCAGATTTTCAGTTAGGTACTTTTATAGGATGCCGTTTTTATTTATAAATAGCATGATGCCTTTTGGTGCAAATTGCCAAGCCATATTAAAGGCATTGAATAAATCGGCACTTTTGAAATAAATATTTTTTTAACAAAGGTTGTTTCGGTAATTATTCGGATTATTGTATGCACCGAATTTTTTCATGAAATTTTGCACAGGCCCTAATTTTGGGTCGTAGAACACGAATCCGAAGTCAGTTTTTGGCGGTCTCGAATGGTTTTTCCGCAAAAATTTTTTTTAACTTTTAGGTTACCTTTTTTTATAGATTCCTTTAAGTTTCGACACTTTCACTTAAACATATCTGTAAACTTATAATTTTTATTTTATTTCGTCACACAAAACACCACATTTAGCCAAAAATAGCTAAGAAAATTGCTTTTTCCTATATAAAATTCCATTGTATTTGCTAGTAGACGCCATTACGTTCCCAGCTGTTAAATGTCCGGCGTTGCCAGGTTTACTTATTTTTCAAGAAAAAGTTGTAAATTAGGAATAATAAAAAAGCTAACCATAACAAACTAAAGTTACTATTCTGTCCAACTTAGTCAACAACATTTTTTAATTTTAACCTACATCAGACCTAACCAAAATCCTATTGATCAGTAATCCAACACCTGCATGCTGATGCATGCAACCATATCTGAACAAAAAGGTGTATACCCAACCCAAGCAAACCTGAGCAAAAAGGTGGTCAGGTTAGCTCAGTTTTCATTGATATAGATACATATATATCTATATCAATGAAAACTGAGCAAACCTGACCACCTTTTTGCTCAGGTTGGGTGAGTAAAAAGGTGGTCAGGTTTGCTCAGTTTTCATTGATATAGATATATATGTATCTATAGCAATGAAAACTGAGCAAACCTGACCACCTTTTTGCTCAGGTTGGGTGAGTAAAAAGGTGGTCAGGTTTGCTCAGTTTTAATTGATATAGATATATATGTATCTATATCAATGAAAACTGAGCAAACCTGACCACCTTCTTGCTCAGGTTTGCTTGGGTGTATACACCTTTTTGCTCAGATTTGGTTCCATTTTTAAAGCACCTGTCTGTCACTATTGCTGGCTAAATACTAAACTAAAGTGCTGTTACTAGGGAAAATAAAATGCCAATATTGCCATCTCTTTTTCGGATTTATTCATGGAAACCGTTAAAATTTGAGGGAAACACAATTTGTAAATTTGGCAACTGCGCGTCTTTCCATCAGAATGTGTAACAAGGAATTGCGTGTTTATTTTTTTCAGTTTTTTGATATTTTCTCTGTTTTTTTAATGTGTCTCTACATAAATTTGCCTAAATATGGTTCAGAAAAATAGTGTGTAATGACTTGTATAGATGTGTTTAAGTAAAAGTGCCGAAATTTAAAGAAATTCATTGAAAAACCTAACCTAAAAGTTAAAATATTTTTTTGCGGAAAAACCATTCGAGACCGCCAAAAACTGACTTCGGATTCGTGTTCTACGACCCAAAATTAGGGTCTGTGCAAAATTTCATGAAAAAATTCGGTGCATACAATAATCCGAATAATTACCGTTGTTTCTTTTATTATTTTTGAAGCTAAACTGTTCATGGGGGTCCGCATGTTACTCATTTCTAATTTTGGGGGTCCAGAATTTCGAGACATTTGGGAACCACTGTCCTATACCTATTATAATGGTAGATAATAAAATCAAGTCGAGTTAAAATAAAATAATTATTCTCTTAATTATTATGTAATAATAAAATATCATTATGAAGAAAAATGATTTAAATCATTGATTTTTTTCAAAAAAAATCACTTGATTTAAATCACGATTTAAATCATGATTTAAATCATTTTTTGATTTAAATCAAGCCAACCCTGGGTTTTTCAATGAATTTCTTTAAATTTCGGCACTTTTACTTAAACACATGTATTTTTCTGAACCATATTTAGGCAAATTTATGTAAAAACACATTACTTAAAAAAACAGAAAATATCAAAAAACTGAAAGAAAATAAACACGCAAACCGTGGTATACATTCTCGAAATTTCTGATTGAAAGACGCGATGTTGCCAAATTTACAAATCGCTTTTCCCACAAATTTTAATAGGTAGTTGGACAAAATCTGTGCAAAAAGTTGTATACACCCAAGCAAACCTGAGCAAGAAGGTGGTCAGGTTTGCTCAGTTTTGATTGATATAGATACATATATATCTATATCAATGAAAACTGAGCAAACCTGACCACCTTTTTGCTCACCCAACCTGAGCAAAAAGGTGGTCAGGTTTGCTCAGTTTTCATTGATATAGATATATATGTATCTATATCAATCAAAACTGAGCAAACCTGACCACCTTTTTGCTCAGGTTTACTTGGGTTGGGTATATACCTTTTTGTTCAGATATGGTTGCATGCATCAGCATGCAGGTGTTGGATTACTGATAAATAGGATTTTGGTTAGGTCTGATGTAGGTTAAAATTAAAAAATGTTGTTGACTAAGTTGGACAGAATAGTAACTTTAGTTTGTTATGGTTAGCTTTTTTATTATTCCTAATTTACAACTTTTTATAAGTAAACCTGGCAACAGTGGCAACGCCGGACACTTGACAGCTGGGAAAATAATGGCTGCTAGTAGTGCGTTAAAATGGAATTTTCCATAGGAAAAAGTAATTTTCTAACCTATTTTTGCCAAAATGTGGTGTTTTGTGTGACGAAAAATAATAAAAATTATAAGTTTACAGATATGTTGAAGTGAAAGTGTCGAAACTTAAAGGAATCTATATAAAGACCTAACCTAAAAGTAAAATTTTTTTTTTTTTGGAAAAACCATTCGAGACCGCCAAAAACTGACTTCGGATTCGTGTTCTACGACCCAAAATTAGGGACTGTGCAAAATTTCATGAAAAAATTCGCTGTTTGCATTAATCCGAATAATTACCTTTAGTAAAAGTAATAAAAGCCCTAAAATACTTTATTTTCTGCGAAATAGCAATAAATTTAAGTTAAAAAGATTTTATTATTTATAGGTTATGTTATTTCTAAAGGTGTTTATTTAAAGTCGCTCCGAGTCATTTATAAATCTATAAGTCGCACTTTTTCTTTTCTAGTTCATTAGACAAAGATGTACGTGTAACCGAGTTTTCAGACCGAGGTTCAGCCGTTTTCCTCAGCAACCAGCACAGACAGCAACACTTCTGAGCTCCAATACTCCAATGCTATTTTATCTCTTTCTACTACCATTCTTGATTCAATTACGTATTTCCTGTGGTATTTCCTTAAAGTTTGTAAACTGTTCCCCCAAGAGAAAACAAACAACAAATATAAGGCTTCACGTTCGATACGGTCACAGTATACGGAACATCGAATCCTTATTATAATAGATCCATGATAATATGTAATAATAGAAGATGCATAAATAAGTATGTGTTCCTAAAATTTATCCTGAAATCCAAACACTTTCTGTTTCCCCATTTATCCCCAAGGTACTTTTCCATTTTTCCCTGAGAGCCCAGCCTTACACGCTCAGGAACGCTAATACCTAATCCGTATTTTCCCTAACTTAGGCATTTGTACAGACACATACACTTTTCAAAAATTTTAGCACGACGTGTTTATCTTATCCCGAAACGTCTATTTCCCCAAAAAAAATTGGTAGCTTTCACGTATCGTACCCTTAAATCAACAGGTGATGTTTGTCAATAGGTACTTACCCAAAAATTAAGAATTTAGATTTTGGCGAAATGTTGCATTATTTTTGACGAGAGAAGAACGAAAAGCAATGTCTAGAAGCACTTTTTTATTCTCTGTTTTTTTTTCTACTGTTTTTAATTTAGGTCAGTTTTTGTCGGGGTTGGGCAAAACTTTATTTTTATTAAAAAAATCAAAAACCATTGATTTAAATAAAAAAATCATGATATTTTTTTGATTAACTATTTTAATTGTACCTATGTATTCATTAATTTGAGTGATATAAAATTAAAATAAAATAGAATTCACAAAAAAGATTCTCAGCAGGATGTTGCATGTTGATCTACTTGTCTATGCAAGAAAATTCCTGTTTTCTACCGCGCGTATAACAGCATTGTCTTTGTATTTTAAAGTCATTCAACCGGTGCGGTGATTAGTGTAGCATCATGCCTAGTAGATGGCGAGCTTTATAAGGTGTGCCGATTCATAAAATCGCTGCAAACTTCAGCGCGGTGGACGTGGAAGGGCAAATGGATTCCTAATTGGTCATAATGTAAGGACATAAGTATGCTGTCTGACACCGTCTGGAGATGAAGGGGGACAAAGGGACAGGCACGGCTCGTCCATTTGGTCAATAACCCATCTCAAGTTATTTTCAATGATACCTACACCTAATAATTTATTTTTTAAAGCCAAACTTTTCTTTCAAAAAAGAGCAAGTTCCATGCGAAAACTCCCCAAGAAAGAATCAAGCCAAGCCATCGTTGAAAGATATCCAAGCTTGCTCCGGGCTCGGTCGTATTTTGAACTGGCCGCATTGGTTTATATAGACTATATAAATGCATTACAACTAAAAGAGAAATAAATTTATTGTCTTAAAAGCCCGTCGCGCGCGAAAAGTTCATAAATGCATTAATTTTGTTTGGCAGAAATGGTAAGTAGATACCTAAGTATGTAGTTTTTTCTTTTCTATTCACGCGACAAGCTTTTAAGACAGTAAATGTAACATAATATATTATATGTTTCAGTCTTTGACACTACTTTTAATAGGATCCACCCACGCGAACTACGTCCACTTATAAGTAGCATTTTGCATTGCCACAATAATGAAAAAACTATAGTTTTTTTTTTGTTTTAGTACATCTATAAAAGCAAACATTATAAAAGCTTGTTTTTAAAAAGTATTTTTTACAAGATTTTATTTTTAAATTTTTAGTTATGTCTTAACCTATGCATTTCTGATAATGCATCATTATTACTAGACATTTTACCTGTTATCGTATTCTACTCATCAAACCCTTTCATTTGATACCCATATCAAGGGGATTGTGAAGAAAACGGTAATCCGCCATCTTGTTTGGGTCAAGTCAAGAGGGTTGTAAAAAAAGGTAATCTGCCATCTTGTAGCGTCCGCCATATTGGGTTTAGAATGACGTCAAATAGCTTATTGTAGTCTACTCATCAAACCCTTTCATTGGGTACCCATATCAGGGACTTGTAAAGAAAAAGGTAATCCGCCATCTTGGGGCGTCCGCCATATTGAATGTAGAACAATATTGAATATACTATATTGCATTGTAACCGGACTTATACATGTGTGCAAGATTTTAAAGCTCTAGCTCAACTACCTACAACTAGTTGACATTTTGATTGCAATATTTGACCTAAACATACTAAGTACTTAACAAACATACAAACAGGTGAAGTTAAATAAAAGCTTGTAAAAAGGAATCGAATCTTAATAAAAGTACCAATTCTAGTGGCTTAGTTTTAGACCTCAAGAACAACCTAAGCACTTAAAACGATTTATTAACGTGTATCAATTAATTTTAATAAAACTGATTTCACTATACCGTTTTGCAGAGATCATATTATAAACCTAGCCTAGCAACACCAAAAGGCAGCCAGACAATATTGTCGCAATTTTTAAAATTTAAATTTGTAGGTAGACAAGTTCTTCAATTTAATGATTTAGTACAACGAACGAATTTTTAAATTCAAGGATTAAGGAAAATGACAAAACAAAACTGAATGCTACTATGGTATGTCTAGTGCAACTCTTGTGTTGGTGTAGGTGCTCTAAAAACTAAAATTTAAAATGTTCCTTTACAGGTACAGAAAATACTGAACATAAAAGACAATGGTTAGATTGTGAACAAGTTCGACCAGGCACAGAAGACACAGTAATAATAAAAGATATTTTTACCAACTGTGAAATTAATACTGTAGATTGTACAGTAAGTTTAAAATATTTCTCTACAGTTGACGTTCTTAATATAATCCGAACAAATAATGAGGGTGAAACTACAAAGTCATTTTCCGTATTAACTGCTGATCATGACAATTCTGATCGCCAGGCAGCTGTTTATGAAGGTTTGTTGTAATTGATAAGAGCAAACATATGACAGAGCTAATGTTTGGGTTAATGTTAACGTTATTTCAGCTAAGTAAATTCAGAGAATTACTGGATACTATATAGTATTTTATATTTATGGATTTATTAATCAGATCGTTTTTTTGTGTCTGATTAATAGTGATGAAATGTCAACCTGCAAGTCTTTAAGAGTACCTTCATCGGGCTTTTTAATTTAAAAAAAATATGCTGTTTTCATACAAAATGTTTTCCATCCATGTATTCCATGTGCAAGACGTAGAACAAATAAAAACTACGACCCTAACAAACAAAAAAAAGGCTTTATAAGCAATAAAACGTGTAATCCTATAATGTTGACCTTACAACTTGTTGCACTGGTATTTGTCATGGTCTCTTTCTTGCACAGATCTTACCAATGAAAAACATACCTACACAAACTGTATATAAGATAAATATAACCTTCTACAAAACGCCTGTCAGAACTACACCGTCTGCCACAGTCCCCTTTAGCCTAAAAAAAGTACAGTGTTGTCGTCTGACAGACCTTTTGCAGACGATTGTCCTAATTTATAGTATTTACACCTGACCGAAAGGCTCTCAGCAAAGTCTTTGATGACGGATTTTAAATATAAATGTTTAGAAGAAATTAGAATTTTGCGGTAACTTAAAATTTACCTAAATACCTACTATAAAATTATTAAGGAACACGTCTAGACAGAAAAAAGTTTTTTGAATCAAAATCAATTCAAGAAAGATTCATAATCATAATCTTGTTAGCTGCAAGCTCAGATAACCAAAACTTCATACTGAAATTACAAACAGTGGTTGAACCACGGTTTTCAACAGCGCTTCAAGTTACCTAACTAAAATATAATTTAGCATAGAATGATGAATACATTAAAAACATCTACCAGTGTTGCAGTAATTATTTTCATTAATTTTAATTTCACTTATTTTTAGGCGGACTTAAAATTTGGGAATGCACCTACGACCTAATTAATTACATGACTGAGAATGAGTTGCCATTAAAATCTAAGAAAGTGCTAGATCTTGGCTGTGGAACTGGTCTTCTTGGAATACTATGTTTGCTTAAGGGTGCTTCATGCACATTTCAAGACTATGTAAGTCATAATTAGTTTTGGTTGAATACCTTATCTACCCAAGATGTTCATATTCTGACAACAGCATAATTAGATCCGCCACAAAAAATTGAAGTAAGCTGCTGAAAAAACTTAACCGCGGGATTCACTTAAAGGGTTTAAGATTAGTTCTGCTTTAATTTGAGATCTAGTTGATCAGTTAGGTTTGATAAATTTTTTCCATTCAAAATTTTTGAGTCATTTCATTAGTTCTGCGATTTGCTGCTTCTTGCTTTCTTTCTACAATACATTTACCTCAAGGGCTTACCCAGGATCTGAACTAGAGGGAGGCAACTCATATTTTCGAGGAAGGGGTCTTATTATTGCTTGTTATTATGAGATTGCGAAGATCATACATTATTTTATCTTCTAGAGGGGGGGAGTTGCCCTGGAATGGGGCGGGATAAGTATTTGGTTTATGAATATTATAGACTTTTTTCTTCTAAGGGGTCAGCTGACCCCCCCCCCCCCTGCCTACGCCCTTGATTTTACCTAAACCTAAAACCACTTGAAAATGGATATATGTATTTGGGAAAAACTGGAAATTTAGATTTTTGACCCAAATTTTTCACGGTTTATTTTTTGGTCAAAATTGATCCAAATTAAAATCCAATATATGTCCGCCGGAAAGAGCTCCTCGAAATGCATGATATCCATATTTTTTTGTTTCTTCATTCTTTATAGGAAGGTAGCAATCGCCGATTAAATTTCGATTTTTTGACTTGTTTTTACACTCGACATCGGTACCTTTAAATCACTCCATATTTTTTCCTATCTATTTTTTTTATAAATTTTCAACGCTATCTTATAAAGGGATAATTAGACCAGGCGCGGCCCGTCCATAAGGTCATTTGGTCAATGACCCAGCTAAAATTTTCAGTGATCTACCTAATAATTTATTTTTTAATTTTTTGAAACCAAAAAAGAATCTTTTGTTTCAAAGTTCCATGCGAAAACTCCCCAAGAAAGAATCAAGCCAAGCCATCGTCAAAGGATATCCAAGCTTGCTCCGGGCTGGGTCATATTTTAAATTGATCTTCTAGGTTTATATGGACGATATAAATTCATTGAAAGTAAGAGAGGAACAGACATACGCGTTTTAGGAAGTTAAAAAGAGACACAATTGGTCGACGGCCCACCAATAATATCAGGCCACTCCCACTATGGAAATACTCTCAAACCGCCCCCTAAAATATACTATTTCAAAACATTTGGTTCGGAAAAAGAAAAACTAATTAGGTACCTAATATGCGCATTGTATTTGCATTGTATTAATAATATTAATTAGCGGTTAAACATAAAAAATTATAAATACGATTTCTATCAGGCCAGCGCTAGGCATAAATTTAACGGGCGTCGGACGGATTTTCTTACATTACCAGCGTAGCCTAGTGGTAGAGCCTTTGCTGGCAGCGGAATGGCTGGGGGTTCGCGCTCCAACCCATGCACAACACTGATGCACATGCTACACTGACCGTGTATGTGCACCAATAAAGACGCTGGACGCTATAAATACAGATTGTTTCGGTCACGATCATGATACACTATAACCTATGCAAAATAGTACACGTTCTTTCTAGTCCTTAGATCAAAATGGTTTTTTAAAATTATTTTTCCATTAGAACCTCTTTATTACGGCATTTCTTAGAATACTAAACCGATAACCGGAATTCACAAATCTTTAAGCTCACTCAATGTCAAATCACCCATGCGCTGCAGGAACTCGTTCGGACAGCCGCTAAGCTATCAGATGCTGCGTTCGCCTGTGGTTACCCTGAGCTAACATCAGCTCCCAGCTCCGCTGGTCTCCCGTGTCGCTGGATGCATGGCATCACAAGACGACGCGCACTTTTATTTATTTTGTTTATATACTTATATACTCTTTTTGTTTATATATTTATATACATACATTGTAACCTAGGCGAAATGAGAAAAAATCAGAAATAATAAAATTCTTTAAAAAGAAAGGTGAATTGACGCGAAGGTCGAGGGTTCAAATCTGTATTGGGGCAAAAACTTTTTTTTAAATTTTTGTTATTTAAAAAATTAGATCGGCTCTAAAAGGTGTATTGGCAACAAGTTGTTCCTCGATAAAATATTTTTAAAATTGTTGGCAATCTCATATCAAGTACAGAGCTTGCAGCCTGCACGTGCGAAGACAAAGATCGTATTACTATGTCTAGTCGCCAGTATTGTATTTATTAAAGAGAACGGAGTTTCGGCAGCGTTCCTAATTTTATTTTACGAATAATCATACTTTTAGCTCAGACCATAAATACACCATTTATTCTGGGCTTTTAGTACAAGGCGCGACCTCTATTGAGGAGATGCTAAACGTATCCACTAGTATATTGCCGCTAGCAATCTACTAATCTAGAGTATTTAAACACATAGAAAAAAGCCATAATAAACATCTAGAGTAGTAATGTTCGATATACTGCAGTACCACTTTTATGATTTTGCGGTGTTTATTTGTAGGTAAATAATTTCCTGGCACATTATTAAAAAACCGTCCTTAATTAAAAAAGTGTATTTTGCTTGTTGCGTTGATATCACTAGTTGCCCACAAAATTTTGACCCACCTGTAAAAAAACTCACGGGCCGCACCTGAATTAGACTTTAAAATGAATTCAGAATGGGTCATCCAGGAGCGTATTCAAGGGGTAAAAACTGAATTTTCTTGATTTTTTCGAACAAATCCTATTTTTAACCGACGTTATTCTACACTATTTTTCCAATTTAGTGATTCTTTTTGGGTTTATTTTATTCGTTAATTATCTAAGAATAGTACCTCCCACTAGGGCTTGCAATCCCAGACGTATATTTGGATCCCGGGATTTTCGGGATCAAAGAAACAAAATCCCGGGATCCCCGGATTGATCCCGAAAAATTGTAACATTAATAAAAGTACATTATTTTTATTTATATTATTGTAATCTCTATATATAAAAGAAGAAACTGACTGAACGACTGATTGACTGACGTATCAAACAGTTCACACCACTGGATCTAGGAACTTAAAATTTTGCACAGATGTTTCTTATGTAACGTAGGCATGCACTAAGGAAGGGTTTTTCAAAATTCAAGCCCTAAGGGGGTAAAAGAGGGGTTCAAACTTTGTACGGGGAAAAATATAAGGTGGTCCTATTAAATCGAAACTTCATAGAAGTACTCTAAAAAATATGTTTAAACACAAGTTTTTAATAAATCAGTCCCTAAGGTCTAAGTTTATAATGGTGTAACATTGTTATACCGCGGGCGAAAACTAGTTTTGAAATAAAAACAAAACAAAGTTTATGCAGAGGACACATAAAAGTATAAGAAGTAAAAATAATTTGAATTCTTTTACATAAGTAGGTACTTAAATGAATCATCCAGGGTTGCGACATCATGCGTTAAAAATTAATTTTAGGAAAATACTGCGATGATGCTTGAAGCGCTAATTTAATTAGTTTTTTTAAACATTTTTATAATTTTTAAATTCAGGGATTTCAGTGCCCAATCTCGGGATTTTTCGGGACTGAATGTTTAAGGGGATCCCGGGATTGCAAGCCCTACCTCCCACTAAGGGCGCCGGGAATCGAAAATGTTTAAAAACCACTGGTGTAGGACATATCTTTAAAAACTGACTCGAAAATGAAATGCACTTGGGTTCATTGAACCGGGGTGGTTATTTAAAAAAAAATAACATGGCGTCATTTGTCAAGCTTGACCGCAAATACAATTTTAAACTGATTTTTTTATTGGAGATTCTAGAAATGTTGCAAATCGACCCTAACACTTGCCCCTGCACAAAATTTTAGTTAGTTAAATCAGACTAACATAAAAATGATCGTTGGTTGACCTTCGACCATTTATACAAATTTTCTAAGGTTGCGAAGTGTCCTCGGAAATCCTGTTTTTCTGTAATATATTCAGCAGTACTTATACAGTGTGTTCATGGATGGAGTTGGAAAGAGGAAAAAACTTTATTATCGATTTTACGAAAGAAGTCTTTCGTTATAAAAAGTTCTACTTGTCCAAAAAATGAGTTTACCGTATAAAAATTTTAAATTAAATATACAGGGTGTTAATAAGTTAGGAAAACATGAAAATGCTTCAAGAGAGAAGTACATGCCATTATTTATTATTTTAGACAAAATTTTTATAAAACAAAGTTGTTTATAACCTAAAACAAAGACTAAATACAAAATTTTAAATACAAATTTTAAGATTTAAATTTGGAATAATAATTGCGGTTTTATGTAATTACATTGCATTTGACAAACAAAACAAGATAGTCGATTTAGCTAACGTCAATGTTGCGTCAGCATCTTATTAGTCTGTCCTAGTATTCTCATTTCGTGACGATATTTTCAAAAATGTTTACCAAAGAAGCTATGTAGAATAAATTTAAATCTTAGAATTTTAATTTCAAATTTTGTACTTACTTATTTAATCTTGGTAACCCTTATACCTTTCGGTGTCGGGTTATATTGGAGTTGAGTTTTCAGGTATTTTCTTCCATATTTTCCTCCATTCTTTTCTGTCATTCGCTAACACTTTTATATGTTCCCATCTTGTTCCTCTTTTCTCAACCGCTGAACGCACTTCTTCTTTCCAGGTTCTTCTCGGTCTGCCTCTCTTCTTTTTTCCCAATCCCTTGGCTTCGTATATTTGTCTTATTAGCCTGTTTTCATCTTTTCTCATCACGTGGCCTAGCCATCTTAGGTGTCCTTGTTCTATTGTTGTCTCGACAGGGACTATGTTTAGGTTTTTTCGGAATGCGTGATTTCTAATTTTCTCTTTTCTTGTCTTTCCCTTTATTTTTCTCAGTAATCTCATTTCCATACTTGTTATTCTGCTTTTCTGTTTTTATGTTGTTGTCCAGGATTCGCACGCATATGTTAGGAGGGTCGGTTTTACAATTACTTTAAATATTTCTGTTTTTATTTGTTTTGGTATTTCTTTCTTACGTAAAAAGTTACCCTTTATGCTATTATAATATAGTCTCGCAGTTTTTGCTATTCTCTCTAGTGTTTCTTTTTTGTTTATTATTACTCCTAAATATGTAAATTTATCTACCTGTTCTAGCATTTCGTCGTCTATCTGTATACTGTGTCTTTCACCTTGCTGTCCGAATATCATTGTTTTAATTTTTAACTTATTTATTTTCATATTTAATGATTTCAGTCCTTCATTAAGGATGTTGATACTTGCAGTTGTTTTTCTGTTTCTTCCAATATTACTAGGTCATCTGCGTAGCATAGTTCTGTTAAGGGGTTACATACAGTTAGAATTTTCACAAAATCGATTTTTTTTTAATGTCAGTTTCGTAATGTACATATATTCAAGTACACACACAGAAAATTTCAAGGCAATCCGGCGACAATTTTCGAAGTTACACGCATATTTGTAAAGACGTGTCAGAGCGATTGCACGCTATGTAAAGTGCTTTTGAAACTTTAAACGCGTTTTTCTCAAAACTGTGTTCTTAAAGTCGGTGACCAAGATTTCTCGGAAACGACTGAACCGATCAGTCTCAAATTTTACCACAAGCTTCTTAAGTATATTTTTTAGTAATTAATCGAAGGTTTTATCTCACCGATAAATATTTGTTTTTGTATAAACAATTTAAGGTCAAAATTTTGATCAAAAACCGTTTTTTTTTTTGTTTGAGAAGCCGCCATTTTATTTTGCTTATTCCTTCGATTAATTAGAGGATTATACATTACTTTAATGAAATCCGTTTGGTTTTTTCATTTTAGATGATCTAGTCCAGAGATATCGTGGTCACCGCAAGATGCCTTTTTTGAGAGGACCTCCTGGAGATCAGCTATAGCAGCTTTCCATAATTTATTTTTACAAATACAAACATCTTAAAATACAGTTAAACGTTACCATAATAAGTGTACAAATTTTTACATTACTGAATTTAACCGTCTTCTCAGGAACAATTCTTGAAAAATCGCTTTTTTTCGGCCTCCTAACTGTATATAACCCCTTAAACGAATGTAACTTAGCTTCCAATATCTGATATTATATAATTTTAGTTTATCTTTATTTTGTTTAATAACTTCATCCAGTACTAAATTAAAAAGCAGTGGGCTCAGAATGCATTCCTGTTTCAGTCCGATTTTACTAGAGAATGGTTTTAATTTTTCATTTCTTAACCTTATAGAACTTTCAGTTTCTTCATATAGACTTTGTACGTTTTGTATTAGATCTTTCTCAATTCCCCTTAGTTTCCAAAATTTTCCAGATATCTCCTCTTTTTATTCTGTCGAAAGCTTTCTATTCTCCATATCTATGAAACAAGCATGTATCCGTCTTCCAGTTTTGATTGCTTTTTCTGACACTTGCCTAAGAATAAATATCTGGTCGTTAGTCCCTCTTTCTTTTCTAAATCCACTCTGGCATTCTTCTAATGTGCTCTCTAGACTGGTTCTTAATCTATGCTCCAATATTCTCGCATATATTTTTCCAACGGTACTACCTAGCGTTATCCCTCTAAAGTTTGAGCAATCCTTGCTATCTCCCTTTTTATATATTGGTGTTATTATGCCCATCTACCACTCTTACGGTACTCTTTGTTTAATTTTTGGTCTGGTTTATAATATTTGTTGTCTCTCTTTGTTCATTAATCTGATCATTTCTGTAGTCACTCCATCATGTCCCGGTGCTTTGCCTATTTCAATTTTTTGTACTGCTTTTAATTATTTTTCTGTTATTGGCTCTGTATATTCATTATCGTCTTGTGGTATAATATGTTGTCCTTCACTACTTTGTTCATTATTAAGTACTTATAGTTTCCCTTCATCTTTCCATAATTTTTTCTTCGCTAGTGAGTATAATTCCATTTTTATCTTTTACATTCTTTAACATGTTTGTTCTTGGATTTCTCATTTGTTTGAGTGTGTTGTAGAACAGTTTTTGGTTTTCACTAAATGTTTCCGTTAGCTTATTGCCGAATTCTATCCATGATTTGTCCTTACTGTCTTTTATCATCTTCTTCCGTTCGTTTCCGTTTGTATCTATCATATTTTTCTTGTGATTTATCCGTTAAGTATATTTTCCACAATTGTTTTTTCTCTTTTACTGCTTTTTCTATTTCCGATGTCCACCACGCTGGTCTCATTGCTTATTTCTGTTACGCCACAACTATCTTTTGCTGCTTTTATTATTGCTTAAATTCTTCCCATCTCTCTTCTTCTCTTTGATATGTTGTTCTGGTTCTTATATATTTATTCAACTGTTCTTGGTATTTTTCTTTACTGTCTTGTTGTATTTCCCCTTCTATTTTTAAATCCATCTTAACTAAATAGTGGTCACTACCTATTTCTGCGCTTCTTTTCACTTTTATATTCTTTATATGGTTCCATATGTCTGTATTAACTAGGTAGTAGTCTATTATTAAACGCTCCCCCCTGCTTTGGATTTCTGTTGGATATATGTATGTGTATATCTTTATGTGTGAACTTAGAATTACCTATTATTAGATCATTCTCAGTACATAGGTCTATAATGCGGGTGCCATTATCATTTCTTACGTCTTCCGCTTCCTTTCCTAACCATTTTTCTATTCCTAGAATATTTTTTCCTACTCTGCCATTAAGGTCTCCCATAACTATTATCCTATAATTTTCTGACATATCTATTGCTTCTTGTAGTTCCTCAAAATAATAATTTTTATCGTCGTTTGTTGTATTGTCAGTTGGTGCATATGTTACAATAAAGTGATACTTTTCATATTTGATTAGCAGTTCTAATATAATAATTCATTCATTTATCATTTTAATGTCTATAATGTTACTTGAATAATCTCGACTTACTATTACAGCAATTTTAACAAATTTTGTATTTAGTCTTTATTTTAGGTTATAAACAACTTTCTATTATAAAAAATTTGTAGAAAATAATAAATGGCACTTCTCTCTTGAAGCATTTTTCTTATCTTCTGACAGCCCACGAAGACCGAAGTCTAAGTACTATGTACCGTGGGTGTACTGGGGAATCGACTCACACAACCAGAGCTGGAAACATCCGTAGGGATTTCACCAGCCCTTTAAGAGGATGTGTGGGGTGGTATCTCCTCGGTCGAGGAAGAATTCCTCTACCACCTTCCAACAACAATCACAAAATATCCATGGTCGAAGCGGGATTCGAACCCGCGCCTCTCGGTTTCTAAGCTGGCGCCGTACCAACTCGGCCACCGGAGACCCTTTCATGTTTTACTAATTTATTGACACCCTGTATACTTGATCTAAAATTTTTGTATGGTGAACTCATTTTTTGGACAAGCAGAACTTTTTAGACAGAATGACGTTTTTTCGTAAAATCAATAATAAAGTTTTTTTCCTCTTTCCAACTCCATCCATGGACACACCATTTCTCTTTTCTTTTTTCGTTGAGTGAAAAGGTTAACCATCATAATAATATAAAGTTGCAGAATTTTTAGGTATAAATGAAATGAATTTTATATTTTTAGGATTTTTGTCATACATTTTTTATTAGTTCAGTAATTTAACAATCTTATATTTTTAGAATAGGGAAGTTCTACAGTATACAACTATTCCAAATATTCAACTTAATGGTAAGGATTATTTAAATTATAGTCAATTTTATTCAGGGGACTGGCAGTCTTTTATTACCTTGTTGACTCAAGAAAATAGTGAGGACAAATTTAACTACATATTTACATCTGAGACTATTTATAATACAGAAAATTACAATAAACTTCACTGCCTATTTCAACAATTGTTAAAGAAGGACGGTGAAATGTATCCTTTTTTAATGTTATGCCTGTTCTTATTACTTTTTAATATATAGTCTACGGCCTAAGGTCTAATCTATACTAATTAGTAAAGGACTATACTAAAACTAATTTTCACATGGCTTTGGTCATGGTTGCGGTTGACATTTAAACAATGGGTTACACTTCATTTGTCAACCGATTGGTTGACAAATGATGTTTAACCCATTGTTTAAATGTCAACCGCAACCATGACCAAAGCCATCTGAAAACATCTAAAGTCAAATAAGCCTGACGCCCAGCGTAAACAAACTGCCACGAGGCGAGGGGTAGACCGCGGGACATTTTACGACTGATTGACCAACGACATTACTTCGCGGGCAGACATCGGCCGCGTGGTTTTGTTTATGCTTGGCGTCAGGCTTATTTGATTTTAGTTTAATTATACAATATTATTCTTAACTGCATACAGATATCTTGCTGCAAAATCATATTACTTTGGTGATGGAGGAGGTATATCTTTATTTGAGGATTATTTAAAAAGACAAGGTATATTTAAATCTAGTTCATGTTGGATATGCTCTCAAGGTGTTAAAAGAGAAATACTTAAAATAACATTTATTTAATATATCTTCTAGTTATAAAATGTTCGTTTTCTTTCTGCTTTTTAAAATGGACAGTATAGATGCTTACTTTCATTAACTGACCTGTAAATAAAGAATAAATGATAGTAAAATGGCTATTTATGTAACCAGTTAGGAAATGCATTACTTTGTTTAACGAGTGTAATGTTTGAGGGACGAGCGAAGCGAGATCCCTCAAAATTATACGAATCAATCAATATTGCATTTCCTAACGTGTTCCATACAAGGTTTTTTCTAATTTTGACAAAAATATGTAAATAAAATTATTTGTTTTAATTATTGTATCAAAACGTTTAAGTAGGCATCAGACGAAGAAATTTTTATTTCATCTAGTAGGTACCAAGTAGACAGTTGTCTGGCTTGTCATGATATCATTTTGTTGGTAAAGTTTTAGTGGTAAAGATGTCGCGTCACAAATTAAATTTTTTTCTGTTAAAAATATTGAAAACGTCCGATTCCGAGACCCCAAGTGATATTGAAGAGTCAGCTCAGAACGCGTTATCTTCTATTGTACCCGAGAAGTCAAGAGAAAAATACGAAGAGTAAGATGTTTCGAAACTGTCATCGATTTTGAAAAGTGTCGAAATTAGAATAAAATATACTTTAAACCTGAATTATTTTAGAAGGAATGTTAAGTGACTTCCGATATGCTCTAAAATAACCCCAGCACTACCCCAGCAAAGAAAGAGCAGTGCAAGAGAGTGAATTCCAGTAGGTCAGATATGCCTTTTGATAAGGCAAGCCGAAATACATTGGAGGCAAAAACTAATATATTTTTTATTGGACAGGTGCAATTCACTTTTCATGTGACTATCATATTTTACCAGTCTCCATCGACGCATCTGACTACAGCCCTGTTGTAGGTGAAATTCCGTTGCTAAACGATTTATTACCAACTGGCCAGGCCCGTAGCCAGGGGGCGCCAGGGAGGGCTGAGCCCCCCCTAGAGCTGGTCTGAGCCCCCCCTAGAAAAGTTACCTATATTTCTAAACGAAAATGTTTATATCGACGTTAGAACGTGCAACACCTCCTTAAAATTTAAGTTAAAATTATTTGTTTTGCGGCCTATGTTAACCCGCAAAGCTCATCGATCGAGCGGTGTTATAAACGCGGCACACGGCCTTTGTGTCGTACTATAAAAGAGCGACAATCTGGCCGCCACGCGCGGCAAACACCTTGCCTATTTCTTATTTATTTATTTGTTGGTAGAGTAAAGAGTAAATTTTAGTTTGTTCAAAATGTTTCTTACATTCTTAAATATTATAACCGTTTTCTGTTGTAGCTTTTTCGTTTGCTTTTCAAAAGCGCCTATTTCTAAAATAAAAGGCCCGTTGCCCTTTCTAGATACGGGTTCCTAAGTAGAGATTTTTTATTTTATGATAAAGTACATTTTGAGTTCACTTAAATTGATTTCTTATGTATATATATATAGGTATATCCGTTTTGCAGAATTTTTTTTAAACGATAATTTCCGTGAAAAGGAAAAGCAAAACTCTCTAGTATTTTTAACGTTTCTACACTATAATGTAGAAACAATATTAAGCCCCCCCAAGATTTTGCTTAGCCCCCCCTAAAAAGCAGGGCTAGATACGGCCCTGCAACTAACCAATAGTATTGCATATTTCAGCGAGTAAGGCATAATTTGGCTTGCTTGCTGCAAGCAAACCCAAGCAAAAAGATTAAGCATATTGAATTTTATAACTTAGCCATTATTACTTGGCGATTGCTGTCTGGATTGACTATAGTTCCGAAATCTTTTCACTTCCTGAGTTTACAAAATGTAGAACGTTTTGTAACTTCAATTGTTTTTGAACAGTGGTGCTTTCCATGTCAAAACTAGGAAAATAAAGTTACTATTCCTACTTACTTTTGTGAAATAACACCTGGAAGGACGGGGATCCATTTTGACTGTAAAGGTTCGTCTAACTTTTGCTCTATTTCTGGGTCTTTTGTAATTAAAATGGGTTTATTTGGTCTTAAATCTTCATGATTAGCTATGTTACACTTCCACACAATGCAAGAATTTTCAGGTGCTAAAAATTTCCGCAACAAGAATTATCAATAGGTATTGAAAATCACTGGTTTTATTTAAAAGGCCCAGCCCAGTGCTCGGTTCTGGATAAATGGATTTATTTTTGATTCTTAGGCATGTTTACATTCTTTATTTACAATGGATGTTTATATCCATTAAGATTTAAAGTATAAAATTATATGTCGCTTTCATTTGCTTTTACCACCACAAAACGGTAACAAAATAATTTGTTTGTGACATTGCCTAATATTGTTTTATTATCCACGCTAGAAATATAAGATCATAACCCATACCATAACGCTAATGTATCCAGCCGATACAAAATAAAAAATTATATTCAAACTACTTATTATTCGCTCCCTTTCTAATTTCCCTTCAAAATACCTAGGTTGCTGTTTTATTTGTTTCTACTTAGTTCCTTTCTTACTTCAAATGACTATTTTTTTTTAAATAATAGCAGTGGCAACTCGTGGCCTAGAACGTAGAGCACAAATAATTTTGAAAAAATCTCATTCGATATTTTGCCAAACATCAATATAAAATAAATAAAATGTTGTAAAAAATACTTTTTAAAATCAACCTTTTATTATTTAGATGTACTAAAACGAAAACAATAAGTATAGTTTTTTCATTGTGGCATGGGTGGATCCCAATAAAAGTAGTATCAAAGTTATCACTAAAACAGATATAATATGTTAAATTTATTGCCTTAAAAGCTCGTCGCGCGCAAAAAGTTCATACAGCCATTAATTTTGTTTGGCAGGAATTGTAAGTAGATACCTAAGTATGTATTTTTTTCTTTTCTATTCACGCGACAAGCTTTTAAAACAATAAATTTAACAATAATATATTATATCTGTTTCAGTGATAACTTTGATACTACTTTTTTAGGATCCACCCATGCCACAATTAAAAATCTATACTTATTGTTTTCATTTTAGTACATGTAAATAATAAAAGGTTGTTTTTAAAAAGTATTTTTTACATTTTATTTTAAAATTTTTAGTTATGTCTTAACCTATGCATTTCTGATAATGCATCATTATTATAAAACATTTTACCTGTTATCGTATTTTACTCGCCAAACCCTTTCATTTAATACCCATATCAAGGGGATTGTGAAGAAAACGGTAATCCGCCATCTTGTGGCGTCGGCCATATTGGGTTCAGAATAACGTCACAGCTTATCCTATTCTATTCGTCAAACCCTTTCATTTGATACAAATGCCAAGGGGATTGTGAAGAAAACGGTAATCCGCCATCTTGTGGCGTCCGCTATATTGGGTTCAGAATGACGGCACAGCTTATCGTATTCTACTCGTCAAGCCCTTTCATTTGATACCCATATCAAGGGAACTGTGAAGAAAACGGCAATCCGCCATCTTGTGGCCCCGCCTATTGGGTTCAGAATGACGTCACAGCTTATCGTATTCTACTCGTCAAACCCTTTCAATTGATTTAAAAGAAATAAATATTGTTGAATATAGTTTATTATTATTTTTGAGTATTGTCGGGGGAGTTAACTACTTAAGTAGGATAGGGTAAGAACGTCTCCATAAATTAAATTTAAAATTTCATTGCACTTATCTACCTCAGTAAGAAAACGACGATAGATCAAAACAAATTATTTTTCTTGTTATATTTTGTTTAATATATTTCCCTGGTAGTTCAATGGACTTTGCCCACTTTTCCTGCAGTGACATTAAACCCTTGAAAATAAATTATTCGGGTTCTAAAAACCTGGGGTGCTACTATGTTCACGTTTACTGGCGATATGCCTTTTCAGTCACGTGAGTATCGAATACAGAAACAATTAACTAGTCACCAGCACCCCAGGCCGTCACCGTCCCAATTCATCGATTGAAAAATCGAAGAAATTTGTTAAAAACTCTCAACAGAAAATAGTCGAAGGGAATTAGGTCAGGGTTGTAGGGTTGGTGATTTAGCTGCTGGAATCCCCATTTTTGAATGACAGCTTGCGCTTTTCCCGACGGTACACTGGCGCCTTATCGTGAAGGAGCAGCTTGAAGTAAGCTTCCCGCGCCTCTTTTCTTTAAGCAAGGCATTCATTGTTTTCGCAACTTTCCTCAGTTATGGTTGTCTTGTGTGGCATGAACTCAAGGAGCAAAAGTACATCCTCGTCCCAGAACATTGTCATGACGCACACTACAGCGGTCACTTCCAGCATCATATGCCGAAAACCTTGTCGCAAGCATGCCTTATTGTTGTCAGGCCATACTTGATATCAAGGGAGACTGGACTGTTGTATTTAAAAAAAAAAGCATTTCAGTGCACTTAAAGTAGTTTTATTTGATACCTTTCTTTCCTTTTCTCATGGTGTATTTTTGGAGATATGCGCGCCACGCTCTTGTGTGACTGACTGTACTTCCACTGGGTGCCCAGTGTAAGGGTAGTCGTCTATGGACTTTCTACCCCCTTAAACAGCTCGCTCTAAAGTCTAACTTTGTAGTTTGAATGCATGTACGGTGCTTTGAAATGCATAATAAATTTCTCTAAATGATGTATTGCATCTAGTTTGTGAGGACGTCTTAACCCTATTTTACTTCCACTTTCGAAATGGACTTCTGCCAAAGATTTAGCTACTGAATAACTCAAATAAATAGTTTTATTATTTAAAGAATGTTTAGAGAGACCGATCTTACACTTTTTTCCTCAAGTTTATTCTTATTCGGATGCTTGTGTTTAAAAGAAAAATGTTTTTAATAAACTTTTTCAACTATACACCCATTCTATTTTTTTAAATCGTTCAATTAAACACCGTGCACAGATGTTAAACGCCCATGTGGTTTTTATCCAAAATAGCCTATTGTCATTTCTTTGGAATTTTTTAGGTCGAAAAATGCCATTTCCAGGCCCCTTCTGGTACCTAATAACTCGAAAACAATACGTCAGATCGAAAAACGGATTTACAAGGGAAACTTTAAAATCTCAAATACTTTTTTTGCAATACACTTACATAAACCTAAAATCACTGGAAAATGGAAATATTTGGAAAAATTGGAAATTTAGATTTTTGACCCAAATATTTCGCGGTTTTTAATTTTTTGTGGGGTCATAATGGTTCAAATTAAAATCCCATATACGTCATCGGAAAGAGCTCGTCTAAATATGTGTTATCCATATTTTTAAATTTCTTCAGTCACTATAGGAAGGGAGCAATCGCCAATTAAATTTCGATATTTTTACTTTTTGTGCCCTAGACATCGGTACATTTGAATCACTCTGTATTTTTTCCTATCTATTTTTCCCAAATTTTTCAACACTATCTTATAAAGCGATAATCACTTTGTAAAATGAATACCGAATGGGTCATCTAGGAGCGTATTTAGGGGGTAAAAATAGGATTTTCTTGATTTTTTCCGACATCCTATTTTTAACCGACATTATTCCACACTATTTAGTGATTATTTTTGGGTTTATTTTATCCATTAATTATCTAAGAATACCTCCCACTAATTTAAATCGCTTATTTTTTCGGTAAAGTTATAAATAACAAGGTTTATTTATAACATACATCGGTACATTTGAATCACTCTGTATTTTTTCCTATCTATTTTTTCCCCAACTTGTCAACACTACCTTATAAAGGGATAATCACACTGTAAAATGAATACCGA
This sequence comes from Philopedon plagiatum, assembly GCA_963971165.1. Classification (NCBI taxonomy): domain Eukaryota; kingdom Metazoa; phylum Arthropoda; class Insecta; order Coleoptera; family Curculionidae; genus Philopedon; species Philopedon plagiatum. Next base: position 47,565,965 of record OZ020190.1, on the reverse strand, counting down.
ATGGGTCATCTAGGAGCGTATTTAGGGGGTAAAAATCAGATATAATGCCAATGTTTGTTGCAAAATTGAAAGGTTCCTGGACCGATTTCGGCTTCCTAAAATCTTATTCATGTATACTTTAGTATACATGAATAAGATTTTAGGAACCTTCTACTTTAAGTGCAGGGATATTTCATTGGATGAGTTACGCATCCATTTTTATTGAGTTTTCGATGACTCTACAACACTGGAATTCGCATGTACGCATGATGAGTCATAAGTTCAGTTTTGACGACACAGCCAGTGGGATCACGTTGCAGTTTTAAATCCTTTTTTTTTTGTTAATAAAGACCAAAATAAATGGCAACCGCTATGAACATTTAATTTATGTAGAGAATATAAAAAAATATTTCAGATTTATTTGCATATTCCCTATTTAGTTACAATATCATCAATACTGGCTTTTATAAATCAACCTCCGGACAACACCGGTATCTCAAAGACGTTGAGAAACGTTCTTGGGTTCGGCCGTCGCGTCGTCTATTTGGAAATCGTTCGCTGTACAAACATGCTGCCACAACAGAATTTCCCCTTAATACCATGTCGTGATAGTGCCGCACAGTAAACATTTGTTTAAATTTAAAGTGTATCACACTTGTACGATCACGCAAACTTTTCTTACCTACACGCATAGCTACGTCACCATCGCGCAGTCGGCGGAGCATACTTTGCCGAGTAACAGGAACGACTGACACTGAGGAGTGACGAGGTAATTTTTTAATACAACATGGAGATTGTAGGTCAGCGCGGGTCGGAGGCTTCCACCGGCTGCTTTTTCAAGAGCGAGGTTGTCATATGTTTTAGGTGAAACAATTTACTTCAAAGTGATTTTATTTTTCCGAATAATTAAGGGGTGCATTTCAATTTTTGTTTTGGTATTTTGCTGAGAACAATTGTACCTCCAGCCCAAAAAAATTTCATAATTAATTTCGTGGTACTTTAACTGAAAACCTTCAACGAAGATGAAAACTTTAAATACAATTTTTAGGGAAACGGTTGGTTTGCGACCCCTTGTTTATGAGACTTTTTTCTTTTACTTTGACCATAATTTCACCACTTAAAATTATTGCACTCATACCCCTTTCACCCTGTATTAGTGTGTAGCAGTAAGCTACAGCTACAGCAGGATAGTTTAATAAGTGGTGGCAACTATTCTGAACTTGCTTGCTTTCGACAATATTCGGCAAGCATATCACAGCTGTCTAAGCTTGCTTCAAATTTTCCTATACTATGAGGTATTTATACCAAATTTAAATCTGTGCTATTACAAAAATATAGTGGTATAGTATAACAGGGCACTAGTGAAATTTTGTCAGTAGTGCCTTGCATCATCATATTTTACCTGGTATTCTTTTTAGCAAAGGATTTAGAGTACCCAGAGAAGAAAATTTAAAATCTGCAACTACTTGTTTATTTCTTTCACACTCGCAGATTTCCATTCTAAGAAAATAATGCTGTATTCACTTTTTGCTTTTGTCACTTACATAGTATGTCAATTTTTAGTAGTTGGTATTATTTACCTTTAGACCTACCTTTACTTTTAGGTAAACGATCACGTTTATACAAAAGTCGCAGATGGCGAGGTCGTGCGAGGTGAAATTAAAAAAAGATTATACAGGGTGAGTTTGCTAAAGTGTTACAAGGCGATATCTCGAAAACGGTTTAAAACATTTTCATGAAGTGTTGAGTTAATAGGGAGATAGGGGGACATATTTAAACATATTTTAGACATTTACCCCCTCTATATTTTGAGGGGTGGGGGTAACTTTGAAATTTTAAATGGGATAATATACTTTTGTTTATAAAATTTGAATCTACGCAGAATAACTACGTACCTATATCTACAATTTTTTTTATTTGCTCTTGCGGTTACGGAATTATGATTTATTAGGTTATAAAATTAAAAAAAATATATTTACCATTTAATTTCAACTTATACATCGTTTGTCATGCTTGAGGAGTTGTTCGAAATGTCCCTCTTCAACTTCCAAACACTTTCTCACTCTTTTTAGTGTTCCGTGAAAACGGAACATAGACACGCCTGTCACAGGCGATTTTCTCTGAAAAATTTGAAATTTGGCAGAGATAGAGTGTGGAGGCCCAATTATAGACGTGAAGTATAAAAAGTTGAATTTTGATTCTGGGGGTAAATTGGAAAATGGGTGGAAATTTTCAAGGGCATCGTGTAGCGTGTCAAATGAAAGCTTATTAAAGCACGAATTTAACAATATATATGATGTATTTTTTATGCATTTTTTTCAACATTTTCCAAGAAAAACGCATTAAAATTGCTGTCCCCCACACTTATCACCCAAAGGATTGCATGCAAGCAAACCCAAACATTGAGAATTAGGTGTAGATTGAACCAAAATTATCAGAATTCAAAAATTCTAGCGCGACCAATTGTCATAAACAATTTAACTGTTTATTTCCTTATAACTGCTGAACCATTGGTTTTAGAAAAAAGTTTTTCGACAAAAAAGTTTTGTCCTTACACGTTTTTCAATGCTCCGCGCATACGCGATGTGATACGGCATTGGTGCCATCGGCGGCGGGTAGCGCGACAGATGGACGGAGATAGGACGGCCGAGGTGGGCTAAGTGGGGGCTGATGGCACGGAACACTAATTGTGCGAGCATAGTTTGCACTTGACCGAATTTTTGTTAATGAATTTCTTACCCGCTGTAACAGTCCGGTGTCACTAATAAGCAGGCAAAGCGGATTCGGTCTTTTATATCATCTAAAGTTGTAGGTGCAGTCATCACCACTTAGTGCTCTATTAAACCCCACAAGAAAAAGTCAAGGGGGGTCAAATCCAGCGACCTAGTAGGCCAGCTGACCGGACCGGCTCGTCCGGTTTCCATGGAATAACGCATTTCCATGGAAACGAATGATAATTCTGAAATAAGTGAACTTCATTTATTGGTAAAATTTATTTATTTTTTAACTTCAATCAAAATTTAGTTAACCATTTCATAACCAAAACCAAATCAAAACAAAAAATTGTACACACAGGTATGTACTTTTCTACGTAGATTCGAATTTTATAAACAAGTACATTATCCCATTTTAAATTCCAAAGTTACCCCTCACCCAAAATAGAGAGGGTAAATGTTAAAAATATGTTTAAATATATCCCCCCTCTCCCTATTACCTCATCAAAATTTCATGAAAATATTCTAAACCGTTTTCGGGATATCGCCTTGTAACACTTTAAAAAATTCACTGTGTATATGTTTATTTTATATTATTAAAAAATATACTTGTTCTAATTTATCAGACAGGAAATTATATATTTTGATAAGCTCTATAATCCATACCGTGACAAATTGCAAAATAATCTTTTAAAATTCTTGGGCGTTGTCGCAGTTTCATGCCGAGCAGTGTATATTTAATTTTGTGCCGGGCCGTGTCACAATTGTTTTTCCTTAAAGCACTGTTTTGCGATTTTTCAAAGGCGTTTAACTGTGTTAATCACGAGATACTGCTGCAAAAGCTGTTCCGGTATGGTTTTGGGGAAGTGCTTTTGGAATGGTTAACATCGTATTTGTCAAACAGGAGGCAGATTGTCAGATGCGGTGACAGTGTCTCTGAACCGCTTTGTATTGACCGGGGTGTCTCGCAGGGCTCGGTGCTGGGCCCCATACTATTTTTAATTTGTTTGACTGTCAAATGTCAAATCACAGATTTTAATATAGGTAGCCATACTTTGGAAAATAGAGGGTCTACTAAGTTTCTTGGGCTCTTTATCGACAGCGGTGTCAAATTCAATGAACATTATATTAAATTTAAATTAAAAATTAGTGTCCGCTTGCTATGCAATAAGAGTGGTTTCAAATCGCTCATCGGTGACATAACTAAAAAAATTAATAATTTTACTTATTTGGTTAAATTAACCAAAAAATACTCATACTTTCACCAGGAGAAGTGTCACTTTGGTATTGTGTATGTTTTTAAGGAGTAAAATTTCTTTTTAGAAGTAAAGCTTTTTCATATTTTGTACAACTAACTAAAATTTTTATAAGTAAAGTGACATAACTCGAAATTTTGGGTAGAAATTTCATGTTTTAAGACGTTTCATAATATCTCAGAATTGTATACCTTACACAAAGTAAACTGCATAACATCTGTATCATGGGTTTTAAATTTAAATGATTTATAGTTGCCTATAAAAGTAAGAGGGAAATTACAACCTAAAAAAATTCTTTTGCCTCCTGAAAAACATTGTTTTGTGATTTGTGTCACTTTTCCTCCGGATGAGCGAAATGACCTAGGCTGTGAGATGGCTAGAAATGTTTATTTTTCGCTTGTTGAATCGTGCTTAAGATGTGGTATTCAGTTTTGGGGCTTTGCTAGCCAAGAGCTCATTCAGTCCGTTTTCGTTTTACAGAAGCGGGCTGTTCGCTATTTTGTGTAAGGTCGGACCCAGGGAGCACTGTAGGCCTCTGTTCATTCGGGAAAGAATACTTAGTTTCATGTGTTTGTTTGTGTTGAAGACTGTAAACTTGGTGCATAAAACATATAGAACTATTCCTAATGGTGCCTATCTAGAACCAACAATGAATTGCGTTTACTAATACCTAAGAGCACCTTAACAAGAAATTGAAAATGTCAAAATCTACGACAACACACATACATTTTTTCGCCGCCGGGAGGGGGGGGGGGGGGTATAGAGGACGTCCCGGAACGAGCGGTATCAACAAGAAATTCTGTTATATATGAGAGTATCAAGATATTTAACCATCTACCTGTGGAGTACAGAAATATTGGGAATATCAAACGTTTTGTTACAAATGTTAAACAATTTCTACAGGGTAAAGCACTCTTGAGGAGTTCTATAATGAAATATTCTAAATATACGAGTATGTTTCCAAAATTCTGGGAATTGCTGTGTCACTGAAAATTCATGGCTGATATCCCAACCGGTCAGTATGATTTAGCCTCTTTGCGCGTTTAGACGTGTTTTTAAACAATAATTTTAAAAATATGGGAGATGCGGTGAATTCCTAACGAACCATTATTTTCGTTCCGGGTGTTGAAACATATGCAGTCGATTGCATAGAATGTTTAGAAAGTCTGTAAAATCCAAAAGTAGGGTTTATCGTAAGGTTGATCGATTTAGAGGTAACAGAACTTCCCTAGAAGACAATCCCCGTAGTGGACGCTCTAACACAGTGTAAATGACGTTAACGTCGCTGCTGTGGGGAAACTTTTACAGGATCTTTTGTTAACCCTTTATCCGGTCCACTGCAATAAGCTATAAATCAAGCACCGACCTGAAAAGCTCCATAACTCATCATTACTGCAACATGGAAGTTTTAAAAGAAGTGCATTGAAATATTATTCCCATATTAACCTTTTTCACCTGACCTAGCTCCTAGCGACTACAATCTCTTCCTACGACCGGAGGAACCTCTACGTAATGCGCGATTTTAGTACTTAAATTACATAAAACGTGCTGAAACCACCGGATAAAACAGACTCCGAAAAAGTTATTTGAAGATAGCTGGAAAAGTTTTGTTTCGCGGTAAAAAAAAGTCCATACAATTAAACAGACGTTATATTTAAAAATTACAATGTAATATAGACAAAACTTATTGAAATTAAAAATTTAAAGCAAAATTCCCGCAACTTTGGAAACATCCCTCGTATTTCCGTTCAATTTTATCAATTCTTTAATTCGGACATTTTATATGGATATGAGGGATTTTGTTTTTAAAAGTTTAATCTGTGTTTGTGTACTTATTGTCATGCGTGAAAAACGTTTGTACCATTTATGAATGGACTTTTAATTAATTTGTCATATTTAGTGTTTTTATTGTGAAGTACATTATTCTTAATGGTTGTTTTTTTACATATTTGTTTTTGCATATAAAGCGTATTTTTGTTCTATTTTTATTTCACGCTGTGTAAATGAGAACCAATGTTCTTTTTATAATGAATCATTTTTTGAATTTGCCTTAACAACAAAAAATGACTCAAAATTCTGTATTCACGCTAATGAAGTAACGTCACACCTTATAAACTAATGGATTTTATAGATTTCAGAGACTAGATTTTCTTGGTGTTTATTATTTACGTTAAACGGCGAGTACAAGTCCGGTCCTGTCTTTTAGCCAACCTCTAAACGTAAAATAGACCAGACTTCAACAGGGCGCCATAAATGACAAGTGACTTGGCCACCATGTTGCGAGATTTAAGAAAAAGTTTACTATTCTGTCTTTTGATAAAATCGCGTATGTGCTGTTTAAATCTAAGCGCTGTTATACTCAAAGTTTAAAATAAAATAGGCGACTGTGTAATTGAAAATACGTTTTTTGTTCATCTTGAAAAATTTAGCTTTTACCACGAAGGAGATATTTCCACGGCAATGATGAAATGCAGTGTTGTATTACAGTAGTTCCTATAGGTGCCGGTCCTGCACATTTTCTGTTTCTGTCATAGAAATAGTAGTGAATATGTGAATTGCTTTTGAGGCAATAGCCTTATGGATTACGGTATCGGAAGTCTGGTGACCTCCAACAAGGGTGAAAGCTAACTGGCTAACCGTCTACCTGGCACGAGTTTTCTATTAGTTTTTGGATGTCCCGGGCTTTAATGCAAGAACAGAACACACTATTTCTTGTCCGCTAAGCTACAAACATTTTCCTTTTCTTACATTTATTATGGACGCTAAACTCTTCTCGTTCTTTGTAATAAAGAGGTAGTAAAAAATACTATACGTTTCTTTAAAATTCAGTTTATTACACCATTTCAGTTTTATACAGAAAGACCAAGTTTTTACTATAATGTAATGATCTTCATCGATATATCGTTTTTATAACCCAAAAAATAAAAAAAAGTTAATATCTGTATACGAAGCGGCATTTTCAAATAATAAAATTGTATGTAAGCAGGTAAGATAATGTTTAACCGCTCAATATACTTTCCATGCGTGTGCAAAAAAATAAAGGATAGATCCTTTAATTTAAATTGTATGGACATATTTTAACAATACATTTCTATTTTTTCTTATAATTTGTAGATTTAAGCACTTCTGTAGGCAGGAGCTTAAATACAATTTTATTATGTTCATGTAACATTTTCTTACAAATACAGCTAATTTACTTTTGACTGTAATGTGTTCCTCTAAACACTAAAGGTCAAAAATGAAAAAATCAAGTTGCCTTGATGGAGTGTATTTACATTCGCGGAGGGGTTACGTGATATGGATATGGAAGGTGGCTAAGTGTTTTTGTTGATTTTTGTCCTAGGTTTCCAAATATCCGATATATCGATGACGGCCACTATAACATTCTAACCTTCTGGCATCTGCAAATTGACTGGCAGAGTTTCTGTAATCTCACTCTAAAATTTAATGGAAGACATCCTCATGACTTACGCCACAAAACCTAATACAATATTTTACTAAACAATACCACCGTACATTTGAATGGTGACAATACAAATCTAATAAATCTACTTTACGTTATTATTTTTGAAAATATAATCTTTAAATTTCTGTAATTATCCCTAGGGGCCGGATTTTCTGAATTATCAGAGAGGCATAAACCGAAAAATATGATCAAAGCCGCGCAATGTACATAAAAGTGTTAAATCTTTTTTAGTGTTGTTTATGTTAAAAGCTCGACGACAGTTAGGAGCCTTTTTCCCAAATATAACTCATCTTATACTCCTTTATTTCACAGAATATGTAAAGTTATACCGGTATATTACTTTTTTACTAACTTCTGTAGTACTGGCACATGTTGATACTAAGTTTCTAATAGTAGTGTCCAAGGGAATCGTGAACAATTAATACTTTTTATTTTTATTTGCTTTTAAATCAAGCACACTCTTACAACTTACTGGGGCAAAAGTTGACATTTTTTTAAAACACAATTTGCCACGTTTAAAACAAAACTAAATATTTTCATGTATGGATTACATACATTTTATTTTTACTTCCCATCCTAGGTACTTAGCATATTTTACTTTACTTTGGTCATAAGATATATGACCTGCTAATAAATGGGTCAGTAGCATATTTTGTATTTTTTCTCATTTAGAACAATAATAATATTATTGCTATCAATCTGTGATAATTTTATTATTATATTAGCATTATTTTCTTATCTGAAAATTTAATGTGACTGGGTCTTATTGCTTTTTTACGGTCTTGGACCCTATGCTGGGCTGTTTGGCTTTAAGAAACACAGTATAAAATTTTGAAATAAATTTTCTGTTGTACTTGTAATTCAAAAACTAAATAGGTATGCAAAACTTATTGCTTCTATCACTTAGTTTTATTATTACAACAATAGAAGAACTATGAGTAGTTCAATCTTAGCAAATACACTTGTGATATGAAGTAAATTTTAATTAAATGTAAATTCGTAAGATTACGTAGCATTATGCGTGTGTTTGCTGGGATGTGACATCGGCAATAAACTTAAAACTTTATCTTCTAGAAGTGTGGCAAGAAATCTTGGATATTTTCAACTAAAAAATATTTTTTGGCTAATTAAACAATAAAACACTAAAAAATTTATTGATACGTAATGCAAAGAAAAACGGTAACTTTAAAAACGTTACGTAAATACAAATTTATCGGCAATATTAGCAGCGCTAACGCTAACGTATGCAAACGACAAAAGATAAACTTTAACGAATTCGTAAGAAAATCCGGTCTCTAGTTTTTTATAAATTGTTTCATATTGCACATCCCTAGTTTTAAAATATACTAATATATTAATACATACTGGAGTTATTTAAGGACATAACCTTTCATAAATCCAGCCTTCCTCTCCTTGTTTCGTCAATATTCCGTCAGGTTCTCCTTCTTTTGGAAATCTAAACCTTATTCTATCATGAACTCTATCGGTCTGACCTTGCCAAAATTCGACCATTTTTGGTTTAAGTAGATAACCACCCCTAAAATGATGTTACATACTAAAGTTGCATTCTTTTAAACATCTCACTTAAATACACAGCTGTAAGCTGGTTAAGTGATCACGATAGTGTGATATTGTTCGAGAGAATACAGCCTAATAATAATACCGACTTAGTCTCGAATATTTAACAAACCGCTGTAAGACAACATTACCAATAAAATAGCAGTTGTTTTCTACTATTTTTAGACTTTTGTGTCACTAATTTTTATCAACTATATTCGCTCTTCACAAAACTGAAGATAAGTCGGCGGGTTTTGATAAAATTAGCTGTAGGTTACTAATTTTAGTTTGCTAAATCTGAATGTCGTTTGTTTTTTGTCAACACCTAAGGGTTTCCAACAATTCGGGAAATAAAATTTTTATTTTTTGAAATAATTTAATGACAAATAGAAAATACGAAACGATACGATTTTTTTTGAGTTAAAAGTAAACAAGAAACACAAAACCAATATTTTAACTCTTTCTTTTTCTTTCAAAAGAACGTTTAATATATTTTTTTTTTGATCCATTACATTTGACGGCAGGCTCCGTCTCCCTGGAGGCACCAGCAATAGTCGGCCATTATATTGACATTCCAGCGGCCTTGACTTTTTTCCATGTCTGTGATACTCTAATGAAACATTCACCTTGTCCCCTCTTTTCACTCACCTTACCAAGGTTGTCCCGAAAATAGGCCAAAGGGAGTGAAAAAAATGAATTTTTATGTTCATATTGCCCACAGAACTGAACTCCAACATATTTCCACAATGTTTTTTTTTAATTCAGATCTTTACAAGTACCCAAAAACTTTAATACATCTTTGAACGTTAGTGACGCTTATTTCTGTTAAATTAATTTTTTGCACTAACTTTTCGTCCTTCATTAAACGTTTTATACAGCGTGTCCAGAAACCATCTTAACAGATGAGAAACTTTTTTTATTTTTGACTTTATTTTATTCTTCATAAAACGTTCTGATTGCTGAGAAAATATCACTCAAATCAAAAATTTTTACCCAGCAAATACGGGGTATCAAAAAAAGTAAAAACGATAAATGCCGTAGAAGGAAAAATATCTTTAATTTTAATCGCAATATTGCAAAGCACAATAACGCAAGAAAGTGTTGTCCAAAACTGAAAAGTGATCGAATATACCCAATTAGAAGTTTTGCAAGCTGTCGTGGAAAATCCGAAAATCTTATTGAGAAATATTTCACGAACTGTTCCACGACCTGCTACAAAATCTACGACCCAAGATATTTTAAGGAAAAATCATTTTAACCCATACAAACCAAAATTCCTGCACAAACTGCAGCCTAGAGATTTTGATTCAAGGTTTTTGTTTTGCTCTTTGTTTCAAGGTGAGGTAGAAGATTCCGGTTTTTGAAAGAAAAATATTATTTTCAGATGAGGCCACGTTCACCTCAAATGGAGTGGTGTGTTCAAAAACTGTAGTGATGAGAATCCCCTCTTTGTAACTGAGTGTCGTGACCAGGGGCCCAATTATTGAAATTGTTAGAAAATATTCTCATGTGAAGCAAGAAAAAGTTCACATGAAATTGTTGAGATTGTATTATTGACTGATCTCAAACGAATAATTTCGTGTAATTTTTGTTAGGAAAACATCACGAGTTTTTCATGACGAACTTCGATTCTCATTAGAAATTTTGACACATTTGTCATTTTTGAAGGTATATTGTCTGGTTATAAATAGCGAATGTTTGAATTTGAAATTAGTTTTATCTGTTTTTTTTTTCGTAAAATACAATATTGTTGTCTTTACTGTATATCACTTTTGGGTTGTTGATTTTTTTTTTTTTTTGAAAAATGGAAAACGATCTTATTATGTAACATGTGCTAGAGATGGAAAATCTACTGTATTGTAGTTCCTTATCATGTTCTAAAGATTTAATTACACATGTTTTTTGTTCTTGGGATAAATTTCCCGCTCTCTTTTTTTATTTCCTTTTTAACAATCAAAAACAAAGAAACAAAATATAATATTAAAAAAAGCGACGTTAGATCTAGTAACTACATATATCGATGTAAATTTACGGTAAGTTCGGCAGAGAATTTAAATTCAAAATTAGCTTATTTGCATAAAATCTATAAAATAGACGGTGTTATACCACTTTCTTATAATTTCGATAAGTATTAATTTTCTATGTAATTAATTGCCGATATAGTTGCACTCTTTTTTTACTAACGGACGATTACATGTAATATTAAGTATCAGTACCTGCCGGCACAGAATCGTAGTGTTGTCAGACTGAATTTTCTGTAGACGTTATTCTTTGAATATTGAAATAGCTTTCGTTTCCGATTTGTGAGGAAAATTGTGTGTGAATGTTTGCCAATGAGAATATTTTCTAACAATTTCAATAATTGGGCCCCAGCAGTATTGTTTTACGACAAACGTTTGATGTGGTGTTTTTCAGCACAAAATTGTAGGGCTCTATTTTTTTGGAGAAAATATTACCGGTGAAATTTACTTGAACTTTTTAAACACGGAATTGGATATAAGAAACTTTGGTTCCAACATGACGGTGCTCCATGTCAAAGATCTGCAAGGGTGACAGAATTTTTAAACTTGACATTACCATAGCAGTGACGTACCGTCGGGGGGGCGCAAGCCCCCCCCCCCCCCCCCCCCGGTTCTAGCGGTGCTCTTGCGCTCCCTTCGGAGATTCACTGCCTACTATGACCAGATAAAAGGAAAGTAATTTGGCGCCCCCCAAATCATTGTGCCCACCCCTCCTAAAGGAACGGCACGCCACTGTTCCACAGAGGTGGTACATATGAATGACCATAAAGTTATTTTGTCAAATTTCATATTCGATCGCTTTTCAGTTACGGATGACACTTTCTTACGTTATTGTACTCTGCAATTAAAATTAAAGATAGTTTTCCTTCGACGGTATTTATCGTTTTTTGACACCGTGTATATGCTGGGTCGACATTTTTGATTTGAGTATTATTTTCTTAACAAGCAGAACTTTTAAGAAGAATAACTTTTTCGGTAAAGTCAAAAATAAAAAAGCTTCCCATTTGTTAAGACGGTTTCTGGACAAGCAGTATATGAGCTTGCAAAAATTTATTTATTGAATATAGCTTCTGACGAAGTACGGAAAAGTTTGTTCAAATACTTAAAACATTCTTGTCTAAAACTTTCACCACAACCTGCTCGATGTGCTTCGCTAGACTGTCGTATTGTTTTATTAGTCCCAAATTGATATGTAGTGGCGGTAATAAAACAAAATATAATGTAAAATGATTACAGTAAAATAAATAAAAAAAATACATGACAAAAAAGATTCACAACGCGAACATATATTGTAGTAAAAAAAATGACTCACACACCCACACACTCAAAACGTTGCAATAACATTTAAAAAATAAATAATAATCACATGAATTAAAAAAAAAACGCTGAAATAAAAGTTTTACATAAAATCACAGTTGCTTTACCAAATCAGATGAAATAAACTGCTGGACACTCGAAACGCACCGATCGATTTTTCTTGCATTTTTTGATAGAAGATTTCGCACAAACTACACAATATTTTGAAATGCGGTTTTCAGTACTTTGAAGTCTTATCCCTATGTGTTTCTGTCGAAGTCGTGGGAAATTGTAACACTTCATAAATAACTTATACAGGGTGGATAATAGCAGATTGAAAATTTTGCTAATTTTCATTCTTAGCGCGAATTTTATTCAGCTGATATTTTTTTCGAATTTACTGACCATACGAATCCATATTTTAAACGTCAAAAACAACTTTGCCCGATTTTACTTTTCTTCTCAGTTTATGAAGATATAGGGTGATTTCTAATTTGTAGTCAATATTTTGAATATGTGAGATTCAATTAACATCTGATGATTAACTGATTAATTTACAAGTTTTTTGATACTAAACGACTTAGTTTAGATCAAAAAAACATAGGACGTTAAGCACCTGATATTTAAGATATACAGGGTGTCTTCAATCGGCCATTTAGATTGAAATTTCCAAAGGTAATGTTAATTTTTTGTATTTTCCGCTTTCGAACTGGCTGTATTGGATTATAAATTATACAAATCAAAAAGTAAAAGAATACATCACTTATTAGTGGTCATTAGAACTCATAAACAATACTAAAATATGTATCACCCTGTAGCGTCTTCAAACTTTCAGGAATCAGAAAATTAAAAAAAAAACTTTCAGTATATAATCCTAATGATTGTATCAGTATACATAAATAACGGATAGATGTTTTATCATCCAATACAGCCAGTTTGAAAGCGGAAAATAAAAAATTAACATTACCTTTCGAAATTTAAATCTAAATGACCAATTTAAGACACCCTGTATATCTTAAATATCAAGTGCGTAACGTCCTATGTTTTTTGATCTAAACTAAGTCGTTTAGTATCAAAAAACTTGTAAATTAATCATCAGATGTTAATTGACACTCACATATTCAAAATTTTGACGACAAATTAGAAATCACCCTGTATCTTCATAAACATTGAAGAAAAGTAAAATCGGGCAAAGTTGTTTTTGACGTTTAAAATAAGGATTCGTATGGTCAGTAAATTTGAAAAAAATATCAGCTGAATAAAATTCGCGATAAGAATGAAAATTAGCAAAATTTTCAATCTGATATTATCCACCCTGTATAAGTTGCTTATGAAGTGTTAAAATTTCCCGCGACTTCGACAGAAACACAAAGGGATATGACTTCAAAGTACTGAAAACCGCATTTCAAAATATTGTGTAGTTTGTGCGAAATCTTCTATCAAAAAATGCAAGAAAAATCGATCGGTGCGTTTCGAGTGTCCAGCAGTTTATATATAAAATTAATTAAATTAATTTACATATTATTCTTCCGCTCTATAATAGACCTTTCAATCAAGTACCCAAGCTGTTTAAACTTTTTTTGACAATTTTTTAACAAACAAGTTAGGAATCGGAAGTCTTAGGGTTCAGTCACTGTTTCTTGTTGGATAACCATTCTGTTCTAGTAATAATGATTTAAATTTCTCGAGCACCAAACACACTGTTTCCAGAATGAAAAGCGAAGCCAATGTCAGTATATAAGAAAGGTTTACAGGAATTGAGAGCTTTTTAGAGATAAATCCTGATCATATCGGGTTCAAGGTAGTGATATGTTCATCGGACTTAAGTTTTTCATCAAGCCCTAAGAAATTGTTAACGTGGTAATTATTAACAATAGGGTTAACCACTGATACATTCATGCTACATTTAAAACATAAAATATTGGTTGTATCGATATTCAACTTCAAGAATTTGACGTGCACTATGTGTTCCATATGGCCAGGTCTTTTTTAACAACCTCAAGCTGAATAGGATCGCTGTGCCACCACAGTTAATTGGGCGATCGTAGCGTGCCCTAAAAAGGGTCAGTTATATATATTTCGGAGATGCAAAGAAAATCGAGATTTTTTTATTCTGAATCATTTTGGTTTACTTTAAATAAGAAGTAACTTAGTAACTGTAAGTTATTTTTTAAAAGTAACTAGGTTACTTTTGGAACTTAGATACTTTTTGTCCAAGTAACTAGATACTTTTTAAAAAGTAATTTGTAACTAGTTACATTTTAAAAGTAACTGTGTCAGCTCTGCTAGACATACCATAACACTGCCAGTTTGTATTTATACTGTTAGTTGGCGTCAACGTACCTGGAAACATATTGCAAAGTTTCAGACACAGACCAATTTGGTAACAAAAATCTAGTTTAGGAGTCAAATGGACATAGAATACTCTAGTTACTACCTGAATAAATATTAGTTGGGCTCTTTAAACTCTTTGAATACCTAAATAAAATTTATAAAACTTGGTTTTTTAACAGAAGATTACTGTAATCAACTTGAACCTACATACCATAAAGGTGGCTTTGGAACTTCGCCCTCTTTATATTTCTTTTTCAGCTCACTCGCTATGGCAATGAGTGTATCTCTGCTAGCTACTGGTTTGCTCTGGTCACTACACAATGAACCTATTTGACTCTCATATGGTCTTTGGCTAAAGTACTCATCAGCGGCAGAAAAAGGCAGTTTGTCAATATCACCTTCCACACGAACCTAACAAAAGACATCATAAATACATATGGACTTAGGGAAACGCCAAAATTTGATTTTTGGGGCATCCATTAAGTTTAAGGCAAACCATAATTTATAAGGATAAGAAAGGAAGCATTTTTATTGACAGTTTTTTTGCTATTTGACAGTTAGGGTTTCTGAAACATATATGTAATATTTATAGTGTGTTAACTGATCGGTTAAAATTGTCTCTTGGTATTTTCCCTCTTACAGAAATTATTTTTTATAAAAAAAAAACCCACCCCGCATTAACAACTCAATATCTAAAAGGAGTTCCAGTAAAAAAAACAGTAGTTTTAAAGGATATTTTTACTGAAACAAAAAACCACTAACAGCACACATTATTTATTAGTAATAAATCTTAGGGACTCAATAAAGTGTAGTGCAAAGAAAAATGCGAACTGCACTAACCAACTTAAATATAGGCACACTTGAAGCATTATTTACTCAGCTTATTGCTAGTATAGTCAGCACTCAGTAGAGCTAAATATCAAAATTTATTTTTTTATGGAGCATATAATTAGTTAGGTTAATAGCTTTTTTTTAATATTGGAATCTATATTATTTTTCACGTACAATATTATTATTGTTATCTAATGGTACTGCATGCATGGTTATCATATTAGTGATTATTTGACACAGAAATAATTCAACTGCTTCACCAAGTTCACTGTGACCTGTATAAGCTTATTTTTCTTTATATATAAAATATCCATCTGGTTACTGCTACAGGGTTGCCTGCGATTTGCCAAAAAGAAATTCCCTGACATTTTCCTGATTTCCCTGACACTTCTACACGACAACAAAATTTTTAAAAGATTTATTATTTGGGTGTTACGCCACTCTACTGTTAAGGAAAATAAATATTTTTTAAAAATAATAAAAGTCACTGCGTTTAAACAAGAAACAAATCCTGAAAAAAGAAATGTTCTGTACACTGTCAGTGACTTTTAATTATAAAAAGTACGCCTGACCCTAATCTATCTCTAGTGTAGTATATATAGGGTCAGGCATACTTTTTATAATTAAAAGTCACTGACAGTGTACAGAACATTTCTTTTTTCAGGATTTGTTTTTTGTTTAAACGCAGTGACTTTTATTATTTTTAAAAAATATTTATTTTCCTTAACAGTAGAGTAGCGTAACACCCAAATAATAAATCTTTTAAATATGAATCCGCCACAATCATACAGACATTATTAACAAAATGTTATTAAGACACTGTTTATTATATCTATTTTTGTATTAAGTCCAATAAATCATATTCTAAAAAGCAAAATTAAAATATCCTGTTTAAACATTTATTCACCAATGAAAAACTACAAATATTTTACATGTTTACAAAATATTTATTTACATAATACATAGTCCCGCTTATTAATTTTTTTCCCAATGACTTTCTTCATTAAAATACTGGATTAAAATACCCATTTGACAATTTTGGCTTATCTTAATTAGTGCTTCATTAAAACAGACAACGTAATTGTCACACTTTACTACAGTTTTTTTAAGACAGTTTTTAAAATATGGTGCCAGATAAGAAATAGAGCATGCAGCTTATGAAGAACTGAGTGACATTTTACTGGCAATAATACTGTCAGGGAATATACTTTCATTACGGCTACATCTTTGTTCACTGAATTAGCAGATTTGTGATTGCATACCATATTTATTTAAGTACCATCTTATTTCTACATCAACAACCTTTTCATTTAACATAAAATTCGTTAAAAAGCTCGAATAGATCGAGTGCTTTCAGAAACAGCCTCGGAAACTAGGGTACTTATACTACACTCACCATCAAAATCTGTAGCAGTGGTTTCTCTCAGATATATTTTCAGATTTTTTGGAGTTAGACAGCATAGCCGAAACGGTATTGTTGGTATTTACTGAATATACTTTTTTTGAGTGAAATATACTTTTAAAATGGCTAGCAATTGCCCTTTTCCCCATATTGCAAGTTATTACTTTAAAGCATAAACTGCAGTAAGCCTGATATTTGTTACTCTTTCCGGGCGTCAAATATTTGCCCCATTCTCGAGGATTTAAATCTGGATCGACCCAATCACATTTAAAAACTGTTTTTCTCTGCATCTCGACAGCACATCGCACCAAAATTTTAAAATGTATATATACGAATATATTAACTTTTCGAAAAACGCGATTTTTTACTACAATAAACATAAAACATAGGGGTAAATCAACAAAATACGTGCTAGAATCGCGATCTGACGCAACTTTAGCTGAATAAAAAAACGGGATGCGAAAACGATCGGAAAGATTGTGCATGAAATTTATTCTGCATCTTTATCTCACTTTAATACTTTCTTAGTCGTTCTGATAATAAGGAATTCGATTGGTCAGAAGGACGGGACAAAATATCCACTGCACGATGCATGTTTTATTTTCTTTTTTATTTAATACATTTATAGCATAACTAGCTGTCTTCCTCTAAGAATGCAAAACTATATGGATGGTTAACGGGTTGCCTCGAGATGTTAGACTATACGTATACGAGGCGGTACCGTAAAATACCGTACCTAATTTTCTTTAAAAAAATAATAGTTTTAAAAATAAAATTAACGGAAGTTGCCATTTTATTCGACTTTAAGAAAAATATCTTTATTTTTACTATTACTAAAAATTTTCGTTTTCTCTGACTTTTCCCTGACGGTTTTTGAATCCCCTAACATTTCCCTGTTTTACCTGACGCTGGGAACTCTGTGTAAATAGCAATCTCTTTTTTATTGCAGCTATTTAAAGATACCCAAACACACTACACCAATGTGATGACTGATGACTTTGATGCAAAAAAGAAATTCGGTTGGTCTGGTATCCGCAAAAATAAAATTGCGCAACAAAGCTATATTAGTGCGTTGAGCTAAGAGTACGATGAAAATGAATTAGTTCAAATTCGGGCGCAAAAATAAACTCGTAGATTTAAATGTGACCAGTTGAGGCGTCGGATTCTAAAACCGGACTTGCGCTCGAAAAGCGTGGAACCGTTGTCGGGGCAAAAGTGAAAGGCATGAAAAACAAATGTCAGAATTTGAATATTTAAAAAATTCTAGCGTATAGATCCATAAATTTCGCATGTTTTTTGTAAATAAAATGTTTTTGTAAAGTGAATATATTTTCCAAAAAAAATTAAAAACCACTTTTTATATCTCGTAATTTTTTCGCCGTGGCGCAAATATAAATTGCGATATGTCGGAAGATTTTTAACGAAATGGTTTGAAATTCAGCATACTTACTTGAAAAACTCTCCCGAAGACGATGGGGTGATTAAAAATAGGTGATTTTGAATGTTCATTAAATAATAATTAATAAATAATAATTGCGCGTTCGAAATCGTGTTTTTCGAACTTCGAAAGAAAAAAGTCAGCGGCGAATTTTCCGTCTCAGACAACTTCCCGCGAGAAAGTTGTTCTGTATGGTTGAAGGAAGTTTTCTGGAAAATTTCAGATTTTTTGGTATTATACTTTTCGAGATAGAGCCAGTTGAATGAAGCACTAAAACAGCCAAAATCTCGGAATTTTTTGCACTAAGACGGATCGGAATGCGGTTTTTTGCATTCGCTTCCAAAAATTATTTGTAAAAAAGGTATCTACTTTGTATCTTATACAAACCGGAAATTGCATTGCTGCTGTCAAAAATGCATTCACAAAAAATGCATTCACAAAAATGCATTTTTGGGAGTCGCTTTAAGAAAATTAAATGACTTTGTTAATAAGACTCACAATTGGTTCAAACCGGGTTCACGGGGGTTTTCGGGGTCGCTGATCACGATTATGATTCAAATTGACCCACAGCCGACCTGGAGCTCAGGATCGCTGATGAACGTCATCTCCGTGGGACTCTCCCAAAATTCACGCGGGGAAGGAGAGAAACTCGGCGCCCGGGGTTTTTTTGGGTTGCTGAATTCAAATATGGCATCGGCGAACACCCCCCGGAGACCTGGTGCGCCGGAACCTAGACGTGGACGTCATCCCCGAGAGTTTTCCTGACAAGATCGCAGAAAACAAACCGAAAATCGTTGTGTGGGCGTTTTTTGGGGCGCTGAATCCAAAGTTCACTTCGAAAACGACCCCCCGAGCACCTGGTGCACCGGAACCTGGACGCGGACGTCATCTCCGAGGGTTTTCCAGACACGATCGCTAAAGACAAACCGAAAATCGTTATGGGGCGTTTTTTGGGGCGCTGAATCCAAATTTCACGTCGAAAACAACCCCCCGAACACCTGGTGCACCGGAACCTGGACGCGGACGTCATCTCCGAGGGTTTTCCAGACACGATCGCTAAAGACAAACCGAAAATCGTTATGGGGCGTTTTTTGGGGCGCTGAATCCAAATTTCTCATCGAAAACGACCCCTCCCCCCAATATCTGGTGCACCGGAACCTGGACGCGGACGTCATCTCCGAGGGTTTTCCAGACACGATCGCAAAAAACTAAACGAAAATCGTCTCATAGTTTGACACATTCATTGATGTCTAATTCTCGCCTGGTGCCCACTAAGACATTAAAACATCAGGTTTGATTGACATTCATGGGAATGACATCGATGTCAAGATAAAGGTCCCGGTGCATTAGATAGTTGGAGTATGGTCGCGGATGCTGGATTCGAGGAGGGTAGCTAAAAACCCCTTGATGTGAATTTCATTTCATGTTTTGCAAATGTGACACCTGGAGATGACTTTCAGGCCCAGGTTCCGGTGCACCAGGTGTTGGGGGGGGGGTCGTTTTCGAAGTGAAATTTGGATTCAGTGCCCCAAAAAACGCCCACACAACCATTTTCGGTTTGTTTTTTGCGATCTTGTCAGGAAAACTCTCGGGGATGACGTCCACGTCCAGGTTCCGGCACACCAGGTGTCCGGGGGGTGTTCGCCGATGCCATATTTGAATTCAGCAACCCAAAAAACCCCCGGGCGCCGAGTTTCTCTCCTTCCCCGCGTGAATTTTGGGAGAGTCCCACGGAAAGGAGGTTCATCAGCGATCCTGAGCTCCAAGTCGGCTGTGGGTCAATTTGAACGTCACAATCGTGATCAGCGACCCCGAAAACCCCCGAGAACCCGGTTTGAGCCAATTCTGAGTCTTATTAACAAAGTTATTTAATTTTCTTAAAGCGACTTCAAAAAATGAATTTTTGTGAATGCATTTTTGACAGCAGCAATGCAATTTCCGGTTTGTATAAGATACAAAGTAGATACATTTTTTACAAATAATTTTTGGAAGCGAATGCAAAAAACCGCAGTCCGATCCGTCTTAGTGCAAAAAATTCCGAGGTTGAGTGCTTCATTGCCTCGACTATAGTAGTAATGTTTTTTTTTGTATCTACGCGCTGACATAGGCCAGCGCGATGAAACTTTGTAACAAAAGAAAATTGCGTATATGTATGATGTTTACAGCAATTTTTAAATTGTATTCGAAAAAAACTTGCAGTTTACTATAATGTGCAACAATTCTTCGACTGTAAAACGTTATTCACACGACATACCATTGAAATTAGCAGAAACAAAAAACAATCGGCGGCGGCGGTTCGATCATGTTAGAAAATCATACATGTCTATTTCTGCCGTACGTCACTTCTGTGCTTCTAAATCTTTATTTTTAACAAGTATTTAAATGTAATAAACAAGTGTATTTATTAAAAATGTCTTCGGACGATTGTGTAGATTTTTTGTTTTTGTGTTCTGTGCAGTAGTTTTTTTAAAATAAATAACAATGCCGTGATTTTTAATTTTATGAAAAAGTCATGTCAAAAGTGCAACATTGTGCAATGAATTGTTAACTCGTTTTAAAAAGCAAAGTATAATATTTTGTTTTGTGAATTACATTTATATTAGTTAACGTATTGTATAAATTATCATTCAATGTCTCTTGTGATGTGTAAATGAGTTCAAAATATGATGACCAACACTATGAATAAAATGTTTAATAACGGGAATGTACGCAATTATTGTCTTTTGTTACATACTTTTGTAGCGCTGGCCTATGTCAGCGCGTAGATACACATTACGGGGTCGCGCAGCGTGTTCAACTCGCTCTATCTCGAAAAGTATAATACCAACAAATCTGAAATTTTCCAGAAAACTCCTTTCAACCATACAGAACAACTTTCTCGCTGAAAGTTTTCTGAGACTGAAACTTCGCCGCTGACTTTTTTCTTTCGAAATTCGAAAAACACGATTTGGAACGCGCAATTAGTATTTATTAATTAGTATTTAATCAATTCAAAATTAACGATTGTTAATCATCCCATCGTCTTCGGGAGAGTTTTTCAAGTATGTATGCTGAATTTCAAACCATTTCGTTAAAAATCTTCCGACATATCGCAATGTATATTTGCGTCGCGGCGAACAAATTCCGAGATATAAAAAGTGGTTTTGAATTTTTTTTGGAAAAAATATTCACTTTACAAAAAAATTTTATTTACAAAAAACATGCGCAATTTATGGCTCTATAAGCTAGCATTTTTTAAAAATTAAAATTCTGAAAAAAAATTTTTCATGCCTTTCACCTTTGCCCGGCCAACTTCTATGGCATTTCGAGCGCAAGTCCGGTTTTAGAATCCGACGCCTCAGTTGAGTGTTTCTCCATCGTTTTCTTCCGCGCGATTAATAAATAGAAACACTTTTAGGACTAGACTGATGGAAAATGCTAAGTCAAGACAGTGCATGATACTATTTTTTACTGACACTGATGCCGCCTCATGGCATGGGAACACAACTGATACATATGAATCAACTTTAAGCACAGCTGTCTAATAAATTTGCTACATACTCAGCTTTCTAGGATTTAAACGCGTATTACTTAACATGACTACACATGTTAATTATCAGTGTAAAACAGTTGTTTATCATGTACGACTATGTCCACTATACATGTAGGTTTATTAGTATATAAGATGTCAGATTGCTTACAATTTACAATTCGGTTATTCTTTGGGTATGGTATGGTTCAAAAATACATACTCGTGTTTTACTTTGTTAAATGGTAAAAACTAAATGGTATTAAAAATTACGTTATTAGCAGGAAAATCATAGAAGTGGTAAAGGTCCTACAGTAGCGGCTAATATGTAAAAGAAAATTAAGGATTTTTACTTGTTAATAATGATTATTATCGTTTTTTAAAGCACAATTTTATTCAGTAACAAAGCATTATCTGATACTCAAGTACTTACATGTCAGGCTGTGATTTAAAGCGCTTAAGAAAATATCATGATTCTCTTGTCTTATTTGTAGTGGTGTATGCATCTAACAAATTAACAAAATGATAAACCTCACTGTTTAATAGCATTATAAAGCATTCGTAGACGCGCGTGTGTGTGTGACAACCAGAAACAAATAACATGAGATATCTAAATCATTTCTGTGATAAAATGACCTATTAATGAAGTATATATGAGCCGTTCAGAGGAAAAGTGGTATAACGCACAAGCAAACCGCCATGCAGTTAGACCACTTTTCCTCTGACCGGCTCATATGGTTTTTCCTAAGAAATCTAAAATATTTCGAGTAGCTATTCTTCAGGGCTCTTTATTAAGAAAACTTCATATTAACATATGTCCAAAAATATCTATTTTCTAAAATACAGGGTGTTGATTTTTTTTTCGTTTTTTATTTAATTATCTTGAAAACGGTATGCTTTCTTTTTATTAAACTTTAAACGATTACACTGCTTATCAGAGGAAATGTTTTAGTGTAAAAAGAAAAATTTAATCGCTTCACCAGGGGCGTGCGTGTAGACAATGGCATACATATATATTTTTTAAATATATGCACGCCACTGATATTTTTAATTTTGTGGGTATATTTTGTAATCTATATTCAATACCTGACGTACGATGTCTTTTAGCATTTTTTCAGTTGCAGCTTAGATAAGGAGAAAAATGCTATTTTATTAAAAATATATTAAAAATAATAAGATAATTTATAATCAACAAAAACAAATCATCGTAAGCTTTGAAAATTATTTAGTCAACTTAAAAAAGACGATTTTAAATCATGACTACGCCTAACTGCACAATTTCAAATCAGATTTTATGACGTCATACGAAAGTTAATCTTGACCTAGTCTGCTATTTGCCTGACTACGATTATAAGCATGGTCAATTCCATATATTGTCATTCTTGTTAATGTCAATTTTTATATTTATATTTGTGAAAGGGTTATGTTTGTTTTGTTTTATGGGTTTTTCCATTTTTCTGGCAATGCAAGCCGAGCTGGAAGCAATTAGAATAGAAATTAATGGCAAAATTGTCTTTTCCAAGAGGCAAGAGATATTCTTACGCGAATGGTAAACGGTAGGTAGACGTATTTTAATTTTTAGTATTTGCTCTGCAGTAGCTACAACACACATAATATTTCCTCGTCCATTTTAAACAAAAATTTGTCAGAAAGAGCAAGATGACGTAACACTAAATTAAAAAGCACACAGAATAGACTTTAGACAAGGAAAATTGAGGTTAGTTTTACCACTGCTGTGATGTCATTCAGTGAATAATAAGAAAACGCATTTAAATCAGATTTCTCCGTGACGTCATTTTTGTGACGTTTGATCACGACTACAGGTGACCAGGTCAGGCTTCTTCTAGTCACTGATTTAAAATCGCCTAAAATGTTGTTGTTTATTATTTATTTTAGCAAATGTCAAACTTTTATCGTTTAACATCGTATTGCTTTTGATTTTACCTAAATAAAATCGTTTGTAACCTACTTTCTCATTATGCCTACCTTTACAAATAAAGAAATGACTCAAATGCATTTTTGTTATGGATAAGCAAATGGAAATTCGTCGCAAGCAAGACGCATGCGTGAAGAAAGTTGTGCAGAAAGACACTTGCCTTGTTTGGACATATTCACACAAGCCCATCGCCGTTTACAAGAGACTGGTACGTTTTCAAAAAGCAGCATCACTGGTAGGCCTCTTTCAGTAAGAACCCCCGAACTAGAGGAGCACATTCTTCAAGTAGTAGAAGCACCCAGTACTCCAGTAATAGTACAAGAAAAATTGTATGAACCATTTTGAGGGAAAACCAGCTATACCCTTACCATATTCAGCGTGTTCAAGCTCTTTTGCCACGTGATTTTCCACTTCGACTAAATTGGTGTCAGTTGCGTGAGGAAAGACATTTAAATGTTTCAAACTTCTTGGCTAATATTCTATTCATGGATGATGCAAATTTCTCAAGAGATGGTATTACAAACTTCCACAATAAATATATTTGGGATCAGGAAAATCCGCATGCCATATTGGGAGTAAGACACCAGGTAACATTTTCCGTTAGTGTGCGGGCTGGAATTATTGGGGACCATTTGATTGGCCCATATTTTCTTCCAAATCGACTGAATGGTGATTAATATCACCATTTTATTATGAACGTGCTACCTGAACTAGAATATTTACTTTTTGAGAATTCTTTCTGGTTTATGCATGATGGGGCACCTTCCATTTTGCTGTAATTGTTCGGGGAATAATTCATTTGTAGATCGATGGATCGGGCGAGGGAGTCCGCAAACTTGGCCGCCCGGTCCCCAGATTTAAATCCATTAGATTTTTATTTTTGGGGTCATCTGAAGCACCTTGTACACAATACTTCAATTGCGACCATAGAAGAGCTGCACAATCGAATAATACAGTCTTGTCATATTATTCGTAACACCCCCGAAGTTCTTAGGCGGGTGAGGGGATCAATTAGGCGACGAGTAGAACGTCATGGCCAATGGCGGTAATTTTCAGCATTTAATTTAGTGTTAACATTTTAATAATTGTTAATTAGGGTTCTACCATGTTATTAATTCTTAAAACAAATTATGTCATCTGGCAATAAATTTTGCGTTTTTTAGCAAAATAGCATTTTCTCCTTAACTAAGCTGTGCAACGGAAAAATGCTAAGACACTTACGGGAATCTTACGTCAGGTACTGAATGAAGATTACAAAAAATACCCATAAAATTAAAAATATCAGTGGCGTGCATATTTAAAAAAAATATATGTATGCAATTGCCTACTGAAGCGATTAAATTTTTGTTTACACGACAACATTCTAATTTTTTTGGCTGATTTATTCTCTGTAAAATTCTAACCAAATTTCGTATACCATAACCTATAACTGAAATTAACAGTTTTCGAGATATTAACATATGAAAGACAAATTTGATACATTAAAGAGATTAAAAATGTAAATGATTTAACTTAAGGCAAAGTTGTATGTTCTATCTTAGATATTACTTTTAATGACTGGCATTGTCAATAGTTGCAAAACAATATTGCGGCTCTTTTGAATCCAAATATTGGCTATGCGTTTAACCGAGAAGGAGCCAATAGAAATTTTAATAATGCTTGGTACTAGACCAGGACACCACAGAAAATTTATGAAATGTTTAATAACAAATATTCCCGTAGGGAACCCATAACTCAATCTGCAGTGAGTAAAATTTTAAAAAAATTAACGCAAAAACTATCCTGATCTCCCAAGTGAACTTTTGTCGTATCAATAGAACCTCTCTATTATGTGGCTAATGTTAAAAGATATTTAAGTAACACTTTTCCAGGGCGATGGATAGAGCGACGTTGTGCAATAGAGTGGCCGGCTGGGTCGCTAGATTTAAGCCCCTTAGATTTTTTGGGGTTACAAGGACATAGTGTACAAAAATAAACCCGATATTATTGAAAGTCTTAAAGATCTAATTCGTTCTCTGATAAGAAAAATTCAGTCTGATGTAGTTACTAATGGACAACAGGAATTTTTTGACCGTTTAAGGCACTGCAAAGCTGTAAATGGTTGCCATTTTCAACACTTACTAAAGTAGTTTTTTTTTTTTTTTTTTTTTTTTTTTTTTTTCTGAGGGGAACGCTCATGCTCACCATACGACTATTTCACGCATGGTAGTGTGGGACTCTGTGACTCTAGTCAGCAGCCTACCCACTAAAACCCCTCTTCAAGCCTCTATTTGTTTCCTTCTGGACCACCGTGTCCGATATTCTTCAGATAGGAAACAAGGCTATATCATATTTACCTCTTTCTCTGTCTTACCATCTATTCTCACATCCGATCTCTCTCTCGTTCTTCTATTTTTTTTCTCTCCATTATCTGTATCACCATGCTCTGTACAATTTCCCAATTCCTTCTGCGTTCCATCATTTTTGCTATTAAAGTTTCTGGCTCCAAAACCCTCCCTATTTCTTCACTCGCCCTATTTCTCTCTTCTATCCATCTTTTACACATAAACACCGTATGTTCCGCCGTGTCCACTTCCCCACAGTACACGCACTGGTCCGTTTCAGTAATTCCCATTCTTTTGGTATATGCTCTAAATGACCCGTGACCCGTCAACACCTGCGTCAGCCAAAAGTCTAAATTTCTATGGTCGCATCTTACCCATTCCTTAACATTTCCAATAAGTCTTTTTGTCCATTGCCCCTTGTCATTTTCCGCCATCCACCTAGTTTGCCATTCTTCCATTAGCTCCTCGTTGATTCTCTTTTTTATCGCTGATTTATCTGGGTCCCTGATGTCATAATTTCTTTTTCTTTCCAGGATCAATAGGTCTATTGGTGGAATCCCCGTGATAACGTTTAAAGCCACCGCCGAAACTGTTCTGTATGCAGAAGCTATCCGCAGCAGCATTCTTCTTTGCACCCCTTTCAGCCTATCTGCATACTTCTTGATTTCAAGTCCTTTGTACCAAATAGGAGCTCCATAAAGAATAATGTTGTTCACTACAGAACCTAATACAGCTCTCTTTGCGCTCGTTGGACCCTTTATACTTGGCAGTATTTTGCTCAGGACTGCCACCCTCCTTTCCGCCTTCTTGGTTACCTCCTCTATATGCTTTCCAAAACTATTTCTACTATCCAGGTATACCCCTAGATATCTGACAAATTTGCTCGGTCTCACAACTACGTTTGAGAACCTAAAAGTCAAATCTTCTTTCCCCTTTTTGCCCTTCAGAACCAGTACCTCCGTTTTTTGCGGAGCTAGAGTCAGCTCGTTTTGGTTCATCCATCTGTTCACCCTGTAGAAGCATTCTTCCGTACATGTCGTGAGTGACTTCTTGTCGTCGGATGACACGACCAATGCCAGGTCGTCGGCAAAAGCGACCGTGGCAGCCGTACCCATCAGTGGGACTTTTAAAACTTCGTCATAAAGAATATTCCACAGAGTCGGTCCAAGGACCGATCCCTGAGGAACTCCCGCCCACACATCCATCTCTTCCCCTCTAGTCACAGCGATTTTTCTCTTCCTTAGATACTTAGATACTATGTTAACCAGGTATGTTGATATGTTCCTTCGTCTTAACTCCTCGATGATCAGGCTGTGTCTTGCTGTGTTGAAAGCATTTTTTACATCCAAGAGTACTAGTACACACCAGTTTTTCTTTTCCCTGTTTGCTATTTCAAGTACTTTTTCAATGGCCTGGATTGTAGATCTGCCTTTGCGGAATCCATATTGGTTCTCGTGAAAGTTCGCCTTCTCTTCAATTTCTATCTGTAACCTTTCCCTGATCAGTGTTTCATACAGCTTGCTAAAAGTGCTCAGAAGGCATATAGGCCTGAAAGTCTGGTCTTCAAAACTCCTTTCACCTTTTGGCAGCAGGATTACCTTGGCAACCTTCCATTCACTTGGGAATTCTTGCGTGGTGACCAAAGTGTTAAGTACCTCCAACACCCACTTTGGCCATTGTCTTACCACTTCCTTAATTACCTCAATAGGTATCCCGTCCATTCCAGGTGCTGTCCTGTCTTTCATTTTTGTTACAGCTTCTTGCAATTCCTTCATAGAAAAGGGTGTAGCCTGTTCTACGTTTGCCTCATCTATCCATTTATCCTTGGTCCTCGGAAACAGCTTACGAATGACTTCCTTTTTAAGTTCTGGATCCAATTCCGCTGGCATCGCGTATTTAAAGTTCTTCATAACGATCTTATATCCGCCCCCCCATATATCGTTTTCAAGGTCGTTACATAGCTCTCTCCATTTTTCTCTTTTAGCGGCCCTAACCATTTTCCTTAGCTCTTTTCTTCTTGCTTTTAATAGTTCTGTTATCAAGGCGATTTCCTCCGTATCTTGGTTTCCTGGTCCCCTCCACCTAAACCTTTGTCTTCTGATCCTGTTGCACTCCTCTCGTTTATGCTCTATATCTAGATTCCACCAGTAGGGCGTTTTCCTCGTGGAGGAGTCCGTGTTTCTAATGAGGCTATCCTTTTGGGCTTCCTTTATTATTTTTGTACATTCTTTGTACGATACTGATCTCCCTTCGTGGGCCATTTTTATTTCCATTGACAATCGAAAAGTGTTCCAGTCCATGTTGGTATCTTTGTATCTAGGTGTTTTAAGCTTTCGTATATTCTCTATCTCGAAGTATATGTACCTATGCTCTGTGTGGCTGTCAATGTCCAAGACTTCCCACTTGCTCATTTTCTTGGCTATCTTTCTGGTTGTAGCAGTTACATCGATATATGATTCGCTCTGGCCTCTTACAAATGTAGGGAGCTTTCCGTCGTTTGTGACCACCATGTCGCAGGAGGAAAAATGGTCCATCCAGTAGTTTCCCTTTGCGTCTGCATGAGGTGCACCCCATACGGGTGACTTCGCATTTATGTCGCCAACTAGAATAATTTCCCGGTCTTCGTTTCTAACTTCATTCATAATTTTGTCGACTTCATTCTTATATGTTTCCATTGGTATATTTGGTGAGATGTAACATCCTATTAAACTAAAGGCATCCATCTTGACACACACAAACCCATTTCCTCTCTTTATCCCACTCACTCCAAGACTCTTATTTCTAAACAGTACCGCCACATCTACCCTATTATCTTTCATCCATCTTCCCTGACTGACCATATTTTTATTTGGTTCACACACTACTAATATGTCTACTTCCTGTTGCATAGCGGTAGCATATGCTAGGTCTTGAGCTACTCTCCCTCTCCCTGTGTTTATCTGTAGTATTTTAACGACCATTTTTATTTTTTATTTATACCAACAACTCCACTTGAGCTGCTTACCAATCGGTTTTGCCTTTTATTGGGGATTTGCTTTTGTTTGTCGAACAGCAGTCTTTTATACACTGGACATTTCACTTGACTCGCCTTATGGCCCTCTACATTGCACATTGTGCAAAAAACTGGATTTGTACAGTCCTTTGCTCTGTGACCAGACTTTCCGCAGTTCAAACAGTTTTCCGACTTGTCCTCCCCATTACATTCGTGTTTCGTATGTCCAAAACCGAGACATCTGTAGCATCGTGTTACACTGACCTTGTTTTTGACTCTACAGAAAACCCATCCTATTTTTATTTTTCCTTCGCTCACCAGTTTATTTGCAGTCTTCTTGTTGACCTTTAGAACAGCCGTTTGGCTGCCGTTTTGCCTCTGGCTTATTGCCAATATCTTTATTTGTTCTCCTCCCGGATCTGTTGTGTGAGTTATAATTGCCCTCTTGATATCATCCTCATTTGTGTCCCCATCTATGTCATATATGTAAATAAAGTAGTAGTTTTGTTTAATTTTTTGTTCTGTTTTGTGTTGTTGCGTGAATTAATATTTCTCAATTGTTCAATAAAATTGACATTTGAATGTCAAATTTTAATTTATAAAAATCTAAGATGGAACGTACAAATTTGCCCTAAGTTAAATTATTTACATTTTACATCTTTTTAATGTATCAAATTTGACATTCATATGTTAATATCTCGAAAACTGTAAATTTCAGTTGTAGGTTATGGTATATGAAATTCGGCTAGAATATTACGGAGAATTGATGAAATAAAAAAAAATTGGGTGTCCAATTAAAAAAATCAAAGTTGGCAGTTGTACAGCTTTTTGAATCACCCTGTATAATTCAAAATAATTTTAGAATATGCGCAAAAATAAAAATAAATCGACGGGTCCGAGGGTTTTTAAGATAATTTTATTTTTGAGATATTGAATTGACTCCATAATTTATCACAACCCCGTATATTAGTTTTATATCAGAACATTCATAATATGGGCTGTCAGAGCGTTAAAAGGACTCATGAAGAACGATAAAAGACTACACATGTATTTTGTTTCCGGTATCTGTTGTCTTGAGTAAAAAAATATATATTTGGATACTTACCGATCTATGAAAATGTTCC
Source organism: Philopedon plagiatum (assembly GCA_963971165.1). Classification (NCBI taxonomy): domain Eukaryota; kingdom Metazoa; phylum Arthropoda; class Insecta; order Coleoptera; family Curculionidae; genus Philopedon; species Philopedon plagiatum. Next base: position 47,535,787 of record OZ020190.1, on the reverse strand, counting down.
CAATAAAATGTTAAAGCAGCCCTGTTGTTTTCTTCCTAAAAATAAAATAATCAGTTTTTTTAACAATTTATAACCGGTATTAAATACCTTTAGTTTTTCTCGTATTGTTTATGAAATTAAAGAGTGCGTAATAAACTAATAAAATCTAGAAATTTGATGGATAACCTATAACGCTTTAAACTTACGTTGTCGGTCGTCCTGAAATACATGAATAAATAGCAGGAAAACTGCACAAATCTCATTTTTCTATTTTACCATTTATTACTATGGTAATGTACACCTATACCAAGCGTCAACGTAACTACTATCAAGTCTCATAAAAGGAGGAATTTATTTTAAATTATGGGCAGTTGCATATGCATATTTCGACTATTCAAATACTTAACTGTGCGGTTTAACCGGAAGTCCTATCAACTTTGATACCTATTTTAAACCGAACGCCCTATAAAATTTTCCAAATTTTAGTTTTACGGAAAATCCTAAGTATAAAACAGTTATTAGTCTTTGAAAGCTTAGCCCCCCCCCCCCCCCTCCTGGGTGCGCCACTGCCCGGCACTACTGTATGACGAATTAGTCGCAAAAGAATCCATTATGATGTCAATAATATCAACTTTGGGTAGGTTTGTTGAATTCCCACGAACAAAACCTTCTTCCATTTTCAAAATATCATATTGCAAAAAAAAAACGAGAAATGTAGACCTCGCCCAATAAACATCACAATGAACATGAGCATACTAAAATAATACCTAAATGTAAAGCAGCAGCAGGCAGCTAACCCCGGCGACAGTGTTGTGTATTCTGAAGTCACGAGTCGACACAAGCCGGGCGCGTAGTAATTAAAAATTTAACATATAAGAAATTGAATAAGTTCGTCAATTTTGAAGATATCGAGATGTTTTTTTTTTGTTTGACTAGTTAAGTGAAAGACTATTAAATGAAAGTGATCGCATCAAATGTGTCGAGTCTAGCCAAGTTACTTTTGTCACTTATCAATTACTGTTTCATTAGCCTTCGTAATTATAGAAAATTGATCACAGTGCGGCGGTGTATTGGTATACTGTTTGTTTAGGTTAGGGTCAGCGGCGGGTAAATTGGTTAAATAAATGAAATGTTATTAATTTCGATTTGATTTTACATTTACGTTGCAGGTGGAAATTAGACGGTACCTATTAATGTTAGATCTATAATAAATCTAACTAATTTAGAGAATGCTGTATTAGGCACTGACTGAATTATTTAACCGAAATTTAAGGTGAATCAGTGATTCACTTGATTCATATAACGAGCCGCCACTGACAGGCAGTGCTACGAAAACTGACTTTCAAACTAAAATAATCTAAAAAATTGAAATGACCACAAATTTGAGTTCTACATGCATTTCTGAATTCACTACTGCCATATTTTCAAACCTATTAGTTTTTGAGGTAGTGGCCACTAAATGTTTAGCTGCATTTTTAAACTTACCGAGGCGGACAAGTAAATTAAACAAAAACAAATTATTAAACCGAAGTCCCATGCATCCGATTTCCGATGGTCCGGCGAAGCTTCTATTGGTCAAAATAATTTCGCGCTCGTTTTCTTACGAATATTTTAACATTATGTACGACGTCGGATAGTTAAAATTCATTTAACTTTTGTCCGATGTCGTGATATTTGTAACCTTACTTTGTATGTTTGTGGTTGAATGTTCACTTATTTTAGGTGTTTTAGTTCAGTAGGATAATAAAAGTTAAAAAATGAATAGTATTCAGGCATTGGCAGATCGGCGTACACTGAATAACGTTTTATTTTTATCCATTTTACTGCTAATTAGGAGAAGAAAAAAAGGAAAACAAGAAGATTCTGGGTACGAGATTTATTAAAACATCGTAAAACTAAAGGAGCTTACCACTGTTTAGTAGAAAAAATGAGATTAACAGATCAAGATAAATACTTTAATTATCTGAGAATCACAAGTGTCTACGGATACGAATATCGGATGAATGAGACACGGGATTTTGTTTTGCACGAAATTTCAAACTTTTTGTCGGATATCGGACATCGCAAATCGTTGGGACGTCGAAGACGGCCAATAATAATGGTGTCGCAAATCGACCTGCCTGATTGAAGTATTGATTCATTTACATAACAATTACTATTTTGCCCCTTTGTGCCCCCCCCCCCCCCAAGCTAAACATTTAACTGTCGATATCTTAAAAAGTATAAAGCTTGAAGATATGAAAGTAAAAACAAAAAATATTCATAAATGTGAGCAGAATTTAAATAAAGGATCCGGCGTTCCGTTCATATTTTTAAAGTAATTTTTGTGCTCGTCAATTTTTGAAGTAGACCCAGCTAAACCAGAAACAGAATTATTATGACATTAGTAGATAGTAATTCTTTAGTAAGTTCAGCAAACAAAATTAGATTTTCGCTACCATCATTTGATTTATATCTAAACACTACAATTTATTATCGATATGTCATTTTCAATCGCCATTTTCTTGAATACCATCAAAAATAGGGATAGGGTGTGATAATGGTTTTATATTTAGGATTGCCCGTAAAATTCAAATTTAGACAGACATGTCGGGTGTTCCGTTGAAAATATCAAAGTTGATGGCACTTCTGGTTAATCCGGAAGCGATAGTCAAATATCTGAATAGTTAGGATCTGCAAAATCAACCATACTCCTTAAAATTTGAAATCAATTCTTCTCATTATAAGATAATGGCAAGCTTGATAGTAATTATTTTGACATCCGGTATATTAAAAAGTGGATAAAACTGACAATGCCAATTATTTTTCTTAAATCTATTTTAAGAAGTTATTACCAGTTCTTGGCCCTTCCTGCTAGAGTAATGAGTAAAAAATCTAAATCCGTCTTTACCATATCCTTTTAGAAGTACCACACGACCTGATGGGTAGCCATCCCTAGAAAACAAACTTTAAGTTCTTATATGGTTACTTGTGAAATATGCTTACATACATATAAGACTATTGAAAAATGGATAGCACAAATGCACAATGGATAGCACAAAAGTACTTAGGTAACTTTTATCAACGGGCTCTTTTACTAAATTTTAATTTTGGTGCTAGGAAAACTAGAATTTTCGACGTCCAACGTATTGATATTGTTAAATATTTTTTGAGAAAAGAAAATATCGTCTTTTCATAAAAATTCACAAAGATTCTAAGCCACGAACCATATTTTTATACGCTCCCTTTAAAACGGTTTGGCACAAATGTTTTGTTACAAAACGCAGTTAGAGACATTAATAAAATGGTTTCAATTGCGTAATCGGTTTTAATGTTAAAACAGACTAAGCTGATTTTTTAACGTTTTTTCATGCATTGTAATAAAAATGATTTCACTATACCATTGTGAAGAGAGAGCATATTATCTTAGCAACAACAGAACCTTCAAACGTGTGTCCCGACAATGTGGTTACCACTTCTAAAATTTAAATTTATAGAAAAGTTCTCCAGTTCAACCATTTAGTACAATCACTGTGTTCTGTTCCCTTCTAACATCATTGCTTGCATTCATAATGATTGAAACAGTTTGTATTTGTCTTCATTTACATAATTTAATTTTTTTAAATAGTAAAAAGCATTTCGTAAAAAATAACTGGTCCGCTGAATTTTTCATATGCGGCAACACTATTGTACTTCCTCCAAACCCTCATGTGACTAAAAATAAAGCTTCAAGATGAGTCACGTGACAGATTAAATACCAATCGCACCGATCACACATAAGAATGCATCTAAGCCATTGTCTGGAGTTTTTAAATTAAATTGAATTTTAATACGTTTGTTATTAAAATTATGGAACATCTCAGGTTTGTTCAAGATTATTCTTATTATCGTAAAGTACATGTAACATATCCTGATTTAGGATGTTATTCATATTAGTATTAAAATTATGAAATTAAAGTTTAATAACAGAACCCATTTAATTTATAGTTTAAGCGAATGTCGCAAGTCTTATGTCATCAAGTATAAGCATAAACCTATATTCAAAATAAAAAATAAATATAGAAGAATAGAGCGCCCTTGGGTTGCCTAGCCAGAGCTGGTGGCAAAATTACGTCACTTCTGGTCTTTTCTTGAACGGCTATCTTACCTCATATGGTACATTAAAAAGAAAAACGCCAAAATATAGTAGCCCAGGAGTTAGAGGGCTACACGAAATTATATTGCTCAAACTTTTTAGGATAAATATTAACTCTGGTCAAAAACATATCTCCTTTAAGCCTTGGCAATGAATAAAAGCCGGAATCCCATGTATACGATTTTCGACGATACGATGATCCGACGGTGCCCTCATTGGTTGAAAATTTTGACGGCATATTTCATCCGAATATTTTTAACAATCCATGATGCGTCGTACGAGGTAAATTCAGTTTAACTTTTGTCCAATATCGGATGTTTTTTAACCTCACTTTTCTTCATTTTTGACTTTTAGAACCGTATTAAATTTGGTAAGGTTCGGAAAATGGGAAGTACTTAATACTTTTAAATTTTTTTAGGTCGAAAAATGCCACTTGCAAGACCCATCTTTGGTACATAATAATTCGAAAACGGAAAGTCGCATCGAACACCGGTTTGACACATCAAACTTTAGAATCTCAAATATCTTTTTGAAAAACATCTTCATACCTATACCTAAAACCACTGGAAATTGGAAAAATTCTGGAAAAACTGGAAATTACGATTTTTGATGCAATTTTTTTACTGTTTTTAATTTTTTTTCGGAGTTAAAATGAATCAAAATAAAATTCCCATATATCTCATCGGAAAGAGCTCGTCGAAATACGCGACATTCATATTTTTTAGTTTTTTCATTCTTTATAGAAAGGAAGCGATCGACGATTAAATTTCGATTTTTTTGACATTTTTTCGATGACATCTTTACATCCGAATCACTATAACCTTTTCCTATCTAATTTCTTCCATCTTTTTCAACGCTATCTTACAGACAGATAATCAGGCTTTAAAATGAATCCTGAATGGGCCATCCAGGAGCGTATTTAGGGTGTAAAAACATGTATATTTTTTCCCATCAAAACTCATCTTTAACCGGCATTATTCTATATTATTTCTCTTATTTACCAGTTCTTTCTGGGTTTATTTTCTTCCCTCATCATCTAAGAATACTCCGCACTAATTAAAATTGTATATTTTTTCGTTAAAATTATAAATAAATAGGTTTTTTGTATCGGGGAAGGAAATTTTTTTTAAAATGTAAATTTAAGACGACTGCCATGAAAAAACAAAAGAAGCGGACTTGCTGTATATCGATATTAAATAATATGATGTGTCAAAATTTCGCAGAAATGCTAGTTTTTATTGGAAGCTTCCTGGACCGATTTCGGATTGAAATATACATGGAAACGATACAATGGACGTTCTATTTTGGATTTCGGTACATTTCGTTGGACGAGTTACGCATTAAATACCATTTTTATTGATTTTTCGATGACCCTACAATGCATTATAGAATATACCGAAATCAGTTTCTATACGTAGACATGTATTAACATACGAAATGTCAAAATTCGACAAAAATGGAGTAAGTTAATCCGCTTCTGCCACCACTTTCGGGAGCATTAAGGTCGGCAGAAGCGTTTTTCCTTTACCATCTCTCGCTCCCTATATGTATGCAAATTTTCACGTCGCTGGCTCAAAGGAGCAATTTGAAAAAAAAACACAGTTAGGGCTTATTTTTATTAATATTCGGGGCAAAAACAGGCCGGCAGACATGTCATTCCCTGTTAATCCAAATGCTAGGAGTCAATACAAAAAGGCCTCATGTTGCTTGTTTCCCAGTACAGGTTGGACGCCTCTAACTCCCCTACTATAGTAGATTTTTCTCCAGTAATTTATAATTCAAGATGGCGACTAGGCCGATTTTTCAAAAAATCATATCTTCGGTAATAATTGACCGATTTTTAATTTCAAAAAAAGAAAATACTTTCAAAAAAATGTTTTTTATGAAAAAGAAATACTAGAAGTAATTTTTTTAGGTCGAAAAATGCCACTTGCAAGACCCATCTTTGGTACATAATAATTCGAAAACGGAAAGTCGCATCGAACACCGGTTTGACACATCAAACTTTAGAATCTCAAATATCTTTTTGAAAAACATCTTCATACCTATACCTAAAACCACTGGAAATTGGAAAAATTCTGGAAAAACTGGAAATTACGATTTTTGATGCAAATTTTTTACTGTTTTTAATTTTTTTTCGGAGTTAAAATGAATCAAAATAAAATTCCCATATATCTCATCGGAAAGAGCTCGTCGAAATACGCGACATTCATATTTTTTAGTTTTTTCATTCTTTATAGAAAGGAAGCGATCGACGATTAAATTTCGATTTTTTTGACATTTTTTCGATGACATCTTTACATCCGAATCACTATAACCTTTTCCTATCTAATTTCTTCCATCTTTTTCAACGCTATCTTACAGACAGATAATCAGGCTTTAAAATGAATCCTGAATGGGCCATCCAGGAGCGTATTTAGGGTGTAAAAACATGTATATTTTTTCCCATCAAAACTCATCTTTAACCGGCATTATTCTATATTATTTCTCTTATTTACCAGTTCTTTCTGGGTTTATTTTCTTCCCTCATCATCTAAGAATACTCCGCACTAATTAAAATTGTATATTTTTTCGTTAAAATTATAAATAAATAGGTTTTTTGTATCGGGGAAGGAAATTTTTTTTAAAATGTAAATTTAAGACGACTGCCATGAAAAAACAAAAGAAGCGGACTTGCTGTATATCGATATTAAATAATATGATGTGTCAAAATTTCGCAGAAATGCTAGTTTTTATTGGAAGCTTCCTGGACCGATTTCGGATTGAAATATACATGGAAACGATACAATGGACGTTCTATTTTGGATTTCGGTACATTTCGTTGGACGAGTTACGCATTAAATACCATTTTTATTGATTTTTCGATGACCCTACAATGCATTATAGAATATACCGAAATCAGTTTCTATACGTAGACATGTATTAACATACGAAATGTCAAAATTCGACAAAAATGGAGTAAGTTAATCCGCTTCTGCCACCACTTTCGGGAGCATTAAGGTCGGCAGAAGCGTTTTTCCTTTACCATCTCTCGCTCCCTATATGTATGCAAATTTTCACGTCGCTGGCTCAAAGGAGCAATTTGAAAAAAAAACACAGTTAGGGCTTATTTTTATTAATATTCGGGGCAAAAACAGGCCGGCAGACATGTCATTCCCTGTTAATCCAAATGCTAGGAGTCAATACAAAAAGGCCTCATGTTGCTTGTTTCCCAGTACAGGTTGGACGCCTCTAACTCCCCTACTATAGTAGATTTTTCTCCAGTAATTTATAATTCAAGATGGCGACTAGGCCGATTTTTCAAAAAATCATATCTTCGGTAATAATTGACCGATTTTTAATTTCAAAAAAAGAAAATACTTTCAAAAAAATGTTTTTTATGAAAAAGAAATACTAGAAGTACTGTTCTGTTCGAGGATTCCTATGGCCTCTTGCCTGTCCGGCATCCAGCCAATACTAGAAGTACAAATATTTAATACCTAATGGAATATTCCCAAAAAACTAAAATTTTAATTTTTTAATTTTATTTAACATCTTTTATTTTGAAAACAACAGGCCATATGGAAAAAAATTTCAAACCAAAAATATGCGGAATTTTCTGCTGAATCCAACGATATACAAATTTATGGGTATTGGTTGAAAAATAACCATACAAAAGTGCAAAAATATGACGCGCACCATTGTGACGACCCATTTCAATTAGTATAGGCATATGCGTTTTTTCTTGACTGGCGCGTGCTACGACCTGTGATTATTTACGCTTGCACTTGTAAAAACGATACGGCCAGTGGCCAGTTAGTATACTTACTCAAGATATAGACCTAAAAAAATCAGTTGGTGAAGATGAATTTGGATCAATACCTCGTTCTCTATTTACTGCCGATGGCAGTTTGTTGCTTCCAATTGATAAATTCAAACTCATGCAAAAACTAGAAGACACTTCTAAAAATTCCGAAACTCAAACCACGCTGGAAGCTGGAAGCCTCATTAATTAAACCTAGAACAGTTATTTTAGTTGATGGAATGGCCTTGGTTCAATGTATCTCAAAATCTCCAAGTATGAGGACATGTCAAGATTTTGCAAATGTTTTTCTTTCCATGCTTACTGAAATTGCTGCACCACATGATGAACTACATATTTAATATTTGATACATACAAGGAAGACGCGCTAAAAAACCGCACAAGGTCGAAAAGGAGTCAAAAATACTCTGGCGCATCTTATCATGTCTCAGATGGATCATTAATAAAAAATATTTCTCTTAAAGATTTTTTATCCAATATAAAAACCAAAAAGGAGCTCACTGAATACCTCGCCAAGAAAGTTCGGGATTGTGAATGATTTAAACATGTTGTAATTTCATATAATATCAAAACAATTTCAAATATCGCACTGTCAAACATAAGACAACAATCACGAAGAAGCTGATACTATTCTAATACTTCATGGTGTTCGTGTAACTCAACAATATGGAAAAGACATACAACTTACTGTTCACAGCCCTGATACAGATATGTTTGTGCTTCTGGTTAGTTTTTATGAGCAGTTACCAAAAAAAGTCTTAATGGTAACCAGTCGAGGAAAAACTATGAAAGAAATAGATATAGGAAAAGTCGTCAACTCATTAAGTATCGGATATAGACAATCATTAATTGGTTTCCATGCCTTTACTGGGACGGATATAACCGGCAGATTCTCAAGAATTAGCAAAGAATTTTGCACTAAAGTATTTTTGGATCTGGATGTATCATCGGAAATACTAAAATCGCTTGCATTGTTGGGAACTCTAAACACAACTACCACAGAACTTGAAGACAACCTCCACGAATTTGAATGTTTGCTCTATAATAATAAATTAATAAAAAAGCTAGCTGACTTGCGTTGGTATTTGTTTTCCACCAAAAATCAAGAAGGAGAAAACCTACCACCCACAGTTGATGCTATGAAGCAACATATTTTAAGGTAACGTAGATGACATATAAAAATAAAAAAGATTTCATTAATATTTTATTTTAGGGCCCATTATATTGCAACAGTATGGGGAAGTGCGAATGAAAATATCCAAAATTTGCCAGATCCCAGTCTCTGTGGGTGGAGAAAAAGTCACGAATACTTAGAACCAGTCCCCATGCTGAAACCACCCGCTCCAAGAGCTATAATTAACCTTGTCAAATGTAGCTGCAAAAAGGGGTGCGGAACCAATATATGTATGTTCCAGCAATAAAATAGGAATAGTTTGCAAGTTTGCACTGAATCCTGTCAGTGTTCTGCAGGAAACTTCTTTTGTGAAAATACGCCAGATTTAGTAACTCCATCGATCATGGAATAATACGAAGATAATTCAGGTAAATTGTGGTAGTTTTACTTTAAACATATTAGGAATAACCAAAAATATTTTTCAGAAGATGATGACATGGAGATCACTTAAGAACTAAGTCGAAGACAACAAAAGAGGCAATTTAAGTTTATTCTATATAAGTTTATGTTTACCATAGAGGATAGGATTTCTTTCCTCTTACTAAAATATTTAATTTGTTTTATTAGATTATCTTTTTTGTTTAAATCAAACTATTACCTTATGATGTTATGATATTAATAGTAAAAACGCGTTTATTTAATCAGCCATTTTGGAAAAGCTGTAATGCTTTGCTACTAAAAAATTAAAAACATTTCTGACATGGCCTGAATGCAATTTTTTAACTTACAGAAGCTATATTATCATATAAATATGGCATTTATTAACTATATGCCCGACCAAAGTCAGCTTGCGCACCGCAAGATTCTTCCACAATACCTGTAGCGCGCCATGATTTTTAAATTTTAGAGCATTATTGTTTAACCAATACTCAATAAACTATAATATATCGTTGGATTCAGCATTAAATTCTGCACATTTTTTGTTTCAACTTTTTTTCCATACAACTTATTGTTTTTTAAATAAAAAATATTTAAAAAATTTAGAAAACCAAAATTTTACTTTTTTGTCAAAGTTTTAGTTAGGTATTAAATATTGTTAGATCTTGTATTTTTTATAGCAAAATCTAGCCTTTTTGAAGTATTTTCTTTTTTTTGAAATAAAAGATCGGACAACTATTACCGGAGATACGATTTTTTAAAAGATCGCCCCATCCGCCATCTTGATTTGTATATTACTGGAGAACATTCCATTTTCAGAAATGCCAACATGCCATTCGGTGATCCAGTAGACCTAAATAATCATAAAATAAAGAGATTTCAAACTTAGCACGACATCGAAGCGAGCGGACCCTATGATACTATACTATATGGGGCTATATTCTTGTATATTTATTCTTTATTTTGAATACACATTTATGTCTGTACTCGATGACGGAATACTTCTTGCGACCAATACTATTAAATACTAGCTTTCACACTACTGTGTTGAAGATTTATACAGTACTAGCTTCCGCCCGCGACTTCGTTCACGTATTATAGGTGATAATACTAGTGTAGTTTTGATGTCATAATTATTATGAATACATGAAACATGAGTTATGTTAGGTTAGGTCGGGTCGGACTCAGGTAACTGATAGAAAAGGTAAATGAAATGAAATTATTTTTAGATTTTGTCAGGTTGTATTTATGAACTATTGCTCTTAATTTTTTTTTTAAATATACCCCTTTTCTCCCTCACCCTCCTTTAATTTTTATAACATCCGTTACACAAAATTAGCTTTTCTGACCTCAATAACCCCGAAAATGTCACATTAGTTAACATTGTTGGAGAAATTGTTGGAGGTTGTATGAACTATTGCTCCGAATTTTTTTTTAAAATATACCAACTTCAAAAACGGAAAAGCACTGAAAAGTATGAAATCATATTGTTACGTATTTATTACCACGGTTAACGGTCAACTTAATTTGGTTCATTTTTATGATTTTCTTTTTCTTTTTAGTGCACCTATTCTCCCCCCCCCCCTCCTTCCCGTCATCTATCTCCCCTCTTTAAATTTCTAATGGCAATGTTATATTAGATTTTCTGATCTCAAGACCCCAAAAATTACACGTTAGTTAACATTTTTGAAGAAATTCCTACACGCCCCTTTTCCCCCTCCCCCTCCTTTAATTTTTACAACATCCGTTACACAAAATTAGCTTTTCTCACCTCAATAACCCCGAAAATGTCACTTAGTTAACATTGTTGGAGAAATTGCCAATCGCCCTTTTTTACACCCTTCCCCCCTTAATTTTCTTAACATAGCAAAAATAGGGCAGAAATCGGCTCTACCGACTGGCTGTTTATAAATTTTAATACGGGAAATTCTGCTAGTCATTTAGCTGCATTCGGGACAGTCCTTACTGGTAAATTTGCGCGCGTTTTATATCATGGAAAGACAAATATTTGCAGATATCGGTGCAGTTATTGTTAGCTGTCGGTTGTTAGTTTTGTGTACTGTAGACTTTGAAATAATGGATGTTGTGTATAAATTAGTGACGTAGTCTAAATACACTTATGAGGAAAAACTTCAACTAAAAAATAGAGGTAGGCCATTACTGCGATTGATATAGAACGGCTTAAAACTGAGCTATCCGTTATTTATTAAAGGGAAGATTGCAGAGGATTAAACGGTAGCCTGCCACTTCTGACATTTTTAATACAAAATAATTTACAACATACATTAAAAGAGACAAAAAATATATTAGACAGTTTAATAACAACTCCCATGTCAAGGTCAGAGGCCGAAAGGTGTTTTCTACCCTTAAAAGGATCAAGACCTTTCTCCGAAATTCAATGACTCAAGATCGTTTAACCGAGTTAGGTATGCTTATTTCCACTGAAAGAGTTCATATGGAAAATTACGGACTTAAATGAAAGGGTCGACCTGATATTTAACAAATAAGGTAAGATTCCAATAATAATTTTATAGACATATATCTTAATCTTATCAGTATTATTTAAAAATTAATGGTTTTAAATCGCCAAAATTTGTCTCTATTAAACGGGGTCGGTTCTTAAATCGATAGACCAAAATGATACCGTGACGTCACCGTTTGCCATCCGAAAACGATTGGTATCATTTTGGACGGCTTTGACGACGAACAGAGGCCAGCCGAATTCGCTAAATGCAAAAGGCTAGTTATGAATAAACGACTGCCTCCTCTCGTTGAAGGTCAGTGAAAAAAACTAATATTTATTAAGGAAAGTCTCGATAACAAAATTTTGTTGTATTTTTTTTATAAATTGTAGACAATCGAATAGATCATAAGACCGTAGAAAGAGAAAAACAATCAGAAGGCAAAAATGGTATCAGAATAGTAAATAATAAAGAAAACTGGGTTAAAACTCAGTACCATTTAAGGGTTAAGTATGTGGTGTTGCACACTTATGACGTTTTTCGACATTTTTACTAAAAAAATAAGATCGTATAAAAATTTTACTAGGTCAAGTTTAGTAGCAAAGTTCTATTTATTTTTAAATTACAGGAATAAAAATAATAGTTAAAAACCTGCTTGTATTTTCCCTCTCTCTCTCTCTAGTGACAAACCTGTATGTGATAAAACTTAAAACACAGCAAATACACGGTTCTTAAACCCAACATAAAAAGCTACAAATTTTTGAAAAGTTAGCTTTAAAGTATCTCTGATGGTGTTAGCGCATTTTTATTGTTCTTACAAACAACTAAGGGAGGTGGGGATACTTCAGTAATTTAATTCTTAATATAATTAATTAATACTCGTATCTAAAATAAATAAAAATTAATCGCACCAGGGATTAATGAATTAAGATTTTTCTTAAAATTTTGATTAAATTCCCTATTTCTCTCATTTTTTTCAGTAAGATTCGTTTTTCTTGATATTTCCTAATTCTCCACGGTTCTCCAGAAAGTGGCTATCTTGTTTGCATTATATTTCTAGCTAGCTACAACACTACAACCTTTTCGTTTTTACTTACCTAGTACATGTTGAGAGAAAAACTGAATTTGGTTCTACGGTTCTTGGGTCGTTTTTCACTAGCTGAAACCAGTTATGGAATAAATCAAACGGTTCCTTTACTTCAATATGTTCCTCGAGAAATACATGGCTTTTACCATTGTATTCGTTTCTCATATCTACGAAATAAACCAGAAATTATTAATGCATGGTGTGGACGTGGTGTAGGGGTGTCAATCCCGACTCGATATATATATATATATATATATATATATATATATATATATATATATATATATATATATATATATATATATATATGTATAAATTTATACCCATTTAAAAAATACCGCAAAAATATTACGGCGTCCAAAGTTTTATCTTTCAGGCTAGAACGTATTTTGTTGCAGAAATTTTCTGAGGAACAGAAACATCTCTCGGGTTCTGTGCTTGTGGGCTGAATGGTGAGTTTAGTAGGAATTCAAAGGCTTTTTGAAGATTACGTCCGCGACTGCCATCATTTACAAATAAATCAATTTCTTGAGTAAGGATTGCGAACATCCGGGTCTTATTACTGGTTTGCTTTTGTAATGGCTCTGAGCATTTCAGTAAAGCTTTTTGCAGTTTGACGTTGAGTGATTCATTCTTTTGTGCTCTCAGAATTTCTGGAATGGGAATGTCATCTTCGTCGCAGATTTCTGTTTCACTTTCGTTGTTTGTGTCTGGCCTGATTAAAAGTGTTTCCAATTTAGATTTAATGAGGGAAATATTTGATATTTTGAAGTCATTTTGTTCGGAGATTAGAATGTCGGGATCTTTGAGATAACAGAGAATGTCAGAATAAATGGTTCTGCGTTGTTTAATTCTTGTTCTCAATAAGTAATGACTCTTGTAGTTCCGTACTGAGTGGTGTATTAATTCTGGATAATTCCTTCAACATGAACTTTAATGCCGCATCGGCTTTACATAAATCCATATCGCGACGGCCTAGGGCTTCGACTGTAATTTTTATTGGTTGGAGAACTTTAACAACGCCTTTGAGAACCTCACTCTCTGAATCCAAAATTAGTGTTATGTTTAGATCAATTAGATATTTTTATGAAATTTTCTAATAGTGTAAAACGCTCGAGCATGTCAAGTAAGCTGCTCCATCTCGTTTTGCAATATAACTTGTAGCTCTTTCCTACGATCATTTTTGATATACTTTTATAGTAGGTACATCATTTTTTTTAGTTGGCGATTTCCTAAATGTTCGAACTTTTTGTCTAACTCTAGACACCAATATACAGGGAGGTCATGATTATTGGTAATGATTACTTCCAAAAAGTCACTTTTTCCAAAACTTACACCTTATTCCATACCTTCAGTATCTTCTATATCGGTGTCAGTGTCGCTAAAGAACATTTCGAGATTAATTCCGAATTTATCGATTTACCGATTTTCGAGTCCGGTTTATAGAGGAAGAATTACCCATTATCCATGTTATCCTGTCAAAGAGTAACCCTAGCCGGGTTTTGATCAAATTTATATTATTCCCATGAAGAATAACTACAATGAACTGAACAAATAATGTACCTCCAATTAAATAAAATCGGAAATATAAATTAACGTGTGAAATAACTTTATCCATATTCTTCATTTAAAACTTATCCATCTTTTTACCTTAAAAGTAGGTATAATTCCACAGAAATAATTATTGTTTTGGATGATAAGAATAAAACGTTTTTTGAAGTAATATTAGAGCATCGTTGTTCTTAAAATATCCTCTTGGTGCAAAGATAGTATTTTTTCAAATTAGATTAACATTTTTTTGTGTGATCGCTGTGTGTTTTACAACCAGGAACGAAAAGGCTTTCAACAAATGAGTGTGCCAACGTGTTCGAGAGACCTGTAAATTTTCCCACAAGCAATCAAGCAATTTCGCATAGTCGCACAGTGGGTTATTTTAAATATCTAGCTGAAAATTAGCAAATTTTATAGTCCCAGGTTTTTGACATATTGGTGGAGTTTTGTTACCAATGTCTTAGCGATAACGTAGATATCAGCGACATACAGATGGATATGCATTAAAGTTAGTGAAATGCAGTTACTCGATCGGCCGCCCTATAAAAAGCATAAGAAGAAACAGCATATATTTTTTGGCTGGCCGATGCGATTTCGTTTCCCGAAATAAAAGTCGTAGTGATAATTTGGTTTTGTATTGTTCATTTAAGTTAGCTGGGGATTGCAATTGATGATGATGTAACCTTTTTAGATATAGTGCTTATTTATTTTGGCTTTAATATGTATATAATTTACCTTTAGATTCAAAAGTTTCGTAACATGAAGATCCGGTTGGTAACTTTTTAAGAGTGTCTTGAAGCAAAATTTAGCTGCCTAAAATTGCCGCCGACTAAGATATAGACTGTTCTAGATGTAATGTTAGAAGCAGTGGCGCAGCCAGAAATACGCGCTGGGGTGGGGGGGGTGACAAAACCGCTCTGGAGGGGGGGGGGTGGTTTGACAAAAAATTTTGACAAATATTGCTTTATTTTCGTTAATTTGGGAAATGGGTAGGGTAATCTTTAGACCTTTGGGGGGGGGGGGGGGGTTAACCCCAAAAACCCCCATGGCTGCGCCACTGGTCAGAAGAAAGCTTTCCGAGGTTAGGTGCCAAGAAAAGGTGACCGGAATCAAAAATTTGCTGTTTTTGCTTATGATTTAATTAAATTATGACTTACCAAACCTTTGAAAATTTAAATTTCCTTGGTATCAATAAAGTTGTAAGACATTTTAGCACTGAGCTAGGTTTGTGACAATTTTCATAATATCATTACTGATCCTCATGCGTTGAAGTTACGCCGATCTCAAAGTTTAGAATTTTAGCAAACAAATTACTTGAATTTAAACACAGTCAAGCTTACCGTTAAGGCCAGTAATAAATACGAAAAAATATTATTTCATACTTTTGCGTGGTTTATTTAAAAAATATATTAATCCTCGATTTCCGAATAGGTACCGTGTAGTAAACACCCTTTTTCTGCCAGTTTTTTTTTAATTCAGGGATATCTTTAAAAAACATTTCAAAAATCTCGATCTTGTTGCAGCCCCATAGTACCCCTGGATGCGCCTTTTAGATAAATATAACTAATTAAATAAGAGAAAAAATATCTGATAATAATAAGCTTATGTAAATCTTATGTTAATATAATTATCAAAGAACATTATTTCACAAATGTTTACATACACAGTCAGGTCAAAATAAGCCTTAATATCATAGAACAAAGTTTTCTTGATAAATCATACCCAAGCAAACTGATTATGAGGATTAAAAAATAAATACATATAAAAAACAAAAACATATTAATTTTAAAGCACTTCTCACCACTGAATTTTAGAAAAAAGAAATTTTTCCTAGACACATTTCAGGTCCCTAATTTCTAATGGGAAGTTCTGATTTTTGGATATGTTTTATATATTTAGGGGTCCTAATATGAAAATCTAATCCAAGTGGTGAAATCTTGGATTGGCTTAAAATATGAACAATAGTATCCACGTTTCTAAATCAATGGCCTTAACGGCGTAATTCTTTCCAACGTTGGTTCGCGTATAGTCTAATTTTGGTTGTAAATAATTACTATGGACTAGAGTAGGACTGACTGCCAAAGAAATTTTGTCTTCTGAGTTGATTTCAACGATTTACCGTAAATTACCTTATTTACAGCAAAAGCAAAAACATTGAAATTCAAACAATTTTCATTTCAATTACTTCTTTTGCTTTGGCCAAGGGCCTCCTATACGATAATTGGGTCATTCTACTTTTCCTTGCAGATAAGCTTGTCCCGTCACAACAATCCTAATTTTCACCTAAACCTTTGATTTTCGATGCAGTTTACATATGATTTGTTTAATCATTAACGTTCAGATTCACTAAGAAAGTTTAAGATTTAGTACTGGTTTAAATTAAGATCTTATAGTTGATCAGTTATGTTTTGGCAGGTTTTTGTCCTGTCATTGTTAATAAGTCGTCATTAGAAACTTATGAATTATTCTGATATTTCAGCGATTTACGTGGTTTCCAAATGATCTTCATCTTGGAACGAGTTGCTGTAATGAAGTTAGTTCTATTATTGTTGAAAGTGCGTACTAAAATAGTCCTTTTCTTGATAAATTTGCGAAAAAGCTCAGAAATAAGTTCATAGTATAAAACTTAGTTGTCTTATTCGTACACTTGCCAGTTTAAAACTTTTGGATGTCAAATTAGACCGGACTAGCGTTGGAGAATCTGGCTGTAAAAATGTTTTTGTAATTATGAAGCGTTTTTTGCCAATTTTAATTTATCTTTCAAAAAAATCTGGTAGCATAGTGGTAACAAAGTTGTTTTTCATAAAAATTAATACTGTCCCCCAGTTAATGCAGTGCAATATGTTGTCAACATTACGAAATTCTAATTACTACATTTTGTAATGTTTTAGTCAAAATACAGTTTCAACAATACTTTTACGTACCATACACTAATATTTTGTTGAATTACTTACGCCAACATCGCATTGCATTAGCTGGGGGACAGTGTTCATTTTTATGGAAAACAACTCTGTTACCACTGCTTACCACTATGTTACCAGATTTTTTTTACATATAAAATAAGATTTGCAAAAACAGCTTCATAATTACAAAACAACATTAATAGTGAAACAAACCATATGTAAACTGCATCGAAAATTAAATACATTTAGGTAAAAATGAGGATTGTTGAGGATTGTTGAAATCCTTATTGTATAAGGAATTTTCAGGTGGTTAGAGAATTTATTCTCAATTTTTGCATATTTATATGTACCCCTGACAAGTAGACTTTCATTCATACGTTTGAAAATTTTACCTTACGGTAAACTCTACTCTGAATGCTCGAAACTGCTAATGGATGGCGCTGCCTGTGTCTCACTGCTTATGCAGTACGACAGTTGTAGCTTTAAGGGATTACTTTTTCGGAAGGTTGGTATGTTCGTCTATCCTGTACTGATGAGAACCAATGAGTTCGAAACCGGTCTGCAGGTGACGACATCCTAACTAAAGAAAAAGCTTCCTTCTTCCTAGTAGTTTCTTGCATTCAAAACAAGTATTTTATTATCTAACTGTGTTAGAAGAAAATACGGCAAATTTTGGTATGTAATTCAGCGCTCGGAGGGGCATATAGCCCGGAGAATAGCTGTTTTACCATTATTTGTTGAAATCCTTATTGTATAAGGAATTTTCAGGTGGTTAGAGAATTTATTCTCAATTTTTGCATAAAAATGAGGATTGTTGTGACGCGACAAGTTTATTTGCAAGGGACAAGTTTATCTGCAAGGAAAAGTAGAATGACCCAATTACTATAAACCACGGGAATATAATCAACACCCCCTGAAACAATAATGCGTTTGTTAAAATAAAAACAAAATACAATCGTATGTAACCTCAAATATCACGTATTGGTGACGAGATATTTCGAAAAAGTTGATTTTTCACCTCTCAAGCGGATGTGCGTGAAAGTCGAAAACTTGGATTTTTAATTAATGCTCCTAAATATAAAACGTATCCGAAAATTAGAACCACCCGACCTTTTTGCAAGGTAAAACCCAAAGAAAATATAATAGGTTTGAGTAAAACCGACCCTACTACTGGATCAATATATTATTATTCCGTTATTTAAAACTTTTAAATATTTTTGCAAAGTTACTGCTGATTTGAATTCTTTGCACAAAATTTTTTGTGTGGTGGCATAAGTATGTGTTTGACCAATTTGTTTAAATTCCAGTTTGGATCGTTTACTCGTTAATCGCAAACTCTGTTAATTCGACGTCGTATTATCATAACTCCGTTTAGACTATGTCATTCAAGATATGTAAGCTATGTTTTTAGTTGGAGCGAGCAATATTATTTTGGGAGAATAACGCATTATCAGGCAGCTCCGAAGATCAGTGTACCGACCCCACTTTTACTCCAGGTCCCAGTTCCGGCGAGCCATATTTGATTGGTCAAAGCGAGTTAAATGATTTAGTACGTGATTTGGGGTTGTCAAAGCAACAGTTAGAGCTTCTTGGTACCCGTCTTAAGGAATGGGACTTACTAGCCAAAGAAACAAAAATTACGACTTTTAGGAAAAGAAATGCTACGTTTTCTGCATTTTACAATATGGAAAATTCGTTATATGCGTGTACTGATATCGCTGGTTTACTGCAGGAACTCAATATCGAGCATTCTCCTTGTGAGTGGCGCTTGTTCATAGACTCATCGAAATATAGTTTAAAAGCTGTGTTATTACATAATCGAAATTTGTAGCCAAATCTCGTTCGGAAGATGCACCGAACGAGATTTGGTGTTACTGAACACCGAGCAGATAATTTTCAGCTTACAGATTTATTTTCCGAACGGAATATTACATAAAAGAGCAGAACAGGCGGACAGATGAGAAGTATCCGAACGCAGAAGATCTATTAATTGTGTCGACACTGCACAACGACGCAATACATTACGCGTTTAAGTCTTTTTGATGTGTTAAAAAAGACCGCCACCCAATCTGTCGTCCAACACCTAATGCCATTTTACTGCCTTCATAAAGTTAGTGCGTTAATTCCTGGTTAAATTTGTGTTTAATGCCAAATTGAACTTTAACTATCATGTCAAGCGTCACATTAAGCGAAAGTGTGGCCCAGGAATTATAATTATTATTGCAGGATTTACTGATGATGATACTTTGATAAGATGTCAGAGTAGTCAAAGCAAAGGTAATTGCGCACTTAGAAGCAGACGGATGACACGTATGGGAAAAACAATTCATAATATAAATTTAAATCAGCTAACGCACATATCGGCATGGCACGACACGACGTGATTTTATTCTAGGCTATGTAGAAAAAATAAATCCGATTCGTACGACCATCCGCTGCTCCCTAGTGTGTGCAAAGATAGGGTGGGTAGATATCTGACACGGGGCTGTTCGGAGTCTATCTGTTTCGAGTCGGTACTTAAAACGAGAATTCGGTTCAGTGTGGACGGTTTTTGTTGTTTTGTGTGTCTGCGTTGTTCAAGGCACCTTCTGAACGTACGAACAAATGGCTGGATCGCTGTCTCATATGATTTCCATTCGAATGTCAAAACCCTCAAACAAGGCATGCACCTCGCCTCGGCTTGCCTCGTTCGTGCCCAGATGTGTATGTACTAGGGTTGCCGATTTTTTTTCAAAAAGATCGATTCTCCGAAACGATTAAAATCGAAGCTCTAAGACTCGATTCAGAAATAAATCGGTATTGGAATAATCGATGTTAAAAATGTAGGTACAAATAATAGTAATTTACGTAACAAGTTCCGAAAGTGATATTTTACGGGAGGAGTAGGAATTTTCCAGGACGAGCCGCAGGCGAGTCCTGGAATCCTGCGAGTCCCGTAAAATCACTTTTGGAGCGTGTTACGTACAATATTTTTTCTGCAGCCGTTTTGCATGTTAAAAAGGATATCGATGGATAATAATGTATGAACTTTATATAGATAATTACATATAACAACCACTCTTATGAATACATTATTTATGAATATTAATTATACAATTATAACAATTACTTATATTAATATTATTAGGGGTATTAACAGAAGTGGCAGTGTTGAAATTAGAATTAGACGTATTAGTAATTGTACTAGTTTTTAAGATATTAATTTCTTTACCGCCCTTTTCAATCTGTGAAGCTATGTGAATTTTGTTTTTTAAAGAATTTTCTATGTATCCCTCTGCTACACTCGTTGATTTCCATCCTCCGTGTCTCTTCAAGTTGGTTATACTACCACCACTTTCAGCGAGTAAAGTGGCTGAGCTTCTACGTAAACAGTGCCCGGTGTATTCTTTGGGATTCGGTAATTTAAGAAATTCAGCAACTGTGCAAGCGATTTTTCCAAAAGTGTGAATACCAATAGGTTGTATAGTACATTTTCCGTTTTTATAATAAACAAATAATCTACGATGTGGTGTGTTTGCTGGACGTAATGACAAATATTTTCTGTATAAAGAAATATTATTTTCTCCAATGACGACAAAGGTTCTTTCCATATTCGTTTTAGAATTAGGAATTTTAATCACTAACATGATTGTTTTATCTTCTATATCATCCAAATTCATTTTACAAAGCTCTTCACGACGGCAAGCGCCTGCTAAACCAATTATTAATGCAACCTAAAGTAAAAAAAAATAGTCACAAGGAAGAAGAGGAATTAGATTTAAATATATTACCTTTGTCATTAGGTAGTCATTATCTGCAGCTTTTGATACGAAGTGATCTATTTCTTCTTTATTCAATACTTTTGATTTTTTGGGTTTATAGCCAACGGATTTTCTTTTAAGGAAAGCAATAACTTTGGGATAGCGGCTTATATCTATATTATTTTTAATATTAATTGTGGACTTAAGCATCGAGTAGTTGCTCCAGAGGCTTGACGGCTTTAAGATTTTAGATTTTTCATTAAATATGCAAGAATTACTTGTTCATTTATAGTATGCACATTTTTATTTTTGCTCCATTTATGAAATGAACTGTAGACTAATTCATACCTCTCTCTTGACTTTACCGGCAATAATTCATTAGTAGCCGCTTTAGCAGATTCACTAATCTCATCTGGAATTATTTCAGCCTCACTTTCACTACTGGTTTCCATTTCTTTGAATTAAAAAGCGAAAACACACACGAATATTACATGACAAGCGCTGTCATAATTAAATACAAAGTTTTTGTTATTGTTAAAGCCGCCTACTTAGATATCTAAAATCGTCCCGAAAGTGAAATAAATCGTCCCGAAAATGCTACTTTCGGTACGATTTTTTGTAAAAGGGTACTTTCGATTTAATAAATCATACCGAAAATTCTATTTTCGGGACGGCTGCAGAAAAAATAAATTTTTGCTAAAAATCAGTATTTATTTAAAACAAGCAAAACGCAGCAGTGCTGTGGAATTTTGGGATTATAGTAGGAAATGTACTAGTACTAAATGTGGTAGAAAAATCTGTCTTTTTCAGTGCAAATGCCAATCTTCTAAGGGCAATGAATTTTAAAATATAAGATAATAATAAATATAATAGCTATAAGTAATTATTCAGATTAATGGAAACACCGAATGTTTACATGAAATTTTGCACAGGCCCTAATTTTGGGTCGTAGAACACGAATCTGAAATTAGTTTTTGGCGGTCCTGTGATGTCTGTGCACAGGCGCAAACATCGAGTACCAACGGCGACAGTGCCAGCAGAACAGTCTGTTCCGAGAAGCCAAATGTAGTACCACGCAACGTGCTTTCCTCAAGTCAAGGGCAAGGTCCCAAGTCCGTCTCTTGTGTCTGTAAAGTAGTTTATATGTAATAATGTGATTAACGAAGCTGTGATAAAAGCAAATATATGTGATTCTTTGAAGCGGGACTATTAATTACCCGGACACCTCAAAGTGGCGACGAGGATGGGATCGGTAATGCGGAAGTAGAAAGTCCACGTGTAAAGCAAAATGGCGTCGAATCCGGTCGGACAGTTTTCGGAGTTTAATCCCGATAGCGACGATTGGATAGTGTATGCAGAGCGTCTAGAAGAATATTTTACGGCTAATGGGCTAGAAGAAAACCGAAAAGTGGCTACCCTCCTCACTTTGGTAGGCACCGTTACGTATGTTCTTCTGAGGGATTTGTGTAACCCGGTCCATCCCAATAAAAAGACCTTTAAAGAGCTCAACGAAATTCTTCGAAAGCATTTTACTCGACAGCCAATCGTTTGGCGGGAAAGGAAGCGTTTCCACGAGGCCAAACAGGAAGTAGGAGAAGGGGTCGCTGATTGGCATGCGCGAATATGCAAGATGGCCGTAGAATGCAGGTTTGCAGATAGATTGACTCTGTTCATAAAGGAAAAATTCGTAACTGGATTGAAATCAGAGAAAATTTTTGATCGCCTATGCGAAGAAGACGAGAACGCAGAGCTGAATAAGTTGGTGGAAATAGCGAGGCAGAAAGAAAGTGTGGCAACCATGTCGACGCAAGAAGATTGTCATTTTACCAACGGAAGATCAGCAGGTAGACGATCTGCGCAGGACGGAAGCTCCAGACAGCATTCTTTCAGACCAAGGACGGCAGCTCCGATGGGCAAGCGCAATAAGAAGTTTTGACAGCCGGCGCGCGACCGAGAGGACGGCGCAAAGCAAACGTCAAAGATGGCCGACAAAGCAACAAGGACTGTGGTATTTGTGGTAAAAGTCACAAAGGTCAGTGTATTTACTCTAATTATATTTCTTCAAGATGTAATCGCAAAGGTCATTTAGCAAGGGTATGTAAACAAAACAAAAATTTTAATTTTGTAGAGGAAAATAGCCAGGTAGGCAATGTTTATGATAGAAATGATAAATTTTGGCAATTGACAGAAGTAAACAAAAACAAAAATGTAGGAGCAGACTCAATAAATTTTAACTGTAATTGTAATAGTGAAAATATGTCTCAAAGTTTTAATGTTTGTAACAGGTATGGCAATGGAGATGGGGGAGACCGCGATAAATTTAAAGTAACCTTGAAGATTGAAAATTTTAACCTTGATTTTCAGATTGATTCGGGTGCTTCAGTATCGGTAATAACTAAAAAAATATTTGAAAGTAAATTTAGAAATTTTAGATTGCAAAAAGATGATACAATTTTAAAGTCATATGATAATACAGCTTTTAAACCAAGCGGTTATGTAAGAGTTTTGGTGAGATATCGGAACAAAACAGCATTTATTAAGTTTTTTGTAGTAGCTAATGCAAATGTGTGTATTTTAGGGCGAGATTGGCTTGACGCATTCGAGGTAGGATTTGGGCTACTCAACAAGGTTTCCGACGAGAGAGTGGACACTCTTTTGGTTCGTGAATTTCCAGTAAAGACATTGGTGAATTCAAGTTTGCTGAAATCAAGCTTCACTTGAAGGAGAATGCTACGCCTATTTTTTGCAAGCCAAGGCCAGTACCATTCGCATATAGAAGGCTCATGAATGAAGAATTGGAAAAAATGGAAAAAAGCGGCATCATCACCTCAATAGAGACGTCAGAATGGGCGACTCCATTAGTACCGATATTAAAAGAAGATGGAAGTCTAAGGCTATGTGGAGATTATTCGGTGACCGTTAACAGGCACTTGAAAGAGATGAACTACCCTTTACCAAGGATCGAAGAAATATTTGCAAAACTACATAAAGGGCAGACATTTTCAAAACTAGATTTGGCTTTCGCCTATAATCAGTTTGTATTGGACAAAGTATCGAGAAAAATAGCATGTATATCAACGCCTAAAGGTTTGTATGAAATTAACAGATTACCTACCTTTCGGTTTAACAGTGTCAAGTTTTATTTTTCAGAGGCATATAGAAAATCTATTTAAGGATATGGATAATGTTTCTTGTTTTTTAGATGATATTTTGGTAACGGGAGCCTCAGAAAAAGAGCATATTGAAACTTTAAGAAAAGTATGTCAAAAGTTAAAAGAAGCAGGTCTAACTTTGAAATTAAATAAGTGTAATTTCTTTAAAGAATCGGTGGAATATTTAGGTTTTAGGATCACTTCCAAAGGTTTAAAAAAGTCTGAGGACAAAATAAAGGCAATTGTGGATGCGCCTCAGCCCCAAAATGTAAAAGATGTTAGAGTATTTTTGGGTATGATAAATTATTATGGCAAATTTGTACCGAATGCAGCCAGAATTTTGGCCCCAGTGTACAATTTGTTAAAGGAAAATGTAAAATTTTATTGGAGCAGAGTGTGAAAAAGCGTTTATTGAGATAAAGAAAATTATTGCTTCTGATTTGATTTTAGTGCATTTTGATCCTGACCTACCGCTGATATTGACCTGTGATGCAAGCCAGAGTGGGATTGCAGGCGTCTTGTCGCAGCGGATGAAAAATGGTGAAGAGAGACCTGTCTGCTTTGCTTCAAGGACCCTGACACCAGCAGAAAAAAAATATCCAACGTGTCATTTGGAAGCTCTAGCAATATACTGGGCAGCGTGCAAGTGGTATCAATACCTGTACGGTAAGAAATTCATTTTACGTACTGACCATAAACCGTTATTAACTATATATGGAGAGCATAAGGGCATACCTCAGATCTATGCGAGCCGACTCCAAAGATGGGCAGCATATTTGTCAAGTTTTAATTATACGATAAGTTATATCAAAGGTTCAGACAATAAAATTTGTGATTACTTGTCGAGATTTCCTTTAAGAACGAATGTAAGTTCTAGGGACGGCTCAAATGGCGAATATTTACTTTTCACGGAGAGCTTGGATGATTGGCCTATCAACAGCGATGAGATAAGAAGAGAAATAGCAGCAGATGCAGAGTTAAGAAAGGTTAGAAAATGTGTAGAGACAGGAAGATGGCCAGAGAAGGTAACAAATTCAATTTTACCCTATTATAATAGAAAGAATGAACTGACAGTTGAAAAAGGTATAATTATGTGGGGGTATAGAATTGTAATTCCTGAAAAGTTACGTAAGAAAATATTATCAGAGCTTCACTCAAATCATTTTGGTATAGTGAAAACTAAAAGCTTGGCAAGATCGTACGTTTATTGGCCAAATATAGACAAAGATATAGAAAATAAATGTAAATCTTGTTCTCTTTGTTTGCAAAACAAACAGGCACCATCAAAGAGTACTTTAACTCCATGGAGAGTGGAGGAAGCGCCGTGGAATAGGGTGCATATGGATTTTTGTGGGCCAATAATGGGAAAAATGTTCTTAATAGCAATTGATGCTATTAAGAACAAGAGTGATTCTCTATAAAAATGAAACTCTAATAGGTATAACGGGAATTTATAGATCTCCATCAATGAAACAGGACACCTTTATGTCTGAATTAGAGGAGCTTTTAACAAATAAAATAATAAAGAAACTTGATTTGGAAGTGTTCATGGGTGATATTAACTTCAATATCCTAGAAAACAATAAAAATGTAATAAATGAATATATGAACTGTATGCTGCAGAATGGATTCGTTTGTATGATCGATAAGACTACTAGGGAAAAACCTGGAGTAAGACCCTCGTGTATTGACCATTATTTTGTTCGTGATATTAAGGAGAGTAGGCAAAAAAGTAGCATGATTATTTATAGCGGATTGTCTGACCACTACCCTATTCTACTCAAAATACAACTAAAACGTAATAATAATCTTAGAGATCATAATAAAATTATAATAAAAACAGACTTTAATAAACTAAAAATTAATTTAGAAAAAGAAACTTGGGAAAAGGTTATTGAAACAAATGATGCAGATGGTTGTGCTGAAACATTAGTTAACATAATAAAAAGCCATATTAAGTCTGTTACACAAGAAAAGTATATTGTGTAAAAATAGAAGGCTTAAACCATGGATCACACAGGGTCTCATTAACTCTATCCGTAAGAGAGACAAATTAAAGAAAAGAAGTGTTATACTTAGAACAGAGGAATCTATATGGGAATATCATGAATACAGAAATAACCTTAGTCGATTGATTAGAGCAGCAAAGAATTCGTACTACACTGTTAAGATAGAAGAAAGCAACAATGATCCAAAATTAACGTGGAAGTTCATAAGAGATGTTTCAAATATAAAAGAAAATACTGAAAGTGCCTTCAGCTCTATGTTAGACAGTCAGGGACGGGAGCTGGTCACAGATATGGAGATGGCTGAAGCATTTAATCAATTTTTTACTGAGATAGGCAGTAAAATGGCTAACAAGATAGTAAGACATCCTAATGCCCTTGAAGATAAAACCCCCAAACCAGAAAAATCTATGTTTCTTAGACCAATTACGGAAAATGAATTGATTATGCTAATAAAAACACTTAAAGATAAAGCTGCTTCTGGTGAAGATGGTATTAGTGTCAAAGTTATAAAAGACAATCATATGTCATTGCTAATGCCACTCTTACACATGATTAATTTAATTTTTAATACTGGTAAATTTCCCAATTGTTTCAAGCATGCTGTGATAACTCCAATATACAAATCAGGTGATAAAAAAGTACTGACAAACTACCGTCCAATCGCCTTAACAAATACTATTTCAAAACTTGTAGAGAAATGTATAGGTTTGAGGCTTAATGAGTACATAGAGAAAAATAATCATATTTCTAATCGCCAATACGGCTTCAAAAAAAATACTAGTACTGAGGATGCTGTAAACTGTCTTGCAGATTATGTCAGCAATGCCTTTGAGAGTGGAAGAAAGTGCCTGGGGATTTTCCTGGACTTGGGTAAGGCATTTGATACTGTATCACACAAAATTCTAATTTCTAAACTAGGAAATATTGGTATACGTGGGAATGTACAAAATTTGTTTCATAGCTACTTAATTAATAGAACCCAAAGTGTAAAAATAAATGGATACATAACTAGTCCGAGAAGAGTTGAATTTGGTGTACCACAGGGGACTGTACTAGGACCAGTCCTATTCTCTTTATATGTTAACGAGCTTTTAAACCTGATGGAGGATGTTGATGTGATTTGTTTTGCAGACGATACGGCTGTAATAATACAAGAAAATATCTGGAGAATGGCAATAGATAGAGCTGAGAAAGCACTTCTGACTATAAAAACATGGTTTGATAACAATATACTAACTCTTAATATAGAAAAATCATGTTTCATTTGTTTTTCTGTTAGTGATGTTGGGAGCACAACTGTGACTGATATTACTCTTCATAAATTTGCTTGTGACGGACTGGATTCGTGTGACTGCAGATTAAAAATTAACAGAGTTGACCAAACCAAATATTTGGGAGTGTATTTTGACATGTATATGAGATGGGAAACTCACATTCAGTATGTTACTAATAGAGTCCGAAAGTTGATTTACAAATTTTACCAGCTTAGGAAAATACTCTCAAGAAAGCTATTAAAAACAGTTTACTATGCTTTAGTGGATTCTGTGATGGGATATTGCATTACTGCGTGGGGAGCTTCTTGTGGATCAGTTTTAAAACCATTGATTCTGGCACAAAAATATATTCTCAAGATTATTTTAAATAAAAGGAAACGTTACTCAACTGAAAATCTGTTTAGAGAAGCAAAAGTTTTAAAATTAAATCAAATGTACATTAGAGCAATAGTCAGACTGTTCTCAAAAAATAAAAATTACCTGAGTAAAATTATCCATGATAAAACTAGACAAGCTTCCAAAAGAAACGTGATAATCCCGAGAATGAGATATTCCAAAAGTCAACGAAGCCCTTTATTCACTGCTCCAAAAATATATAATATGTTACCTACTAATCTAAGACAGAATTGTTATAAAAAAATTAAAAGAAGACTGACTGTTTGGTTAATGGAGAATAATATATCCTGGTTCACAAATAACTAAATACCTACTATACATATATAATAATGTTTATTAGTTATAAGTTTATTATTAGAATATATTGTGAAACTAGATTATTATAAATTGTAATATTAAATTGTAAATAGTTCTAAATGCACACACAGACTACTAGTCCATTGTGCATAAATAAACAATAAATAAATAAATAAATAAATAAATAAATAAATGCATATACAAAGTGGGTAGAAGTTCTTATTATGAAAAGTATGACTTCTTTGGAAACAGAAAAAAATATGAAAATAATTTTTGCTAGGAGGGGATTGCCAAAATCGCTTGTAACAGACAACGGTAGATCGTTTATACCGGCAAATATACAAAAGTTTTTAAATAGAAATGCAATCAAACATATAACTTCACCACCTTTTAACCCACAATCGAATGGTTTAGCAGAAAACGCAGTAAAAACGTTTAAAGAAAATTTAAAAACGAGACTTTTGGACCCGGCAAACAGAGGTAGAGATTTATCTATGTTAGTTTCGGAATTTTTATTTGCTTATAGGGCATCAAAACACTGTAGCACGGGAGAAACACCTGCAAAGTTGATGTTAAACAGGGAATTAAGAACAAGAATGGATGTACTAAGAGAAGGTACGGAAAAAGAAACGGTCAGCCAACCTAAAACACCTCTCCAAAAACAACTACAAGCCCAAGAAAGTCAGATAAGGAATTACAGAGGAAGGACAAGAGATTTTGTAGTGGGAGAGAGAGTGATGGTGGCAGGTTATAGGGGCAGGAACCAGAGAAAATGGACGGAAGCCCGGATTGAAAAGAAAATTGGTAAGACACCATATTTATGCAGAATAGAGGATGGTAATTTGTGGAAAAGACACACTAACGAAATACATAAAATGAGCCAAGAAAATGACAGCGTCAGAACGGACAAGGAAACAAGGCCTGGAACAACAGCTTTTAGGTACTATAGTAGCATTGGAAGATCTCCGGAAGGAACTGGAAGCCAGGAGGAGATAAAGGTGGATCAACAGGACGAACAAGAGGAAGAACAGCCTGAGGCCTCGAGTGTGTCAGGTGGATCGGTTAGGGATAGCGCTGATGTTTACGATGTTTCAGCCAAACAATATTTTGCTAAAGTTATTGATATTCATAAACCGTATAATTCAAGTTCTTTTTCTAGTAACAGCAAAGATAAGGAGCCACCCATACCCAATGCCATACTGCCATGTAGGGACGACAGGGGAAACCCGCAGGAGAGTGTCATTGTAATGGGAGAAACTCCCAGGGGCACGAATAGTTTAAGAGGACGGCCGAGCGTGCAAAAAAATAATACAGGCAGGGAAAAGACGAGGACCAGAACGGTAACAAAGCCTAAAAGACTTAAAGATTATATAGTAGATTTTGATTAGGTTATTCACGTTGTGCTAAGGGTAGGTGTCAAAGACGACACAGCATTTGTTGAACTAATCAGTATTTAGGGTTACAGGGCCTAATGTAATTTTTGTATTTTTTATCCAAAGGGATAACATGAAAAGTGATATTTGCCATTGAGGAATATTTTTCTGCAAGCTCAGTTTTTAATTGTAAAGCCCCCTAATTTGTGATACATATTCTGTACGGGGCTAAGTTATATTGTATTGTGGTAACAAGGCCAAAGAGGAAAATCACAATGATTTATTTGCAGAAAAGTGTTTATTCAAAAGTGGTAATTACAAAATGTACTAATTGTTATATCTCCCTCACGTATAGGTCCAACTAAGGATGAGGGTGTGTGATGTCTGTGCACAGGCGCAAACATTTTTTTTATTTATTTATTTATTTAACAATACAGCAATTATAACAGTAATAAACATAACAAATGTCTCAGGCATACAAATGAACCTAATGGTTTGTGTGTGCATGCCTTAGTAATTCTGATTTAGGTTTTTTCAGCTCTAGCATACAAATATGCATTCAAAAAATATAACACTAATAATAATTAAACAATGAGATTAAAGAAATATTATTATTAAAAATCCAGTCTTTTATTTTAATTTTGGATTTGTTGTACTCTTTATTCTTAAATGAATCTGGAAGTTTATTGTAGATTTTGGGACCCACATAGATAACATGTTTCTGCGTTTTTGTATAATGCATCCTGGGTATTACGAGTTTATTTGCACTTCTTGTGTGTTGATTATTCATGTTATATGCTATATAATTTTTATACTTAACCATAAATCTTACTATTACCTTAGTAGTTAACAGTGGTAGGGAGAAAAGACCAGCATCCTGAAATAAGAGTGTAGAGGGATAACACCTGTTTTTAAACAAAATTATTTTAATAATAGCTTTCTGAATAACCTCCAGTGGCTTCAATGTTTTTCTAGATGTGAGGCCCCAGACTACCAATCCATAACTGAGGATGGACTCGACGAGAGAGAGATAAACCATTTCTATCGTTTTACGGCTTAGGATTTGCCTTAACTGTAAAAATTTGTAGATGAGTTTTCTTAATTTTCCTGTTACATAATCAATGTGTCTCTCGTACCGTAGACATTGATCTAGAAAAACTCCCAAATATTTAACACAGTCGATTTTGCCTATTTTTACCATACAGTTACAATCTCTCGAGTCGCATCCCCCGTCATGAATTGTCAGGGTCTGTTCTCGAGTACCAACGGCGACAGTGCCAGCAGAACAGTCTGTTCCGAGAAGCCAAATGTAGTACCACGCAACGTGCTTTCCTCAAGTCAAGGGCAAGGTCCCAAGTCCGTCTCTTGTGTCTGTAAAGTAGTTTATATGTAATAATGTGATTAACGAAGCTGTGATAAAAGCAAATATATGTGATTCTTTGAAGCGGGACTATTATTTACCCTCAGGTCCCATATGGATTTTCCAAAAAAAAATTGTTTAAATTTTTAGGTTAGTTTTTCTATGGATATCTTTAAATTTCGGCACTTTCACTTATACACATCTGTAAACTTATAATTTTTATTTTTCTTCGTAGCAAAACACCACATTTAGGCAAAAATAGCTAATAGCAATCACAGAGAAGCGTCAAACCCGGGACGAGATTTCATAGCGCATGTGCGACGATAATGTGGACTTTTGTCAAACGTATAGGGTGGAACGTACCTAATTGTCATTAGTAAGTGTATTTAGGTCGTGCTCTTAGTTATTTGAATTTTGCGTTTAATTTCTGTGTTGTTTTATTTTCAATGTAAAAGTTTTGAAATATGCCTGGATATACAAGTGCGTTTTGTGGCTGTCGTTCAAAGAGAGGTGGAAGTGTACTTTGTTTTCTCTCCCGAAAGATCATGATCGGTACGTACATTTGCACCTACACTGTTTAATATTTTTCATTAGTTTGACGAATAATTTTTCACCGTTCGATATTGTGGATAAGTGTCTGTCCAAGGTCAGCAAAACTGGTACCCTAAAGATCAAAGGCGCCGACATGTTTTGTCGCTTCTCTGCGATTGCTATTCTCGGGAATTATCACCTAATTGTAATGGTCCGAGAGTGTCGACTTGTACAATTTTTAAAAATTCAATAGTCGACTATTTAAAAAATCAGGAACAAAAAAATTCTAAAAATCATTCTTTAAAATCATCAAAATCAAAATCAAAATCATTTATTTATGTTAAGTGTTACAATGTAACTTACACACGTCAAACTTGTATAATACACACAACTATACACATATAACAGTATATAACATTAAGTAGGTACAATACTTTAGCAATACAATAGTAACTAACAAAACACTTAATCAGTAGATGAATGTTCTACCATTCATTTACAATGGTAGGGTACCTTACCCCATATTCAGAATTTAGTTAGAATAAGATTAAAATAGATTAAAATTACCCAGACCCACAAATGGCTACTCGTCAAAGTCACCCGTATCGCCCTTAAAATTCAGGTACTCATCGGTACTGTAAAAAGCAGTTTTTAACAAAAAGGATTTAATTTTCTTCTTAAACTTTATGAGGGGCGTTTGCCTGATATATAAAGGAAGCTTATTATACAGTTTAACTGCGCAGAAGTCAGGCCTACTCTGACACCTTCTCAGTCTACAGTATGATACAACTAAGTTGTTTTTGTGTCTAGTATTATAATTGTGACAGTCAGCATGACATTTAGGTTCGTTTCTATGCTGTTTGATATATATTAGATTTTGGAGGATATATTCAGACGGGAGAGTGAGTATACCCAACCTGGAGAAGGCACCCCTGCAGTCATCCCGATAGGCCAATCCAGCCATTATTCGAATCACCCTTCTCTGTAACGCAAAAGCTCTAGCAGAATGCGCTGAGCCCCCCAGACTAGTATGCCATAAGACATTGTGCTATGAAAGAGGGCAAAATATGCTGTTCTGATCGTTTCGTATGAAACACAGTCCATCAGGTTTCGCAACACATATACACTAATACTCAGTCTCTTGCACAACCCATCCATCTGTGCCCCCCACGTGAGCCCAGCATCGATGTGGACACCCAAGAACTTGACCGATGCCTCCTGGACGCTGTGAATGGGCCTGAGGGAGAACAAGATGTTCTGCGTTTTATCCGCGTTAAGAAGCAACCGGTTGGCTAGGAACCACTCCTCCACGTTGGATCGTGTCAGTTCCCGCTTTTCTTCGGCCTCCCGCTCGTTCATCCCTGTCACGGAGATAGTCGTGTCATCCGCAAACAACACAAGTTTAGCCTCAGGTGCGCTACTTGGTAGGTCATTAATATATATTAAAAACAAAATAGGGCCCAGGATTGATCCCTGGGGTACTCCAACATTTATTGGTGATGCTGCGGATGACTCGCCCATCAGTCGTACAATTTGTTTACGTTCGGCAAGATACGACTGCGTCAGTTGGATGCTGGTCGTATTGAAGTTGTAAAGTTTTAGTTTCTTTATTAGTATGTCATGAGAGACACAGTCGAACGCCTTACTTAAGTCGCAGAACACAGCCGAGAAATATTCATGCTTCTCAAAAGAATCCATGATCCCCTCAAGCAGATCCAGGATTCCAAGTATGGTGCTTCTATCCTTCCTGAAGCCAAATTGCCTGTCAGTAAAAAGCCCCCTGCTTTCAAAAAACTCATTAATTTGTTGAGCCATGGCCTTCTCGAAGATCTTGGATATAACAGGCAATAATAATTGATTAAAAATCGACATCCCTAGTACGTACCCACCTTTAGGACCCACTAAGGGCGAGTACCGTTGTCAACTTCAGTTACTTACGGTTTTGTGTCCCGTAAGTATCGGTAACCTGAAAAGTTGGTAAGATTGGACACGCGGTTCCTGAAAAATATGTCATTAATGTCAGGAATCGATGCTTCCCCGCTGGTTTTCCGGTCTGTTATGTCATTTTGTTGTTTATGTTTTGCTTTTTGTTTAAATGTAAATTTATTTTTCACAAATGTTAAAAATCATGTTTTAAAATGTTGGAAGCAGGAGGAGAGGTATGTTTTTAGGTTGAGTCGATACCCATCTGTAAAAATAAACAGAAATCTAACAGAAACGACCGATAACCAGTTCTTTCAGGAACCAGCGTTACCATTGGTTTACAGCATTATATAGAGTGGTTAACCAGGTTTGACAACGGTACACAGCCTAAAAATGTCTAGTTGGAAAATTCAACATTTCCAATAAGCAGCAGAATTAAAATGTATTTCAGTAATTGTTCACTATGACTGCTAAAGACTCAAACTTGTAAATGCTTTGATTTATGGCTGTAGGGTAATTAAAAATTATAATTCTGATTTTAATTCAGTTTGTGTCAAAACGATCCTGAAAAAAAGAACATTTTTGTTTGAATTTTTGAATAGGTTTCTTTGTGCACTTACCACTAATATCCATCTTGAGTAACTTGACTTTCTTTGCCACAAATTTAGAGTTTCGTAATATAGGTAGAGTTGTATATTGTAATAAAACCGATAACATAAAAAACTGTAAAACAAAACTGCTTTAAATTTCAGTGATGCGATCTAAGTGGTTAGGTTCATTACCTTATTGTTTCTTCCTCCTTAATAAAAATATACTGGCCTTTTCTGTGAAGAGGTATGGCCAATGGCCAGCACTGCTACTCCGGGTGCTAATACTCTAAAATTCATATAAAGCGATCAAATTGTTTTTGTCTTCCGATCATTTGACAGCGAACGTAAAACAAAGCGAAAAAACATCGCTTTATCTCAGAAAATGTAAGCAGGTCTTCAAAATCAAAATCTATTTCACTGGTTTTTAGTTTTTCATGAAAGAAGGGACCAATCCGCGGCTTATGACAATTTTTTTGTTTATTTAAAACAATTTAGGGGCGCCACTCGCAAACTAAATATTTTGTCGCAGTTTTTTCATTTGTGCATGAAAGAAGGGAGCAATCTGCGGCACATGACATTTTTTATTTCTTTATAAGAATTTAGAGAGGGCACAAGTGCAAAAACAATAAAAAGTCGCAAAGGTTACCTTCAAGATATCTTTAAGATGTCCCAGTACATAGTTTTCCTCTAGGCTGTATCAAACAGAACTAAACGCAGGTCTTCTCCAAAACTAAGCAATTTGTCACAGCTTTTCCACTTTTACATGAAAGAAGGGAACAGTCGGCGGCTTATGGTTAATTTTTTTTTAATTTAGTGGGAGATCAAAATTGATAAAAATGCATTGTAAGCAGCTCTTCTCCGAAACTAAAATCTTTCTCGCTGATTTTTTAGATCTAAATCAAAAAGCGGAACGACCGCGGCATACGAAGTATTTTTTTAAATAATTTAGGGGCCACAAGGGCAAAAAACGAGAAGCCTTAAAGGTTACCTTAAGGATATCATTAAGATATCCCAGTGTATAGTTTTCCACCTGGCTGCATCAAACCGAACTAAAAGCAGGTCTTCTCCAATACTAAACAATTTGTCCCAGTTTCTTTACTTCAACATGAAAGAAGGAAACTGTCCTCGGCTTATGACATATTTTTTATTTAAAAATAATTAAAAGGGGAATCAAAATTTTTAAAAATCCGTAAAAATACACTCTAAGCAGATCTCCAAAACCAAAATCTTTCGCGCTGGTTTTTTACTTTTACATCAAGGAGGGGGATAATCCGCGGCATATGACATATTATTTATTTATTTAGAACAATTTATAGAGGCAACAAAGGCAAAAAATAATAAAAAGTTTTAAAGGTTACCTTAACGATATCTTTAAGATGTCCCAGTATATAGTTTTTCTCGAGGCTGCATCAAACACAACTAAAAGCAGGTTTTGTCCAAAACTAGACTATTTGTCGCAGTTTTTTCACTTTTACATGAAAGAAGATAGCAATCCGCGACTTATGACATTCTTTTATTTTAAAAAAATTTAAGGGGGTCAAAATTTATAAAAATACATAAAAAATACACTCTAAGCAGGTCTTCTCCAAAACCAAAATTTTTCTCGTCGGTTTTTTATGACAGAAGGGAACAATACTCAGCTTATGACTTATGTTTTATTTATTTAAAATAATTTAGGGGGCCACAAGGCAAAAAAAATATTAGGTTACCTTAATGATATCTTTAAGGTGTCCTTAAAGGCTTTTTATCGTTTTTTGCATTTGTGGTCCCTCTAAATTGTTTTAAAGAAATAAAAAATATGTCATAAGCCGCGGATTGTCCCCTTCTTTCATGTAAAAGTAAGAAAACAGTGATAAGGATTTTGGTTTTGGAGAAGACCTGCTCACATTTTATTTTTCATATATTTCTATCAATTCTGAACTAATTTTAATTTTTTTTTAAATAAAAAATATGTCATAAGCCGCGTATTGTTCCCTTCTTTCATGTAAAAGTGAAAAAGTAACAAGAAAGATTTTGGTTTTGGAGAAAACTTTCTTAGAGGGTATTTTTTTATGCATTTTTAACAATTTAAATTTAAAAAAAAAAAATACGTCATAAGCCGCGGAAACACCCTTCTTTCACGTAAAAGTGAAACTGCGACAAATTGTTTAGTTTTAGAGAAAACCTGCTTTTAGTTCTGTTTGATGCAGCCTCGAGGAAAGCTATATACTGGGACATGTTAAAGATATTTTTAAGGTGAACTTTAAGAATTTGTATTGTTTTTTTGCCTGTATATGGCCCCTCTAAATTGTTTTAAAGAAATAAAAATATATCATACGCATCGGATTGTTCCCTCCTTTTGCGTAAAAGTGAAAAACCAACGAGAAAGATTTTGGTTTCGGAGAAGACCTGCTTACAATGTATTTTTGATGCATTTTTATCAATTTTGACCCCCTTTAATTTTTTTTAAAATAATAAATATGTCATACGCCGCGTACTGTTCCCTTCTTTCATATACAAGTGAAAAAACTACCATAAAGTGTTTAGTTTTGGAGAACACCTGCTTTCATTTTCTGTTTGAAGCTGCCTCGAGGAAAACTGCATTGTGAGACATCTGAAAGATATCTTTAAGATAGCCTCATAGGTTTGTTATCGTTTTCCGCATTTGTGGCTAAAATAAATTGTTTTTAAGAAAACAAAGTATGTCATAAGCCGCGGATTGTTCCTTTCTATTATGTAAAAGTAAAAAACCAGCGAGAAGGATTTTGATTTTGGAGAAGACCTGCTTAAAGTGTATTTTTTATGAATTTTTAGAAATTTTGACACCCTTTAATTTTTTTTTTAAATAAAAAATGTCATAAACCGCGGACTGCTCCTTTCTTTCATGTTAAAGTAAAAAAACTGCGGCAGATTGTTTAGTTTTGGAGAACACCTGCTTTTAGTTCTGTTAGATGCAGCCTCGGGACATCTTAAAGATATCTTTAAGGTAACCTTTCAAGCTGTTTATTGTTTTTTACCCTTGTGGACCCTCTAAACTATTAAAAAAAAAAAAAAATCGTTTTTCGCGGATTGTTCCCCACTTTGATTTAAATGTAAAAAACCAGCGAGAAAGATTTTTCTGTTTCCTTCTGTCATATAAAAGTGAAAAAACTGCGACAAATTGTTTAGTTTTGGAGAAGACCTGCTTTTAGTTCTGTTTGATGCAGTCTCGAGGAAAACTATTTACTTGGCCATGTTAAAGATATCTTTAAGGTATCCTTTACGACTTTTTATTGTTTTTTGCCCTTGTGACCTTTCTAAATTGCTTGTAGGAAAATAATGGCGGCTAATAGCCAGTTAAATGGAATTTTCTATCGAAAAAAGCAATTTTCTTATCTATTTTTGCCTAAATGTGGTGTTTTGTGTGACGAAAAATAATAAAAATTATAAGTTTACAGATATGTTAAAGTGAACGTGCCGAAACTTAAAGGAATCTATAGAAAAAGCTAACCTAAAAGTTAAATTTTTTTTTTAGAAAAACCATACGAGACCGCCAAAAACTGACTTCGGATTCGTGCTTCATGAAAAAATTCGCTATTTCCATTAATCCGAATAATTACCGAGTTTTACTATATAGCACACGTACGCGCGTGTTATTTCCATGCGATGAATTGCCAGCCTTTAACCTAAAGCCTCACGGACTCGGCACACTAAAAACGATACTTAAGTTTCGAATCGAACGCGGATATGATTCTGGCAGTCCAGTGGCGAAAATCAGCTTTCGCCCCCGCATTCGGTTGTTAAGCGGCTGACCCTGTCATATATAGTTTAGATTAGTTATAAATTAAAGGTCACTTTATGTGAAGATAAAAAAGGTATATTTTTTAAGAAAAGTAAATCACCAGTTCTATTAAAACGGTCTTTTGTCTATTTGACAGACCCTTCTTCTTTTTAAACTTAATGGAGATGGCTAGCCACCAAGTTACCGCGACCATTCCGCTTGACTTTTCCCGTGATCTCTCCAATAATGAACATGCGTGATAGTAAATTTTCAAGTTTACAGGACGGTGCGACTCGTCAACGAAGATCCGCCATTTTTTGTGGAAGCGTATAGACGTGTTGTGTATGGAGGACTTGTGTGTATGGAGGCCCTTCAAGTCCTCCATAGTGTTGTGTTTGGTGCCTTTTTTGTGTGTTGTTCAGTTGCTCGCATATATAGTTTTTTGGAATGTGTATTGCAGCGTTTTCAGTGATAATCTCGTTTTTTATTGTTACTTGTTTTGTATGTAAATATGTTTTTAAATAAATTTGTCCACTGGTTTATAATTATTATTATTATGGTTTAATATTTTTTCCATATCTTCTGCCATTTGACTACTTTTCTAACTAGAAAAGTTATAAACTAGTTTAGAGTGATGAGATAAATTTACTATTTATACCCATGTCTTTCCAACAAAATGAGCAAGGTTTGTTAATCGGCAAGTAGCTATTTAAATACTGCGAGCAGAGATGTTCGGCACGTTTCTATAAAGAACAAAATGAACTGTATATTCAAATGTAAGTATATGATTTAAGAGGGTTAACATTGGTTATTCAAAAAATTTTACAGAAAAATATAAGTTAAAATCTCCAAAAATAATTGTATTTTGCTGTAAAAGTCTTTCTAAAATGCCCAATGCGGACCATCTTAAATTTGTATTAAAACCACGCATTACTGCACCAAGCCCGTCTTGTCATGGGCGGGCCAGTCACTGTATATACATATATACTTGGCTAATCCACCAGTGGACGGACAGCGGGTCTCCAACGATATTGCTGCCTGTAGTGTAATGCCATGAGCGTGTGTGTCGTGTTTCGGGCCGGACGCGGCTTTCGGAAATGCGGTTTCTGTCCGCGTCTGGAACCCGTCATACCCAACCCAACCTTGTGTTTACTGAACTACGATTTTTTTTTAGTATGTAAAAGACATTCATTAGGAAAAAAGCAATGTACGCTGTTGCAGTTTCGTGCCACACAAGAACAAACCAAATGACTGGTCCTAACAAAAATTGCTGCAATTAAAATTGCCAACAATAAAATTTAACAAACCATTTGCTTGCGGATGATCGACTTGATCAGATTATAGTTTTCAGTCTCAAAAAAGGTACCCCGCAAAATTTACCAATGTTTGAAAAAAAATATTATTGATTATACAATTACTTATAAGGGCGCATCTCTGTACCGATTTTAAAAAGTCATTATTTCAAATGCATGAACTATAAATAAATAAATAAATAAAAATAATTTTTTTTTCCGTAGACATTCACGAAAAATGTATAACGTCAGTTAATACATGATATACTATATATTATAATAAATTCCATGGGACATATTATAAGGGTATATACACACTCACTTAAGTGTGTATACTTGCTTAAGGGTGTATACACCTACTTAGGAGTCATTAAAATATTCTTCTATACTCTAAACTGACTTTGATAGCAGGTACAGTTCAAATTTTCTATGGAAAATCGTTTATTTACTTAAACTCTTTTTAAATTTGGTAAACTGTTTGTTCAATGTGGGTTGGATCGAGTCAGTGAATCCAATAGTTCTCTGTAGATGAAGTTTGCCTCGAGGGTGCCCCAAACAGGAACTAAAAGCAGGTCCTGTCCAAAACTAAACATTTTGTAGCAGTTTTTTCACTTTTACGTGAATAAAGGGAACAGTCCGCGGCTCATGACATATTTTTTATTTAAAAAAGATTAAATGGGGTTCAAAATTGATGAAAATACATAAAAAATACACTCTAAGCAGGTCTCTTCCAAAACCTTTCTCGCTACTTTCTTACTTTCACATGAAACAAGGGAACAATCCGCGGCTTATGACACATTTTTTTTTTTATTTAAAATAATTTAGGGGGGCCACGAGAGCAAAAAATAAGTAAAATCCCTTAAAAGTTACCTTAAAGACATCTTTAAGATGTCCAGGTAAATAAGCTTTCCTCGAGCTCTCCAAAACTAGACATTTTACCGATTTTTTCACTTGTATGTGAAAAGGGAACAGTTCGCAGCGTATGACATATTGTTTATTTAAGAAAATTTTAAAAGGAGTTCAAAATTGATAAAAATATGTAAAATATATACTGTGTGCAGGTTTTTCCAATTTTTTAATTTTAACCTACATCAGACCTAACCAAAATCCTATTGATCAGTAATCCAACACCTGCGTGCTCATATGCATGCAACCATATCTGAACAAAAAGGTGTATACCCAACCCAAGCAAACCTGAGCAAAAAGGTGGTAAGGTTTGCTCAGTTTTCATTGATATAGATACATATAAATCTATATCATTGAAAACTGAGCAAACCTGACCACCCTTTTGCTCAGGTTGGGTGAGCAAAAAGGTGGTCAGGTTTGATTGGGTTTCATTGATATAGATATATATGTATCTATATCAATGAAAACTGAGCAAACCTGACCACCTTTTTGCTCAGGTTTGCTTGGATTTGCTTGGGTTTGATTGGGTTTGCTTGGGTCTGTCTGTCACTATTGCTGGCTAAATTCTAAACTAAATTCCTGTTACTAGGGAAAATAAAATGCTAATATTGCCATCTCTTTTTTGGATTTATTTATGGCCGGAAACTGCTAAAATTTGTGGGAAAAACGATTTGTAAATTTGGCAACATTGCGTCTTTCCATCAGAAATTTCGGGTATGTGTACCACGGGTTACGTGTTTATTTTATTTTAGTTTTTTTTTATATTTTCTCTGTTTTTTTAATGTGTTTTTACATAATTTTGCCTAAATATGGTTCAGAAAAATAGTGTGTAATGACTTGTATAGATGTGTTTAAGTAAAAGTGCTGAAATTTAAAGAAATTCATTGAAAAAGCTAACCTAAAAGTTAATGTTTTTTTTTGGAAAAACCATACGAGACCGCCAAAAACTGACTGGCCGTGACGTCATTGACAAGTTAATTTTTACCCACGGGGCGTCGATTCTGAATGCGCCCCGCTGTCACCAAAGAAGATAAAAGGGTTTGATTGGGTTTGATGATTGGGCTGTCACTGCTGTTAACCCTGTATTTTTTTTAAGGGCGTGTACCGTTGTCAACTTCGGTTACGGTTTTGTGTCCCGTAAGTATCGGTAATCTGAAAAGTTGACAGATTGGAAACGCAATATCTGTCATTAATGTCACCGAAGAAACCGAGCGGTTAACCAGGTTTGACAACGGTACACAGCCTTAGTATTGGTTGCTGCTAACTTCACACTTCACTATTTGAGGAAATTCCTAAAGTCAAACCAACTCGGTTTTAGGGTTTTAGGTTAGGTGGGTTGTGATCACGAAAGTCGTTTTTAATTTTGTTTCTGTTTAAATTAAACCATATTTACAATGGCTGATGCTAAAAAAGTAAGTTATATTTACGTTCTCCTGTTTTTTTAGAAATGGTTTATTTTTAATAATATCGGCGAAATATTCACGGTACGGCAACCATCATGGTTTATTTATTGTCAAGGCAAGCTGTTTCCTTTTGTTCAAAATTTTTGTAAGATGAACCATCAAGTAAATTTTAATAATAGTGCTACTACAACTTGTCCTGAATTGGAAGAGGTCATATAATTGAAAATAACTTCACCTAAGCTATTAACTGTCAACTGTATAATATGGTAGATATTTTATCGAGTTATTTATTCTTGTAGGTTATCGAATATAAAGAAAGTGTCAAAGCCCAAGCAGAAGAACTCGTACTTAAAGGGTTTCCTGAAACAATTGTAAAACTAAATAGTATTTTGGAAACACCTCAATTTAAAAACCGAATGTTTAGTGATGTTCATCAGGATTTAAACATACCCATACCAGACCCTATTATAGTAAATAGTCACACTGAATTGCCACCTGCTAAAAAGACAAAATATGACAACAGTATATCCAAGGAAGGCTCTAAAGTCATGGTGCTACCCAGTGGATCTGTACCAACCAATAAACATTTAATTGAATTGGTGGCATCAGTTAAACCTCATATTCGAAAACTTGTTGAGGATTCCAACTTGGTGAGGATAAATTGTTTTAAGTAGGGGAAGTGGGGAATAGTTTATCACAAGGGATACTTGATCAAATTACAGTTTCCTGAAACCTATATTATTTAAAGCCAGTTCATTGATTTGATAGACGTATTAAGTACATATTTGCAACCCTGCAAAATTTTCGCGGCAATATCAGTTGACGTTTAGATTCGGTACGAGGAACAGTGCTTTTCAAAAGCCCCAATGATAAAAATTTTGTAAAAGAATTTTTGTTTTTTAATCGAATAATATTGTACTTTTGGTGTTTTGGCCAATTTTAATTAAGCTTGTTGATTATTGTGCATCTGTTGAAGATATTGTAGTGATTTTACATTTTAAGGTAAGTAAGTGATATGTTTAATTTTTTAACATGTGTTGGATACTTGATCAGGTGATACTTGGGGATATTTGATCAGGTGATCAAGTATCCCTAAATACCTAACCTTTTTGTTTAATTTTATAAACTTGCAGTTTCTTTTTTTTGTAGATGCCGAGGTTTTACAAATGCAAAGAACACGAAACCAAGAAGGAAAATAAATAAGGAAAACATGAAGGCGACTGTTATAGAGGCACTGAAAAAAGCAAGTCCGATTCAAGCAGTCACAAAAAGATTGCCGCATTATTTCTTTAAAATGTGCAGATGAAACTAAAAAATTGTTTTCATTAGTAGAGTCTGATGTAAGCGATGTTGGATTTGACATTGAATTGGCTTAAGATAAAAATATTATTTTAAAAGGGGAAAGAATGTATTACTCTTTCATGAAGGCCCTGGATATTTGAAAGTGCTTAAAAGTACTTACCTACTCTTTATATGTACCACTTTTATCATTTCCTAGATATAAGATACCTATAACTTTAATGAAGTACCTATTTTATTCTAGTTTAGTTTTTATAAGCCTCTGGATTTTTAAAATGGCCGAAAAACATTTAAGTTTATACTTACCTTTATTCTGTACCAATATATTTTTTACCATATAGCAAAATAAACATATTTTTTTAAAATAAGTCATTTTATTTTGTTCCTTTGAGTTAAAGTTGCTTTTTATTTAATCAGTGATCAAGTCTCCCTTGGCCTTGCTCAAGTATCCCACCTAATGAGGATACTTGATACTTTTACACTATTTTTTAAATACAATAATAGACACACTTGTTTATTTTTAAATCTCTAAATTTGTAAAAGAGCATATGCAAGAATGTTGTTACTTTAGCGTGTTTTCATTTATGTGACCTAACTTATTCAAAGTCTCATAAATATTGGCCTAGTCTAAAACTATGATCAACTATCCCCCAGTTCCCCTACTTATTTTTTTCTTGGCAGCCATCGGGTGTGTCTATTAGATAGCGCATATTGCTAATTGTAATCAACAATATGTAAACTTACAATAGGATGAGGTGGCCATCATCTTTTTATCTCTTTAGTTGACCATTTTAAAAGATTTATAAATTTTTTTGGAAAATTTCTGTTTTGTTTTATTAAAAGCTTGTTTAGTATTTTCTGTGATTTCCCTGAACATAAACTTTTTCTACCTATCCATACTAATAAATAGAGAGTGTAAGTTTGTTTGTTTATATATAAGAGGTAATCTCAGAAACTACCAGGTGCGGATTTTGGGGGGCGGGGGCTCGCCCTTCCCTAGATCCTAGAAATATTTTAACATAAATATTAACCATTCCAACATATTCTACAAAATATTGTAAACAAAATCAAACATTTACCATCTATATACTTAAGGTGTTTGAAATAAATTATACCACAAAAATATTGATAAATAATAGACAAATATTAATATGTAATATAAAAAATGCAAGCCTTTTTGGTATTTTTGATTTACATGCTCTTAGATGGTTTCATTCCTTACACATCTCACTGTGATCTTATCAAAATTTGCACATGAGCATTTTAGCTTCTAAAGGAAACAAATGACCAAATAGGTGTTCTAACAGGTTTCTTTCTTGAAAGTAAAACAGAACAGTTGGTCATCTTGGCTTACACGCGACATAGAAAGGACAAACTGTTAAATTAATATGAAGGTGTAAATATTGTAGCATTTTTTTACTTATGCCTTCTGCTTATGTGGAGGGATTGATTTACTTATGAAAGTACAATTTTTGGAGTACATAATTCGTAATAACGTAATTTTAAAAATTTTTTGAAAGTAATTAGGTACTTACCTAGTTTTCAAAAATACATTTTTTCAGAGAACACCTTTTTTGAAATTAAATTTTTTCGACAAACACTTTTCGAATATTAATATTTTGAAGCAGCAGCTTTTTAAAAAAGTAATTTACAATAAAATAATGTACCAAACCTAAGGAAACCTGATCAAACCCAAAAAAGGTTTGTGTATCTCGATTCGCGGGACTGGAAAAATCTCGCGAAGCCGCGGGCCTCCGTGAGACTCCTACAAGAATCTCTCGTGCCTTTGCGATTGATACTCTTACAAGACGTGACAGTGAAACACTAACTTAAATGGATACTTTTTCTTTATGTTGGACATACGTGAAAGAAAATATAGCAATCTAACTGTGATAATACTCAGGCTGATCAGATCCACACTCTTGTACCTAAAAAAAAATAATTGAAATTGTATATATTATTATTATTATTATTATTATATTTCTGTAATGCTAGCTAAAGCTATTAATAAAGGTATATTATTATTATTATTAAGATTTACCCAAACATTACTATAATATAGTTTACAACTTAGTGTTCTTATTCTTACATATTTATTTCTTT
Source organism: Philopedon plagiatum (assembly GCA_963971165.1). Taxonomy (NCBI): domain Eukaryota; kingdom Metazoa; phylum Arthropoda; class Insecta; order Coleoptera; family Curculionidae; genus Philopedon; species Philopedon plagiatum. The sequence continues at coordinate 47,490,950 of OZ020190.1, read as the reverse complement.
ATGAAATCATTTATTGCTCAAAAAAGAATTATTCGAGGGGGAAACCACCCCCAAAAATTTTTACACTAAAATACCAAGTTGGCCAAAGAATGCCACAGTTTTCAGAAATATTACCTCAGGAATACCATGTATAACCATGTAATAACTACGGAATACCTGGTAATACCTAGTAATACCTACGGAATACCTGATGATACCTATGGAATATCTAGTAATACCCATTATAAATACCCCAAAAAGAGAATCTTTGCTCATTGATTTTATCCGAGATTTTATCACTTCAACTAATTTCAACAATTTGAGGATTCTTATTCTTATCAGAAAAAGCCTGTCGGTATGCTTGAAAAAGTTATTGTTTAGCTAAAGTTAGTTACATTTCGTAAACTTACTTACACTGCTCAAAAACCGAGCCAGAAACACCTCAAGGAGCACTGTTATGTTGTTTGATGTGTAGATTTGGGACATTTAACTTTCAAAAGCTACATTTATCTCTTAATAAATGTTGAATAAGGCCATTCATTTATTCTTGATATATTGTTAACAACTGAAAACTACAAAAAACGGAGATGTGGAAAGTGTTCCTCTATTTTTTAGCAATATATAAATCAGTACAAAATAAACCTCAAAATAAATTATTTCAGAAAAAAAAAACAGACCAAGTTCATTGGTTGTCTAAAATAAGACGAGTATCCATCTAAATAGACAACATAATCTACTTTGGTACCACATTGACTACGCTTCACTTGTATGCAGTGATGTGAAATGACGGTCATTTATCATTCGTGACAAATGACCGTCATGTGGCGGTCATATGACGGTCATATAGGTCATTTATAAAAAATACCCTTAATTTAGATTAGTCATAAAACTAAAAGTTTAAAAAATTCGTTGTAGTTAAAAATGAATATTCTTACAAAATTTAAAAAAGAAAAGCATGTCCTTAAGTTGCATCATGTTCTTCGGCGTCATGTGCAAATTCGTCACTTATTTCGTTTTTGTCTCGATTTAGAATTAAGCCAGGAATAATCTAAAACGCGACAGAGCACGCGTGATGTCTTCATTTCTATGACGCTCGTGACTTTTTGTTGCTTAATTTTTACTCTTGCGTCGCAACATTTAATTTAAGGTTAGGTTAAATGACCTCATGGTCATTTATTAATGTGACGTGACGGCCATGACGTCATTACCGCACAAAATGACGCGGTCATATGACCGACTCACATCACTGCTTGTATGTTATAACTAAGTATACTTAAAAAAAAAGGTGCGAATTACTATTCATAATTTTGTGAAAATCTTGTAAAATTTGCAAGATTTTGAGATATTCCTTTATTATAAACTAGCTGGTACCCGCGACTTCGTTCGCGTTAATGTCTACTTTATTTAAGTATCTCTTTATACAGGGTGTTACAAAAAGTTGTTAAGAAATTTTAAGGGCACATTCTACATCTAAAAACATGAAAATCAGTTTATATAAACATAGGTCCTCAAACGCTTCTTTTTCGAGATACAGGGTGTTTAATATTCTCTTTTTTAAATTTTTTTTTTTTAATTTCTCGAAAATGCGTTAAGATATTGACATGAATTTTGGTACACGCCAGTAAGTAATCAAAGGGTACATTTACGTGCGAAATTTTATTTTTTAATGTACTTGCGTCAGTGCCGTGCGTGTTGGTAAATCTTTATTTTAAAAATGCCCAATTATTTCTGCGCGAAACGTGTCTTGAACTTTTTCGCTCGTTTCGCCGTTTTCGAGATAAAAATGAATTTATATCTTACAATAAAAACAAATATTGAAAATGATTTTTTTACATATATTTTTAGTGTTGAAACAGAAAACTTATGGAATCACTTCGGTGTCCGTCCGTCCGTCTGTCACAGGAGATTTTCTCTGAAACTATTCGGTGTAAAAATTTAAAATTTAGCACAGAGGTAGTGTTTGGTGGCCCAATTATAGACGTGAAGTATAAAAAGTTGAATTTTGATTCTGGGGGTTAATTTCAGGGGGCAAAGTGTGACATGAAAAAAAAATCAAGGGCATCGTATAGTATAGGGTATCAAATGAAAGCTTATTGAAGCACAAATTGAACAATTTATACGATGTATTTTTTTATGCATTTAAAAAAAATTGGGAAAAACGCTTCAAAATTGGTGTCCCCGCCATTATCACTAGAAGGATTGCTCAGAAAAATCTGAAAAAAATCATGAACATTACTAATTAGGCGAGGGGTAGTTAACTTCTCTAAAATGTGTACACAGATTTTAAATCTTTATAGAGTTATGGAATTTTCGGATTTTGCAAGATTTTGGGAGATTGTAGAATACCCGAGAGAATACCTTTTTCATGTACTCCGGCAGACCTATAATGTATTTTTTTCGAAAGATAATGAAAATATCTTCTGTACTCTCTGCACGGATCTCCAAATCGATCTCCGACATTCTAAACAATGATCAATACATTTCGGAACCTATGCAAAGAGCTGTGTACATGGTGCTACAACTGAATCTATCTATGGACCTCGGAAACTAAAAGGGATACATGGGATATCCCTTAAGCTCGGGAAAAAATAAAAATGATTTTGCACAACTTTTTTTTCGGATATCTACGAAAGTATCTAATCGAAAAAATCACCTCTGCATACCAAATTTCATCAAAATCGCTTCAGAAAACAGAACAAAAAATGATTAAAATTTTCTAAAAAGTAAAGATATATAAAATATTTTAAAATCTATGAACTTTTTTTTCAAGGGTTTTCCTCCGTCTTTTCCCTCGGTTTTCCATGATCCCAAACCCAAGCATAATTCGGCGGGAATATTTAAATTCTCACCGAATATTTTAGAAGGTTCTATGGGATGTTAAGAGATTTTACGGGATTTTAAAAGGTTTTACGGGATTTTACAGGATTTTAAAAGATTTTTATAATACCAAGAGATTTTATGCGATTTCAAGGGGATTTCATGGAATTTTATTGGATTTGCTCAGGTTAAGGTTAACTGATGGCACGGAACACTAATTGTGCAAGTATAGCTTGCACTTGACCGATTTTTTGTTCAGGAAACAGTGCTTTTTGATTTACGTTTATAGTGGATGCTGGAAATGGCTTCCTCATGCTTTAATACATGCTCTAAATCTAAATAGTAATTAAAAAAAACATTTAAAAAAGAAAATATTAAACACCCTGTATCTCGAAAAAGAAGCGTCTGAGGATCCCTGTTTATATAAACTTATTTTCATATTTTTAAATGTAGAATTTGCCCTTAAAATTTCTAAACGTCTTTGTGTAATACCCTGTATACAATGTTCGCCGTATAAAACATTCATAAAATAAGCTGTTTGCCCTCGTGTTTGCCCGTTGCGTTGCGAGGTAAAAACATATAAAAATTTACAGCCTAAATTTATCTTAATGGACTTTCTTAGGACACCGATACTTAGCTTGTGTTTTATTGTTTTTAGATAAAAATGTGGATTTCTTTTATGATTCCCAAAATTGAAGATGGTAACAACTTTGGAGTTTCAATTCAGGAAGACACACTTGCTGAAGTTCAGTCAGTCGAATCTGAAGCTGCTGCATTTTTTGATCAAATTTCTAGGTATTTTATTTCAAGAGGTAAGAGCGTACGCTAGGAGTTAGATCTTGACTCTATGTAAATCTATGCACAAAATCTAAAGTTAAAACCAGGGTTGCCATGAATTAATTCACCTGATTTAATGCATGAATGAAATCCAATGAACTTTTTTAAAAAAGTCACTGAATTAGTTCATATTTTTTCTGAGTTAAAATAAGTAATCTGTTCTATTTTCTATTAATTTTTTTAATATATATTTCTTTTGTACAGTATACAAGGCTGACCAGTTAGTTTTTGTAAAATAATGCTTTGCCGATGGATTTAGCAAATATTGATCCATCCATATTTACGCTACAGGCATCTAACAGTTTGAAATCGCCTGTCCGGTAAAATTTGTAAACAGTCATAAAAAGTAATCCTGATTAGGGCTGAAGGTTATATGTCGGCACACCAAAAGTAACTCCATAATCCTCTATTGCCCACATGCTGAGTCCAACAAACAGAAAATTTAATGTAACCTTAACTGAAGAGGAAAAACAAAAGGCTTTAAAATGCACTGCAACAGAATTTACAAATCTTTTACCAATATCTTTAATTAAATTATATTTTGCCATTTACGTAAAAAATTACTAAATATGAAAGTAGTTAAATAAACGATTCTATTGTAATATATTGCTAATTTTTTGCGTCAAAGCTAAAAATATGGCAAGAAATAAAATGTAAGAAAAAAACATGCTATCCTTGTGTAACTACTGAACTTTCCTTGCATTGGTGCCAGTGGGTGCCAGTGATCATGAACAGCTTGTTTCAAAAGTAAGATTCGCCAATCAGTGCTTGAACCTATTAGAAACGGTACACAGGTACTTGGAACAAGTATCTGTCTGGAACCGAAACAGTTTCTACCTGTTTCTGAAAAAAGGAGTGTTTCATTGTTCCATACCAACTCTACTCGTAAAATAAAAACTTTTACTGTAGCAAGTCACCAGACTAGTAACACACATAACTGTTACATATCTTAATATAATGAATTTATATTACTGTTTCATTTTTAATGTGATGTACTCTTTTAGGAAAGCTAATATCCAAGGTGGCGAAATATCCCCATATTGACGACTATCGGAGGGCTGTCCAGGAGCTTGACGAAAAGGAATATTTAAGTTTATGGCTAGTTATGTCAGAAATTCGTAACAGGTACTGTGCACTACATGACATTGTTCTAAAGAATTTGGACAAGATTAAAAAGCCGCGGACATCCAATGCTACTGAATCCTTATATTAAAATGGATTATTTTCGCAGCAAACTAAATAAATTCCACTTTTTTTTCACTGACTTTTCATTTATTTAAAGTAGTTACCTGTAGGTACTTGATCGGATATTTTCACAATAATAAAATCTAAGCTGTTACAGCTGTTAGATATAGATGTGATTGTAAATATTTTAGATAGGTTAGTTCAGGTGGGTTTAATCAATTTAGGAATTTCTTCATGACTATATAAATTTTTTCAGAACCAGATGTTATTCTGAATAAACAGTGTATCTTTTTTGAATGCCAGTTTTTATTATTCATGACTTGAAATACTGAACATATCATATACATTTTTATTTACTTACAATTTTTATTTACACGTGATTTATATTGACATCTTTTCTTATATTTTATTAGATTTTTAAGTTTTGTAGTAAGTATAGTGTTATAACACTATATTTTACATCTATGTACTACTAGCTTTCGCCCACGACTTCGTCCGCGGTATAACAATTTTACTCCATTACAACCTTTGAACCCACATTCCACCCCCGTAGGGGTTGATTTATTAAAAACTGTAAAACACGTGTTTAAATATCTATTTTTAGAGCACTTCTATGAAATTTCGACTTACAGGACCATCTAATATTTTTTCTCCATACAAAGTTTGATCCCATATTTCACCCCCCAGGGGTTGAATTTTGAAAAGCCCTTCCTTAGTCGATGCATACGATATATAAGAAACTTCTTTGCAAAATTTCAAGTTTGTAGACCCAGCGGTGTGGGCTGTGTTGATATGTCAGTCAGTCAGTCAATTTCTTCTTTTACATGAAGAGATGACGTGACCCAAATTAAATATATTTCCAACACTTGTGAATGAATGGTGTGATAATCATAAAATTTACGATTTGAAAATAATTTTGTTAGAATCAAATACACAAGCTAGAAATACGACACAAGATAAACAACCATTTTGTTACCGGTGCTATACATTTTCTAGCTGCAAGTTTTGTGCACCAATAAGTGTTTTTACCATAATCTTTAGGCAATAACTACCAGAATTTCATGATTCATGATATGATAATATTTTATAATACTTAAGATTGCGGTGTTTCCGCTTCAATTTCGCCAACCAACAGTCACCCAAGAGCTGTCGAAGCGGCACGGAAAATAAGCAAGTTGAATCAGCGATTAAATTACTGGTTATTCACCAGTTTTTCGCTGCTTTGCTTCTAATTGTATATACAGACTTAAATCGAAAAATCATAAAATTTAATGTATCTAATATATTTAATATCAAATATGATATTTATTTATTAAAGGTAATTCAAAAATAATAAAGTAACACACGAGGATCGCTGATTAAAAGTTTAGCTTTAGGTAATTAAAAAAATATTAAAAGCAACAACAGATTTGCTTCTTGATTCTTTTCGCAAAAAAATACCGTTAAAAATAAAAAAAAAGTTTTAATGTGGCCTTTAACCTTCCCAAATGAGTACCTATGCCTATTTTGAATATAAAAAAAATGTATTGAACAGGTTTTTTAGTGAACAGTACAGCGTACATTATTATTACTAAGTAATGCATCCACAGAATAAGCTTGTGCATAGATTTCATCTCTTGGTTCTAATCGATACTAATAATTACTTTTAGAACATGCATACACGGTGTCCCATATAAGAATGCACACTACAGGGACCTCGTAAACCAGAAGAGATACAAAGATGATTAAATTAGAGAAAAGTTGCGCTTTGCTGAACCCTTCAAAGTCACGATTCGAAATCTAAAAAAATCCGATTACTTCCGAAGATATTTGGGAAAAACTGAATTTTCCCGATTTCGTTTTTATTTTTTTCTGACTTTATTTAAAAAGATATGACAAAATAAATTTCACATTCTCATTGCCACTTTTTCTGCTCTACAAGCCGGCGTTCTTAGATTTTCAATGCGACGTTTCGTTTCTTGGCAACCATCATCAACTTAATTTTTTTAAATAGTCGAAAAATTTTGTTTTATTCCTAAAAAATTCTAATTTTAATTCTAAATCCCACGACATACCGCTTCTTACATTTATCCGACGTTTCGGACGAAAAAATCATCATCAATATTATTTGATGATTATTACGAAGGAACGAAACGTCGGATCAAAAATCGAATTACGTTATCATGTAGAGGAGAAAAAATTACATGGGAATGTGGATTTTATTTTGACCTGTCTTCTTTTGTGAAATCAGAAAAAAATGAATTGCCAAAATTTATGTTTAAAATTTCAAGAATTCGTAGATTTTTTCTGATTCTACTGTAAGAGATAGATTAAAATAAATTTTACATTTTTATTGTCGTTTTTCTCGTCTACAACATGACGTCATTCAATTTTTGATTCTACGTTTTGGCTTTTCTCGACCATTATCAACTTTTTTTTAAATAATCGAAAAAAAGAATCAAAAAAAAAATCTACAAATTGTTGAAATTTTAAACATAAATTTTGGCAATTAATTTTTTTCTGATTTCACAAAAGACAGGTCAAAATAAAATCCACATTCCCATGTAGTTTTTTCTCCTCTACTTGACAACGTAATTAGATTTTTGATCCGACGTTCCGTTCCTTCGTAATAATCATCAAATAATATTGATGATGATTTTTTCGTCCGAAACGTCGGATAAATGTAAGAAGCGATATCTCGTGGGATTTATAATTAAAATTAGAATTTTTTAGGAATAAAACAAAATTTTTCGACTATTTAAAAAAATGAAGTTGATGATGGTTGCGAAGAAACGAAACGTCGTATTGAAAATCTAAGAACGCCGGCTTGTAGAGCAGAAAAAGTGGCAATGAGAATGTGAAATTTATTTTGTCATATCTTCTTAAATAGAGTCAGAAAAAAATAAAAACCAAATCGGGAAAATTCGGTTTTTCCCAAATATCTTCGGAAGTAATCGGATTTTTTTAGATTTCGAATCGCGACTTTGAAGGGTTCAGCAAAGCGCAACTTTTCTCTAATTTAATCATCTTTGTATCTCTTCTGGTTTACGAGATCCCTGTAGTGTGCATTCTTATATGGGACACCGTGTATAGTCCCCGTCAATGATAATTCTTATTCGTATAAAAGCTGATTTTTTTTAATATGCCGACTGTCCAAGATATTTAGTCCAGGAGAATAGATTTTCTGAACCGTTTAAACAAATAATAAAATAAATTCCCTATTTTCATAAAGTTATTATTTATATTTATTGCAAACAGTATATTTAAATTAGCTTACACCTTTCTTCAGGCCTTTTGAACTTTCAAGGAAAACTAGAACAATACAAGAGTTGAGAAATATAACTAATTTAATATATGCGCCCGGACTAAAATTGTTATCTCTGTTGACGGTTTTTTGTTCGGGTATAAAAAATCGCCAGCCGAGATATGAATTTTAGTCCGGGTGCATATATTAAATTAATTGTATTTTTCGACTATTGTATTTTTCTAGTTTTTTTTTGCAAGTTCAAAAGGTGTAAGCTAATTTAAATACACCGTTTGCAATAAATTTAAACAAAAATTTTGTGCAAATACCGAATTTATTTTATTATTTATTTAAACCGTTCAGAAAACCTATTCGCCTGGACTAAACACTGTCGATATCTTGGACAGTGGGCATATCAAAAAAAAAAGTTTTTATCTATCTATCAATCAATTTGGACTTACTTTTAATGCAAATTTATTAGATATATTTTAAGCCCTTCAATATTTTTTGATTAAAAATACGATACCAATCCAAATCTAAACAATTAATGTCATAGATTTGCCAATAAATTTATTATCGAAATCTTTTGGTTTTAATAAATATATTGTTAGATAACAGAAACACGGTACGTACGACATAACACGGCCACCTTGGAAGAGGATTCCATTGTTGAATTTATTGCTGTGTTATGATGGACATACTATTCTGCATTATGTATGTGAATGTGCGTTTAATTTTTTAACACATCAATATTAAGCAAGACGTAAGCGTTCGAACTTGCAAGGTTTAACTTGATAGTGTCCAAGATTTGAACACACCAAACGCAAGTGTGCAAATTTCAGCCAAGTTTTTAACATATCAAACACCACGTCAGTGTGGGTAATATGCTTGGAATATTTCGACTATAGAAACAGCTCACGTTTCCAACACATTAAACAAATCACCAACGGCCAGATTCTCCAATGCTAGGCCGGTCTAATGTGACAACCAAACGTTTTAAACTGACTATTGTAAGAATAAGACAACTCAGTTGTATACTACTCATATGAATTTGTTTGAGTTTTCTTTTTCACAAAGTTATAAGGAAAAGTCCAATTTTAACCTTTAAACAATAATAGAACTAGATTCGTTCTGGCAACACGTTGGAACAACAACAACAACTTTTGGAAATCAAGCAAATCGCTGAAATATTAGAATGACGAACTTTTTAATGATGGCTTAACAATGACAGGACAAAATCCTGTCAAAACTGATCAACTAGATCTTAATTTAAGCCAGTACTAAATCGTAAACCTTTTTAGTGAATCTGAACGTAAGCGTCCAAGCTGTTACTGCGGCAAACGCATACATTTTTCAAACGTAAAACTCAACGCCCAACGTCCAAGCTTGTAACTTTTCACTATTTAAATCGCCCAAGCTTTAAGGGCAAGGTATTCGGTGATTTTCACTGATAGTTTTTCAACGTTTTTTCAATACAACTGATAAAATGGTGTAAATATTTGTTACAACTTTAAAGAGCTGACCTAGCTTAAGAGCATAGTTCTATTTATGTTTTGATTACGAGTCATATATCCGCTTGCCAAGTGTTTTAGAAAAATACGTGATTAGGTAAAAATCGCTTTTATTTTGTCTTTTTATTGTAGTATGCTATTCAGAAATACAGGATACTTTCATATTACGCTAGGTCTACTTTTTAACATGGTAGCAAATGTTTACATAATCTTATTGTTTTTACTGGGAAAATGTTGAAAATTTAAAAAAAGCTAATACCCGGTCCTTAAACACGTAAGACACATCGTCAGATATCCTTGCAATACCGAATTCTTTTTACAACGAAAGATATTGACTTAAGACATACGACAAAACATAAAGTCAATTTAATTTAAGGTGATATTATTTGTTACTTTTACATAAATACTTTATTTTATTCATTGAGAAGATTGTTCTCGGATTGGATCAATGTTCGGGGTCCATGGTAGTGGATTAATGTACGTCACTGACGCTGACGAACATAAACCTAAAAAATACAATGATATGTTATTATACAAAGAGATCAACGGCTACACGTCTACCCAGACTTGAGTAGAGTAGGGACTCTGAAATATTACAATAAATACCAGGTGACCACAACATTATGAACTGGGCAAATAATTAAGAATCTACGTTAACAATAACAATAATTTTATTTTGTCACGATGTACGTCCAATCTATTTTATTTAGTATACGCTGGTATTTTTAAACATGATTACTATTTTATCATATTTTTTTACATTGTTTAACTGCCAGCTATTACTATAATTAAAGTCGCTAAAAACGTAATATTCTTCATAACCTTCAAAACCGATTTTATAAAAACCGGTCAAGTGGCGACAGGTGCAGATGGGCGAGTTTTTAAATTCTTTACGAAAAACATCAAATCACTACCTCAATACTACAACTAGATATCTCTAAATTCGTAGTCTGGACATAATGTGATTGGCCGAAGATTCATTTAAGTAAAAGTGAGGTTTATGTAATATGTATTTAATATTTTTTCTTCATATATTACCCTCTACTAATATGGTTTTTTTACAGATGTGAAATTTAATTTGAAGTTAGTATACGAAACAAAGAAATACTTGTAGCAACAAACGAATACAAAAATATGTAGTGTTACCTACATTTAGTAAGCATAAAAAAAAATTATGAAGGCAATGGAGCTGCATCAGACTGATTTAATCTTAATTTTCAACCAAATCAACTTCTTAGAGCCAAGCCAAAATGATCCAACCGAAATAAATATAACAAACAGAAATAAGATACAACTAGAAAACTTGCGTTATCTTGTTGTTGCAATTAGCTGATGTGTGGTTTAAAAGATTTCTATATTTGACACATATAATATTTAGAAAATGACGCATCATCTGACTTCTCTACCTGTTGCACACAAATATTATACGAAATTATAATGATTAATGGAGTTATTCTAAAAAATGGCTGGAATTGACCAATAGGGCGAATTCTTGTTCAATTGTTTTTTCAGTCATCATTCTCAAATCAAATTGGATAGAATATAGATTATTCCATTTGTTTGTAAATGGACCGGGACCCAATGATAATCTTTTTTTTTTTGGTTTTGTTTTGTTTTGTCTATGTTAATAACCTCACGCCAAGAGTAAATTGCTTGTACTCCGACTGCTGACTTTCGCCGCCATGTATCCATGGAGAACATCGATTCTTTAGCATGATAATTCATAAATTTTTGTCTATGGATGAATCTGATGAGCAATCTTATCAAACCCTTTATTTATCTGTGAATCTTACGAAAATACGATGAATTTAAAAACGCTAAAATTAATTCCAGCAAACTTCCTTCGGTAATTTAAGAACAATTTGATGGACACGTGGTTAATGTGCTTTAGATATCGATAATTTAAAAACACGCCCGATGGGTTAGAAATATATTAGGGAAACGGGTAGCAAAAAATTGTACAAATATGAGTGTACGGTTTTCAATGATGGTTCGAAACGAAGTGTAACGGCCAAATTAACAAGAAATTGCAAAGATTTTATTCTGTTAAGATGTTATTTTGTGACTGAACATCTTAACAGAGATGAAATGAAATGAGATTGGCGACAGATTAAGAACGTGGCGTCCTCTTCAGGCGATTTGCTAACTGACAATGAGGAATATTTTCGTTTCGTTTTTATCTTTATTATCGTGTTATTTGGCATCTTTGTGAATTTTGTCGTTTAGTGTGCCCTTCTTCCCCGTTAAAAATCAGCTGATTGCAGCTGGCTTCCTTAATTTGAGTCACCAATTGCTTTGTTTTCTGGTCACTGATTGAATTCAAACACTTTGAAAACGTAGTAGTACTACGAAACAGCAGTTACGCTAAGTTGATATTCAACTAGTGACCAGAGAAGGTAATATGTGCTTTCTCTGTTAAGAAAATGTAGTTCTTACTTTGAAGCCCTCTGTTCAATGGAACTGGTTTTTGTCGCGTTTTAGTTTTCTCAAGCCATTCTTGGTATGCTCTTTCATTTTCTTCCATCCTTATTTGCTTTTCCTCATAGATGTGAAGGAGTGCTAGTTTTTCTCTTATTTTTCTTTCTAGAATTTGTGCTTTTTTTATTTATTTTTGAATTACACTAATAATGAATCTTACACTTAGAAAAGTCTGTTAGAACACTCATGTGTTTTGTTTTTGTATTACTGTAAATTTATGAAGAAAGAATAATCCAAATGTAAATATTATAAACTTAAACGAAAAATTTTGATCACACGTTGATGGCGATGCCGTAGCCAATGTAATTTTAGAAATAATTTTGGAAGGCGTTATCCTAAAGTGTCATTGCCATTCACACATATATAAGAATTGCTCCACTTTATTTCGCCACTTTAACAAAAAGTGAACAATTTTGAAAACACCATAAGTTTTGTTTGATAAAGTTTTTTTTCTAAATTTCAAACAGTCTAATTTAATGGCGATGTTAGGCAATACAATGGGAACTGCTGGTAAGCTGCCCAGCATGGTATAAAAATGAGAAAATATTTTTGTACACGTAAAGTTAATGTATGGTCACACTATTTTGACAGCTACATTTGCACAAATTTAAGCTTTGTGCTTTCATTTTTAATACCAGCTGACTAATTTGCTAATGTTACATTAGCGTACCACAACGGTCAATTTTACCAACAAAGCAATGCAATGTATAGATAGACTACACACACCGTTCCGGAAGCCCGGGCAAATGACTTAAAAATTTTGAGAAAATCCGAAACAGTACTTTCGTAGCACATGAAAAAGCAAGTCGAAATCCGCAAAAACCACTTCCGGAACAGGTCATGTGCGTGTTTTATAGCACTTTTAAGTTGTTAATATTATAATAATGTGAAAATTCAATATTAGAATGCCCTGATGCGCTTTGATTACTTTAATGTATGTGTATTACGTATAAGGAATGTGTGAAGGCTGTGTGCACTTTTTAAGTATGAATGAAACAAAACTTTGTATTAAGTGCAAAAATGTAATTAATTAGCAGAGCCCTTTCGACCCTATAGGTCATCATCAGTGCTTCCTGAAAGTAAGGAATAAACTGGTTTAGATACAGATTAAGAATTCAATTCGGTGATGAGTTTTATTTTGAAATTTAAAAGTGAGAAATTTTTAATTTTAATTTACTTAAATTTATTTTTATTTTTAGAGGTTAAATTAGTTTATTACTCACTTGTCAGGTTGCCAGTCAGAAATCCATTTGAACGAACAACAGTTAAACATATTAAAATATTTTTTACCTTGCAATTAATATAAAACAACCATTTTACAAAACAATTTTAAATTCTGCTTAAACGGTCACATTTTTGATGGTGTGAGATCTGATAAACGATCATGAACCACGAGGTTGCTAAATCGTTAGGGGAAAAATTTTTGTAACCAGAGAGACCTGGTGTGAAGCTTGGTTATAATTGCGCAAAATTTAAATTTTGATATCACAAACCAATCATGTGTAAATTCTAACCCTATGAAAGAAATGGGTGGTAATTTATGTTATATTTAAATATTAAATTAAAGGGAAAGTTTGAGGGATTATGGAATGAAAGAAATCAAACTAATTTAAACCCAAACATTAAAGAAATGTTAAGAGCCCAAATCAATCGTATAAATGTGTAATGTTAGTAGCATATATGTATTTAGGGGGAAGTAAGTAACAAGAGAAAGAAGTAGATTTGTGGGGGGGGGGGGGTTAGACTATGCAACGGGAAGAAAAAAAATTAACATTAAAGTATCAAGGGTTTGGAAAACTAATAGGTACTTATATATACACATAAGAGAGCACGCGTGTTTTCTAAGCTTCGTAAGAATTAAAATAATTTAGAAATATTTGCTTCTGTATATGCGAAGTCGCTAAGGCTGCATGGACAGACGATAGAGAATGACGGTCACCCAGTATTTCACATCACAGGCAAAGGTTTTGTCCAATGTCTGCTATTTATGGGAAAATTTCCATTGTTGAATATTATTGCAAAGAAGAGTAATGTCATAATATTAAAAAAGAAGTTGAAGAAAAGTGTTCGGCTAAAGTAAGAAGCTGTTTTGGATTTGGTGATTGAGTTTTTTGTAACGTGCTGTTTTGGCTTTATGGCAACTAAAATGATAAGTATGAATACCGTGAATTAGTCACAAACAAAATAGACGATAAGTTTGTGCACCTTGAAAAAAAAATTTTTAAACGCAAAAACGGAAAATTTCAAATTACTTCGAAATTATGTGAATTAGTCAAAGGGTTCGTTAATAAAAATTATTATTCTATATGTGATGAACGTTTTCCGCTTGGTATATGCAGTACGTGTCGAACGGTACTTATGCGAGCAAAGAATATACATTTGAGATCATAGTAATACCAAAGCACGAGGATTTGCAATTACATAAAAATACTAGATATCATCAGCATGAAAGCGATAATATTTGCAATTGCTATGTATGCATAACGGCTAAATGCAAATCTCATACATTTTCGACCTTTCTTAATCTTCGTATAAGATTTGCATTTAACCGTTATACCTATATACATAGCATCGCTTTCACGCTGACGATATCTAGTATTTTTATGTTTGCAAATCCTCGTAGTTTGCTCGCTCAAGAAGTACCGTTTGACACGTACTGCATATATCAAGCGGAAAACGTTCATCACACATAGAATAATGTTTATTGACGAACCCTTTGACTAATTCACATAATTTTGAAGTAATTTGAAATTTTTCTGGTTTTGCGTTTTTTAAAATTATTTTTTCCCGCAAGGTGCACACATTTTCGTCTGTTTTGTTCGTGACTATTAACGCTGTTCAAACTTATTAGTTTAGTTGCCATATAAAGCCAAAACAGCACGTTACAAAAAAAACTCACTTCTTACTTTAGCCGAACAATTTTCTGCAACTTATTTTATATTAGTATTCTCCTTTGCAATATTATTCAACAATGGGAACTTTCCCATAAATAGCAGAAATTGGACAAAACATTTGCCTGTGATGTGAAATATTGGCTGAGCGTCGTTCTCTATCGTCTGTCCACGCAACCTCAGCGCCTATGCATGCAGAAGCGAATACTCTAAAATGATTTTTATTTTTACAAAACACGCGTGCCCTCTTGTATATATGTATAAATAGTATTATAGGTAATACATATGCGTTGAAGGAATTAAAGCACATCAGGACCTTGTTATATTTAATTTTCACATTATTATAATATGACCAACTTAAAAGTGCTACAAAACACGTACATGATCTGTTCCGGAAGTGGTTTTTGCCGATTTCGACTTGTTTTTTCATGTGCTACGAAAGTACTGTTTCGGATTTTCTCTACATTTTTAAGTCATTTGTCCGGGCTTCCCTAACGGTGTGTACAGGGAAACAGAAGTTCAAATGACTCGCGATACTAATAAGATGGAACATCACACAAAATTGGGGAAGATAGCCTAATTTTAATTAATAATTATTTTGCTTCTATTGACAAATAAGTACCTATATACTCATAAATTTTTCTTATGGCCACAGCACAAAAAAAAACGGTTCTAAGTGAATTATCATAGAAAGGAACTTGGGGGACATATAGAGGATTTAAAGATGTACAACTTGACTTAAAAAACCGGCATTGGCATTTGTGGAATGTGTGACTTTGACTAAGAGGCGAGTTATACGATGCGTGGCAGATTTCTAATAATATTGCTGTTCGACAAAGCTCATTATTACTTCTTTAAATAGTGTTTATTTTCGAATATTACTTGCTGCGAATGTGCCGCAAGCTTACCTAATTCGTATTTTTTCTTTTTTCTCAGCCACAAGTTAAAGCTAATTTCATTTTCAATTTTTCTCTTCTCTTTTTCGGCTTCTTGTAATTTCTGCTCCTGTTCCTCGAGTTCTTTTTGTATCTTTTTTCTTTCTTCTTCTTTCTTTTTTTCCGCTAACCAATTTTTAAATGTCTCTCTTTCTTTTTCAATTAATCTTTTTCGTTCTTCTTTCCTTTCTTTAGCAAGTTTAGCTTCTTGCAAAGCTTTACGTCTTTGTTCTGATTCTTTCTTAGCAAGCCAATTTTGAATTATTTCCTGTTTTTCCTTAGGATCTAATGTAGAAGTTCTTTCGGTTCTGTTAGTGTTTAAATATGATAAAGAAAGCCTAAGCTCACTATTCAAGTTTAATGGCTTGCAAACTCTAGCTTTTACCGTTATTTCACTTTGTAAGCTGCTTTCAGAATTATCGATAGAAGAAAGATTTGAAGATTGGCCGTTAGTTCTATATCCGCTTTCAGGAGTTTTTTGAGATACATTTTCCTGTGCAGAATTTAATCTGTCTTGAAAAAAAGATTGTTTATTCTTATCACTATCATTTTCCAAACATGAAGCGCTACTGAAATGACGACTTGAAATTTTATTTTTTATTTCATTACAACTTTTAGATGTTTTTGAGATAATAGCCTTGGGTATTACATTACAAGCAGGTTTTGAAACATTATCTACTTCACTTTCATCAGCCTCTTCAACAGATAAAGGGCTAGTTTTTCGTGATGGTGGCATTTCTGTAACTGCCTTTTCAACGTAAATGGCAGAATTTATAAATTTTCTTATAATTCTTTGGTTTGCTGTTCCCTTTAAGTCACTAATAGTCCAACTGCTTGGTAGAGGTGGTATATTATTATACTGATTTTCAATCATTTAAATACTGTATATAAAGTAAAATTATATATAAAGATCGCGTTACAAAAAATGCGAAAAAACTAAAATGTCACTGAATGACAACAAAACCCTTTATAAATGTCGGTCAATTTAACAATATTTTAAAGACTAGTGGCTTAATTTCGACAAACTGTTCCATCCTTAAGTTTTGATAAAATATTTTTAAAACTGCTGGGAAAAAAGTCTAGAAGTTATTGTTTTTTAACTAAAACGATTAATAATTAAAAAATCATTCAGATTAAGAAAGAAGGCTGTTGGCTATGAGTGGTGGGAGATACGAAAAGCTGGACCTAAAAGAGTTGCTGCGATACTTAAGCACCTCAAATCTTCTCAGTATGTCTCTCTGGTCCCTATGATAAATTAATTCACCCTCTTGGAGTTAATTTGTCGTATACATGTTTAGGATACTTGTTAACGAGAATTTGTTTAATAAAACAAAGTGTATAAATATACTTTCTATGAGCTTTAACATATTTAGATCACGGATGAAGAGAGTGATATGTGAGAAGCGAGGAACATCCACGATAAAACGGACAGTGTCGTGTGCATTGGATGTAAAACTACCCGTCTTACCCAAGTACACGGTTCGTTGTAAATAAAAGTCCGAAATCCACAAAAAGAACTATAACTTCTATTTACGAAAAGCGATTTTAAACTTAACAATCGTTTTGTACACAAATAATTTTAAACGGTGTTAGAAAACTATGTATAAACATTCTAAAGATAAGCAAGCTCGCGGCACGGTAATACAATCTGTTCGCCGGTCAACTTGCTTCGATATATTTGGATATACTACTGAAACTAATAAAACAATATTCCTTAGGTGGCAAGACTTTTGTTTTGATTAACAATATTGATAAAACTCCGTCACCAATACTTTAGTTAACAGTTTAGAACATACAGAAAGCAAATATGGCTCTGACATCCTCCCACCTGAGGCATGTTTAAAACAAATAAACGTGACTCATCAACTTATCAGAGACATCAAAAAAAACTTTTTAGAAAACAAACAGCTAAAATAAGACAATTACAAATCTAAAATATCACACACAGACACAAGAGAGAATCTTTAACTCAGCCTACAGATAGTCATGATACCTGGCAGGGACGTTAACTTTACGCCCACATCGCGTAACACTTATTTTTGCTTCGTGCACTCTGCTTTTAGACACTCCTGCATCCGCGTCTTCCTTCTCACCGTCGAGTATAATCACTTCCGCACATTCACCTTTGTCTCTCAAAGGCAGATCTCGTTCGTTGAGGGTCTCTAACTCGGCAATTTTCTCAAAGTCCACTCGCGAGAAAGCGTTGTTGGTACCGACGAAATTTGTCCCATTATCACTATATATAGTCTTCGGTCGACCTCGTCTGGCAATAAACCGTCGTAAAGCCTGCATAAAATTAACCACCGATAACGAAGTACAAAGTTCAAGATGCACAGCCCGATATACTGCACAAGTAAAGAGACATATCCATACGTTTTCTCCAGTCTTAAGATACAAAGGACCCGCGAAGTCCACACCAGTTATTTCTAACGCCACCGCGTCTCGGACCCGATCGATCGGTAATGGTGGAGAACTCGCACTAAACGGCTTCGCATTGTGTCTTTTGCAGACGACACAACTCGAAATTGCAGATTTTATAGCTCGTCGACCGCCTAGAATCCAATAATTTTCACGGAGAATACTCATCAGTCCTTGTGCACCAGTATGACATGACTTAACATGTTCTCCAAATATAAGCCGATTTACCACGGAATGCCTGGCAGGTAAAACGATTGGAAAACGAAAATTTTCATAATCATTTCTCCTACTAATACGGGATTTTAATCGAATTAAACTATTATTGTCTTTAAAAGTTTCCAAACCACATAGTCTTTTGTCACTTTTGTCCATAAAAGACTCACGTTGCACCATTTTGAGCACCAGAATTTCAGCCTCATCAACCTCTTTAGAACTCAGCAGTCCCTTGCGCTTGTCGTCCTTGTTTCTTGTATTGTGTACAAATCGTAACACCCATGCGCACATTTGTAGAGTCTTCAGATATTGAGCAAAATAACCTAGGTGCCAATCATCTGACGTCATCATATTTTGTTCATGGTTAACTAGAGCCGTAACCAGCCTTTTTCGTTTCTCTTTATTAATCTCCTCCTCGTTATAATTGAGATTATCTTGTGGCCAGGACAATGAATCTTCATAAAGCCATTGCGGACCCTCCCACCATTTTGATTCGAGCAATTGTTTAGCAGAACAACCTCGGGATGGAAGGTCAGCCGGGTTCAATATGCCAGGAACGTGGTGCCAGTTTTCACTTAAGGAAGCTTTACGAATCTCTGCCACACGGTTCCAAGCAAACGTAGACCATTCTTCTGCTCTTCTAATCCAAGATAGTACTGTTGTTGAGTCACTCCAGAAAAAACTTTCTACTTCAATTTTAAGATTTTCTTTGACACTCAAATATAAGCGAACAGCAATAACAGCAGCCATTAATTCGAGACGAGGTATTGACAGCGTTTTTAAGGGGGCTACTCTCGATTTGGCTGCTAAAAGACGAACAAATACAGTGCCATCCTGGACACCTCTTAAAAAGACAACTGCAGAAAAAGCATCCTTACTTGCATCACAAAATGTGTGTAATGTCCACTGTTTGGCTTCTTCGGGGCCTGCATTTATCCACCTAGGAATTTTAATAGCTGATAAGTACGGCAGCTCCTTGCACCAGTTTCGAAAATGTGTTTCAATGACGGTATCCACAGGCATATCCCAAGTCAGCTGTTTTTCCCATGTTCTTTGCAATAATATCTTTGGTATTAGCGTAGCAGGGCATGTATAACCAATGGGATCAAACACTCGCTGTGCTTGAGAAAGCATCATCCTCTTCGTTACTGGTTTACTTAAAAGTTGCTCCATATTTATGTCATCTTGGTTTAGACACAAAGTATCATCTTGCTTGTTCCATTTAATTTCCAACACGGGGCTAGAAGCATCAACGGTGCCATCTTGAACTTGGTGCGTATACTCCCACCCTCTCAGGTCAAACTTGCATTCAGCCATTACGATACGTGACTCTTCTATAAAGGTTCTCAACTCTTCCTCATTTGCAACACTAGCTACACAATTATCAACATAAAAACTATTTGATAGTTTCATAATTGTGCCCTTTGAAAAACGTAGATCCTCGGAATCACACTTTTCTGACATCTTTGACAGATGATACTCCAATGAAGCTCCTAACAGAAACGGGCTACTGCTGATGCCAAACACCACACGAGGATGACGATACACCTTTTGTTTACCTTTATCATCAGACCATAGGAAACGAAGAAAATCTCTATCAGCTTCATTTATGCTAATTTGTAAAAATGCTTTGCGGATATCAGAGACTACACCAATTCTCTGTTGTCTAAATCTTAGCAAAATATCAGGAAGTAGTGAGCCTTCTTACTTGGCTGTTCCTCAAAAACCTCTTCGATACTATTTTCATTTAGCCAATCTTTAAAAAACCTGGTCATATGCTTCAAAATATCCGTCGTTCGTAATTCTCTTGACCGTACTGTCTAATCTCTTCTTAGCCACCTGATAGTTGCTTGGCAACGCCGGATGTCCCTCCAGCAACGGCAGTCTAACCTCATAGCGACCATCGGAGTCAGTTGTAATGGTTTCTAGGAAAAGTTCTTTTGCTGCCAACGCCGTTTCTTCACGGTTCTTTCTTTCAGCGGGATCATTTATACCTAGGACGTCTAGCTCCCAAAGATTACTAATTGACGCATTATTAACAAAAAGTGAAATAGAAGTCATGGATAGGCTGTCAGGTTTTTCCAAAGGCACCTGACCCATCAAAGTCCAGCCCAGTAGCGTTTCGACAGCCACCAATCCACACTTCAAAACATATCTTCTGCCTGTATACAGCTTTCCGGCAATATCGGCTCCTATCAAAAGTTCTATAGGGGTCGGATCACGTGAATCCGATATCTGGATATTTAACATCTGAAGTTCTTCCGTCCAGGGACCTTCAAATATAGAAGAAACATCACTGCAAATAACCGGCTGATCCACAGCTTCAAAAGTACAGCTATAGTTGTTATGACTTAATTTAACGTCATAACAATCGTGTTTCTGCGACAGCTCACTTCCGCCAAACAAGCCATGGACAATGTTAATTTGTCGTTTAGACGTATATTTTAAAAGTTCGGCACTAGACTTCAAAATGTATGTCTTCTGAGATCCAGTATCTATCAAGGCGCGCACCCATCGCAACTTCTCGGAATTTTCCATTTTCACACGCAGTGTCTGCAAGAAAACATACGGACTTGTATAATTTGTGAGTGCTTGATGGACTCCCGGCCGAACGTCACTACTATCCCTTGGATCAGATTTTTCATTTTTCGGTTGTCTTCCTGACAGTTCCGGACACATCAGAGGTACGTGCGATTTGCTACAAACTACGCACTTTAATCGTCCTCGACACTTTCGAGCCTGGTGTCCGATTTTTAGACAACGAAAACATGCACGTTTCTCTGTCAAAATATCTTTTTTCTGATCGTAGCTCAGGTTCTGAGCTTTAAAACAACTCATACTATCATGCGAATTTTGACAAAAAAGGCATTTATTTGTTATATCAGAATTTACTAACCCAATTGCGGAAGGAAGCTTGGAACAGTTTTCCTCATTTCTTTTTGTTCTAATACCACCCCGTCTAAAATCCCTATTTGTCGCATTGTTCAACTCGAAACCCTCGACTGCTAAAGTAATATGTTGTTCATTATCGACTTCATTTTTCAAAAACTTCATAAGGCTTTTAAGACGATTTTCTATTGTAGAAACACCAGCGGTGTTTGAACCCGGACTTTCCGGCAAACGTTGCCAGACTCTCAATAAATCTGACGGCAAACATGACTCCACCAAAGGAAATAACATTGCCGCATATTTATCTGAACTAATACCAAGTGTCTCTAACGCATGTAACTGAGATTCTAACTTATCGTACATCTATTTTATTGCCAGACGAAGTATTATTTATAACTAATTTAAGCAATTCCCGAACATAAACTTCGATCTGCAGATCGTCACGACCGAATCGAGAAAGTAGACAGTCTATTATTTTACTATAGTTACTTCCAGTAGCGGGAAAACTATCAACTAGTTGCCTGGCTCTACTACCCGGCATCATAGCTTGAATCAAATATTCAACTTTGTCGTTTAAGTCTATATCCGGATCATCGTGCACTTTTTGAAATTGTGACCAAAATGGCAACCAGTCTTTAATATTTCCGTCGAATTTCTTAAATTCTAATGTGGGTAACTTAAATTTACGCCTACCTGATCTGCCGTTCACACTATTACCAGATATCGTAGAAGTTACCTCATTCTCCACGGGATCTATCACTTCTGGCTGCATACGTTCCTCACAGCGGATATTTAGATCCGTAAACTTCCTAATATAGTTGTCACTACTCTCGATTTCTACTATCAAATCTTCTTCACTAGCATCCTCAGTTAAAAGAAGATTATAGATTTCACTATCAACTTGTCTTAGATCATCAATTTTTTGTCGTAAAATATCTAACGAAACTCTAACAAGTCGCACTTCCCCCTCTGGCGTCGATAACAACTCATCCAATTCTTTCGCCGATTTAGTAAAGGTGGTGCGAAGCACTTTACGGTGTTTCTTCTTTTGATCCATTTTTTCACTGCAAACTTGTTCAAAACCACACGCGTTTGCCGAAAACCACGGGCAAAAAACGGTAAAAGTTTGTCCAGTGATCGTCTATACACTTCTAGTACACTCGGTACATTCACAAACGATGTTTCACTTAAAACCACACAGTCCTGTCACGGTCGCCAAATGTCGTGTGCATTGGATGTAAAACAGGAGCGGCTAGAACTGCAAACAAACCGACGTTGCCATATGTGCGGTAGCTCGAAGATTTTAAAATAGTGGATTTTTTCGCACCGATCCCTCTTCGCTTGCGAGGAAAGAGACTGGTCAGGGCCCCTAACCAGGTGCTAACCCTGTTCCGACCTTAGGGTGCCCTCCGATCCACCGTTAAAATTTAAAAAAGATGCGGCCGAACCGGGATTCGAACCAACACATCTCGGACAATAAGCGGATGCTCTATCCACTGGGCTACGTGGCTGATCTACCTGCAAAGGAAATTAAAGTTTACCGGTGCAAGCCAAACAACACCGAAAATGGTAACGTCGCGTCGGTTTGTTTGCAGTTCTAGCCGCTTCTTGTAAAACTACCCGTCTTACCCAAGTGCACGGTTCGTTGTAAATAAAAGTCCGAAATCCACAAAAAGAACTATAACTTCTATTTACGAAAAGCGATTTTAAACTTAACAATCGTTTTGTACACAAATAATTTTAAACGGCAAGGGCGTACCCAGGATCTGAAATAGGGGGGGGGGGGGGTTGCTGACCAAAAAAAAAAAAAAAAAAACAATGGATTTTGCATTTCTCTTTTTACTTACTAAATTTTGACATAACTCGCTTAATTTTTACTTCAATAACAATTTTCTTGGATTTGTCGCAAATTTATTTAAAACTTGATTTTCAAATTGCTCTCGATTTGATTTAATTAAATCACGATGCACACTCATCAGACATAATCCTGTTAGCCTTTCCTTTCCCATGGTACTTCTCAACCAAGTCTTCACTCTTCTAAGAGTACTGAAGGACCGTTCTATAGTGGCCGTGGTGCATGGAATTGTGATTAAAATCAAAAGTGCCTGTTTTAGGATGGGATAAAAAACCTCGGTCTCGTCGAGAAGGTCAGTTATTTCGACGTCTTTTAGCTGGTCCTCAGTTGACTTTTTTCCTTCCACAAATTATACCATAGGTCCATTTCCGCAGTAATATAATCCAATTGATAAAACTGGGTAAAATATTGTGCATTTTGTTCTACTTGATTGGTTTCCATGTCGAGCATATATAATGGATGTATTTTTGTTAAGGCAAACGCTGGAGTATGTACTTGAGAAAAGCGAATATTTAAAGAGGCTATAATTGAATCCAGATACGGTATAATTAACGAACGCTTCCAGTAGTCACTATCACAGTCTGATGGAGGATTGTTTCTATGTATTTGCCTCTTGGTAATTCGAGGGATAGAAATTTCTATTTCCAATTCCAATGCAAAATCTTGTGCTTTTTTAAGTACTTCATCAGTAACTAGGTCGGCATCTTCACGGTTTTTCTTCAGTGCATTAAGGATTACGTTCAGATGTTCTTGCAACTTAATTAAATCCATAGTTTTTGCTTGCAAGGCATTAACAACCGGCTCCAGTAAAGCTGAATATTTTGCAATTATAGTTAGGGCAACGATTAGTGAGGGTTTGGTAACGGCGGAATGCAACTGGTACGCAGATTTTCTCGTGGCGTAGTTTCCTTCGATAGACAGTTTTTCAAGTGATTTCACAATCTCGGGGAAATTTTGTGCAAATAAGCGAATACGTTTGTATTTTTCAGACCATCTAGTCTCACACAGTCGTGATAGATTAGGAGCGGAAGTTTCTGCGAGTGGTGGATTCCCTGAAAAAGGTTATAACATCCTTTACGGTGCCAATAGTGTTTCTAATTTCCGGAACATTATTTGCATCATTGACAACAAGATTTATTTTATGGTTTAAGCAATGAAAAAATAATGCTCGTGTGTACTTTTTCCTTAAAATCGCTTGTACGCCACCCTCTTTGCCCGCCATTGTAGCGCAGCCATCAAAACCAAGTCCTACACAACTTTGCGGTGAAAAATTATGGCTAACCACAAAATTGTCTACTGCATTGGCAATTGCTGGGGCATCCTGTGCTGTCAGCTCCACAAAACCCACAAATTCTTCTCGGACTTTTTTTTACTTTCATCATAGAAGAATTGCAAATCTAATAGGCTGTGCAGTGCGCTGCGTTTGACTTACGTATATGAATATATTTTAGTAGTAGTGTCCTATATTTTTCGGTTTTGTAAATTTTTTTAGTAAAACCATAGTGGTTTATTTTGATTTTTTTATTTTCTGCACTTAGTGGTGCTTTTTTATAATTTATAAATTTCTAGGGGGGGGGCAGCTGCCCCCCCTGCCCCTCGCTGGGTACGCCCATGTTAAACGGTGTTAGAAAACTATGTATAAACATTCTAAAGATAAGCAAGCTCGCGGCAAGGTAATACAATCTGTTCGCCGGTCAACTTGCTTAGATATATTTGGATATACTACTGAAACTAATAAAACAATATTCCTTAGGTGGCAAGACTTTTGTTTTGATTAACAATATTGATAAAACTCCGTCACCAATACTTTAGTTAACAGTTTAGAACATACAGAAAGCAATTATGGCTCTGACAGACAGCTTGGTTTTGGATTTTTTGAACGCGATTCGACAGTCAAGCACCAGCACGGACTATATACGACATCCACTTAGTTCAAGTGGGACAAGACAAGGGACAGCTCACGATACACTTGGACAGCTAAAGTTTTCTTTATGTTTATATCTAGCAACCTTTTAAATGTAAAAAGTTTTCTAAGACTAAGATTGACGTTTTTGTAGATTTGATTGACGTTGCTGTTAAATTTTAATTGATCATCCATATAAAGACCCAACTTTTTAACACTGCTGGTTTTCACAATTAGCTGTTGTACAGTGGCGGCTAGTGAAATTTTAATGTTGTATAATATATACAGTGTGTCTACTTAAGTTGGAATCATATGGAAAATGTTTTTATTATTAGTTTTACGAAATATTGCTATTCTTCATAAAAAGTTCTGCATGGTCCAAAACCTAAAACGCAACCATCAGATATCAAAATTTTTCAGTCATATACGAGGTTTGTCAGAAAATATAAATTTTGTTCAACAGTAAAGTACCTTTATTTTTGACAATATCGGTAATTGTTATAAAGGAAAGTTTATCAGAATTAAAAACTATGTTCTAATATGCAATTACATCCATCTACCCTAAAAAATATTTTTTTGATTTTTACAAATTTTTCTCTAATTGATTCTATCTGAAAAAATAGAATTAAATTAAATTTAATTATTGCGTAAATCCAAATACCGGACATAGGTATATCTTTTTCGTTTATTAAAAACATGATAACCTTTCCGTTTCGTAATATGCACTCGTGAATTCATAATATATCTAATCATTTATTTTGCAAATTTGTAAAAATAAAAAAAAAAAATTTTTAGGGAAGATGGATGTAACTGCATATTAGAACATATATTTTAATTCTGATAAACTTTTCTTTATAACAATTACCGATATTGTCAAAAATAAAGGTAGGTACCTACTTTACTGTTGGGCAAAATTCATATTTTCTGACAAACCTCGTATGTGACTGAAAAATTTTAATATCTGATGGCTGCATTTTAGGTTTTTGACCATGCAGACCTTTTTATGAAGAATAGCTTTTTTTCGTAAAACTAATAATAAAAAAGCTTTCCATATGATTCCAACTTAAGTAGACACACTGTATAAAGTTGCTACTTACGGAACCCATGCCAAGTTCAGGTTTTTTTAATGGTCAGCCTACTAGGAATGTTTTGGTAAAGAAAAAAAGTATTTTGTAATTTGCGAAAAAAAAAAATTTTGCTTCGCCCACCCCCTGGAATAAAATGAACACGTTTAGATAGTTTATTTATTATTTTTTCCAAACAAATTTCACTCCATTTTGTCGAAAATTTTTAAATTTAAAGAGAAAAAATGTATTAATAGAAAGTTATAGTCATTTGAATTTTTTAAACCTAAAATATAATTTAAAAAAATTCAAACGACTATAACTTTCTACTAACACATTTTTTTCTCTTTAAATTTAAACAATTTCGACAAAATGATGTAAAATTTGTTTAGAAAAAAATAATAAATAAAATACCTAAAAGGGGCTCCGCAAAAATACAACTTTTTTTCGCAAATTACAAAATATTTTTTTTCTTTGCCAACCCAATCCTAGTAGACTCACTATTAAAAACCCTGAACTTGGCATGGGTCCCGTAAGTAGCAACAGAGA
The DNA here is from genome assembly GCA_963971165.1 of Philopedon plagiatum. Lineage (NCBI taxonomy): Eukaryota > Metazoa > Arthropoda > Insecta > Coleoptera > Curculionidae > Philopedon > Philopedon plagiatum. The sequence goes on along the minus strand of OZ020190.1, from coordinate 47,464,203 downwards.
TATACAACTTTAAAATTTTACCAGCCGCTACTGGCTGTTGATCTATTTTGATTTCAAATGAACCAATATATTTTTTTTCTTACCTAATTTTTTTTTCTTCTCTTTATACCCCGACTTGGCGTGTAGATGTATGCAGTATTTTTTTTAAAATAAAAATTTAAAATTGTACGTATCAATATATTTTATTTTTAAATTTTTAACACAGTATAAATCTTTTACAAGTTTCATGTAGGTGTAGGTGTTCTAAATACTATTACTACACACAATTTATTAAATATAAAGCATAAATCTATTCTGTCGATATATTAATTAAAGCAATCCAGAATAAAATGTATTTAATGACTTAACTAATATTTTACTAATTTATTTAAATAATATACAGGTAAAAAGTGACTGCAATAAATTTAAGTTGCAATGTTTCATTCCATTACAGAGTGAAATACAAAACATATGATTATAACACTATAGGTAAATAATATTTACAGGATGTCTATTTTAAATGATGCGATAAATGATATGGGAACCGTAAATAAGCTATGAAGTCGGGTAATTCATAGAGATTTTTTGTGATAATTGATGATTCGTTAACAGTATTTACGAATTATTTTTAATTGCGGAGATAGAAAAAATCTAAAAAACTAATTTTTATAACAGAAATCCTATAACCCCATATATCTATGGCCCGTAGCGCAACTAGCCCCCCCCCCCCCCCCCCGGGTTCGGTGGGTCCCCTCACCCACCTGTTTTATTTTCGAAGGCAAACTGCTTTTTTCAAACCAGATTTTTCGGACAACGGTGCCTTTTTTCAATTATAATACCCGCCTGTTCTGTTATGCTAGTTGAGCCACTGTCTACCACTTTAAAAAAAATCCGCTCAAGCCCTTTCACTAAACTTTCTTTGCAAAATGAAATCATAAAAATGATAGTAAGTGCAAATGTATCAAAGGGAAGAAAGCCAATATTATTTGCAAACTATTTTCTAAAATACAATTTTTTTTATTCAACTTTGTATCAAATAAAAAATGCACAGTTATATACGCAAACAGTATTTTAACTAAATCAATTTTTTTAGGGTAGAGCAGAAATAAACAGGATGGGGGCAAAATTGAACGGAATTTAACATTTTTCACCTTATATTATGTACATATACTTAAAAACCTTTTTTTTTAACTTGCCCTCTGAAGTTACAGAAACAACGACGATAGTCTATTTTTAAACATTTTAACTTATTGTGTCTTATACCTTTTTAAGATGCACTGCACACCCTATACCTGTTTGATTTGACCTATGTTCGCTTGTGAGCTGTACATTTTCCCTATATTTTTTAAATCAAAGATGGTATGGTTTTAGTGTAAAAGCATCGCAAGGTAAATTGTCCATAATTTGACCAACTTGCTTGCTCTTGCTGTTCTGAATATAGCAGTGGTATCAAAACTTGAAACAGACATACTGCATATATTATATTAACTATTAATTAAAATAGTTTTTTAAATACTTCGTACTTAAGCTTCTGTAAAATAAACTAAATTTATTAAATTAATACAGGTATGTACTTTCAGCTAAATAAACTCGACAGTGCCTCGCCAATAAAAAAAAAACAATATGGAAAAGTAAATAAAAAAGAAATTTTATTTTTCGTGACGAGAGCTGTAGTTAAATAATGTCTATATGATTGTGGTGGATTCATACTGAAAATATCTATTACTTGAGTATTACGCCACTCTACTGTTAAGGAAAAATTAGCATTTAAAAATTATCCGCTTTTAAAACAAATCCTGAAAAGAAAATGTTCTGTGCACACTGTCGGTAACTATAATAAAGGATGCCTGATGCCTAATCTATCACTACAGTGTAGTATGTATATATTCTGCCTGAAATTTAATCTGCCCAAAACAATTTTTCTGACATTTCAAAACGTAATTACTAGTCTCATGAATCAATAAATCTAATAAATAATAATAATCGAAATAGAGCTAATGATAACTTAGATAATATAAAATAATATATAAAATATAAAATTTTATAGGAGGTGACACATCTAAACCAGTTAGTGTTAGGGTTAGGTACATCAGGTTTTAATAAGGCATAGCGAATTTTTTAACAGTAAATTAGGTGAGCACGTTTGAGAAACAAACTATAGGATGGAGTGGAATGATTCTCAAATTGTATCTAATGAAACTTTCTCTGACAGGCGTAAAAAAGTATTATTTCTAATGACAATAAATGTTTTTTCTTTTTTGTAGATGTCAACAGAATTTGGTTATGCTCAACAATAATTTTATTATTGAATAAATAGGTATATTGTTATATAATATTTTTTTGTTCTGCGGTATATAGTCATGTTCCTGCGTTACCTGAAGACTTGCCATTTTGACTAATGTTAAGCTTCTGGTGGTAGAAAAACAAGAACTCTTATCAAGAGAGAAAATTTTGAAAAATACTGAAGAGTTCAGGCAGTCATTTCATATTGGCTTTTAAAATTATTTTCACATTTACTTAGTCTAATTTTTTAATTCAGTTACTTCAAATTTCATATATTTTTTGATAACGGGACTAGAGATTAGGTCTTGTAACGCCAGAAAAATTATTTTGATCGAATTAATGATGGATTATGGCCAGGCATCCTTTTTAATAATTAAAAGTCACTGATTTCAGGGTTTGTTTTATTTTTGTACTTTCAATCTCAGTGACTTTTATTATTTTTTAAAATATTAATTTTTCCTTAACAGTAAAGTAGTGTAACACCCACTTAATAGATCTTTTCAGCAGCTGTAGTACTTTAGCAGCAGTACTTTAGACATGCTTAAAATTTAATGATATAAATGAAGCGCCAAAAACACAATAAATACAAAATACTGTGACTTTTCGAATTTAAAAATACTCAAAATAAATATTAAAAAAAAACATAAAATTCTTGAATTTACCGATATTACAAATATCTTCGCCACGAAAATGTTTAAAAAATTTGATTTACAACAAACCATACGTGACAAAATTACTACATAGTTCATATATTATAGGGTTTGTTTCTGCAGCAGTTTCAAATTAATCAGAGCCAATGAGTTTACCCGGTTTCGATCAGCAAACTGTTTTCCTTGAAGATGATTGGCTCTGACTAGATTCAAACTGCTGCAGTAACAAACCTACACATATCGTCGCGTCAGAACTAAACTGTCTTCGAAACTTTGCCAATATTCCCAAGTATATTAACCTACTTACGCTTACTAACCGACATGTCTTCGCTTTGTCCAGTCAAGAGCGTTAATCAAATATAAGTATAGAACAGAACAGGTTTGTTAGCGTTTATGTTTAGTCATAGTATTAGAAATTTGGAGTGAGGGTTAGGGGAATGTCAATAAAGCCTACTAAACGACGAAAAAACGATACCTCATGAAGCTTGTAAAGGTCAGTTGTGAGGCGTACAGGATTATGCACACTTTGGAATAGCAATAAAAAAATAACTAGATTTCAGTTGGTACAATGTAACGGATCAACCACAGACCATGATCGGTTTCCCTGCCATGCATTTGGTGCGGGTCGATATGCCGTCGAGGTTGTTTATGGGCGAGGTGAGCTTTATTGTTTAATTATGGTAGTGCTTTGTAAAAAACTTCTTTATTAGTTATAGCAGCATAGTCTTGTTATAGATTATCCACTATCCTCCGCAGAGGCCGTATTCCAATTTTTTAGACGAACTACAGAACCCCACAAGTCCCATTTTTGAGTTGTAGTTTTTCTCACGTAAGTCGCTTGATCCCTCTATAATCAGAAACGATTTTTTAGTACGACTACAAATAAATAGACTGATGTACATATGTACTGCGCATAAACGATAATAACTAAAACGCATCTTAAAATATCCACTACAATATAAAATAATACTTTTCGTGGTTTGCGGATACCGTGAAGCTGAACAAATAATGGTTTGGCACCAAAAATACTTTAAAATAGCTAAAAATTTCGCTTATTTGTTCCACATCAATGTCGTACTGTTTTGTTTTTGTGGAATAATAGTGGCATAAATAAAATATAATACTAAACTTGTAATGGGTATAATTTTCACAATGTTAGATCCCTTCTAGATTTGAAATATTTTTAGCAAATTTGAGGATTATCTGTATGTTAATAATTATCGTTTCTTTATTTTTTATTTCATAATCAACCAGTATAAAATAAAAATTATTTTGTGCTGTTTAAATGGGTACCATACTAAAATAAAACAGATTTCTGCGTAAGACTATTTAAATGTTAGAAAAATGAATGCAAAGAGTTTAAGTCAGGGCCTGACTACTGTCTACTGCACAAGGCAACCGTGTACCGCATAATGATACCCTAACTCCCCTTTGCACGCAAGCGGTACCAAATTCATTTTTAACCATTATAGTTACCCTTACTTCCTTCAATTTCCTTACCTAATATCCAATAGGATTCAAAGAATTGGAGTTATGAAGTGGCGCAAGAACCAGGGCCCGCTTTAAGCGGTGGGCGGCGGACAATATTTTTTCCTTGCAGTTGGGTTTTACAGCGGCAAAAAAATAATTTGCCCAGGGCAGCGATTCAGCTAGAGCGGGCCTTGACAAGAATTACTACGTAACAGCAATGTGTATGTATTTATGCTGTTCATTTATACGTAGTGTTATATCGTGTTTAGTTTGTGAAACTGTTGATGGATTTGTAGTAAAATAATAAAAATGAGTGATTTATAAAAGTCATTGTCTGAGCCGTTTGATACGTCAGAATATCAATATCGGGGTAAAGTTATAAAAAACAACTTTTTCCTTTTATCTTCTAAAAAATAATTAAGAAGAACTGCTTCGTCATCCGACAGGATATATTTAATTAAACAGGAAAGAAAATTGTTGCCGCTAGTTCAAGAATTATAAATCATTAAAATTAGCGAAAAAATTAGGTGCGCCCCTGTTTTGGCACTTTAGTCATTAGCTCCACTATTCGTTTTGTTAATTTAAGAATAGATCGGCCCATTATATGGTAATTAATGTGTTTTTTTTTATTTGATGAGAAACATAAAAAAAAATTTAGTTTAATTTTACATAATTGAACGGTTAGTAGATACTTATAAACAAAAATATTTCAACAGCAAAGTTCTTTAGGAGTACCCATGTTCTAGAAATATTGAATCATTAAAAACTGTTTTCCGTTAAATTTTTAATCATAGGCATTGGACATAGTTAGTCTGGTTCTAAAACGACGATATGTAGATTATGCTGCTAGACAGCAGTTGGTTTTTGTCAAATGATTATGATGATTTTTACCGATTGGCTTCTGTCACTCAAAGAGTTTAAAAACTATCAAGTAGTGTTTTGAATTTGCTATTATAAACTTTGTATCCGTCCCTTTTTACCCAATTCTATAAACAACCAGTATTCAGTTAGAATTTTCAGGATAACCTTCAATGTTAAGAGATTTTTATTTCATCTAATGTTAAAAGGTTTCTTCCTCCTCTTGCAGTCTTAAAATGTCCGACTTATTAAGGAAATAGTAAGTCGGTTGTCTTCCTTTAAGATCCTTCACTACTCTCTTTGCGCCAGCTTTAATAAGTAGCCTTGAGATGGATTCCATTTTCTCAACTCCCATTGCGTAGTGCAGAGCAGTTCGTTCTAGCTGAAAACATAAAACTTGTTGAATTAGATTTTAAGAATGTAAAATGTGTATTTAAAATGAGCATTTTAATTTATTTTAATAAAAACGATAACTCTAGATTTTTAAATCCACGGAACTTGCAGGTTGTGTTTTATTATAAACTCGAAAAGGTTCTGACAAACCCACCAACAAGACTTATTTAAATAATTATTATAGTTTATACCGAGGTTTATACTAATTCACTGGTCAACAATGTGAAATTTTTTTCGGATCTCCGAAAGTACTTGAACTGATTTTGAAAGAGGCCCATTGTAAAAGAAGTTCTATCATACGCAGTATATAAAGTTGGTCGGTTTTCTTAGAGATTAATGAAAACAAATTTGTACAATCTTCAAGTACATTTATTAATTTATTGAGAGTATACGTATTTATGAATAAATATATTTTTGAAGTTCATATTTTCCTATTATCCAGCTCTTGATTCGAGACTTGTTTGGAAAAATAAAATTGAAGTGAAGAGTACTATCGTCAGCGTAACTGTTGATGGGATTAGTACTTGAAAAGAGCAGGTCATTAATGTGGAGAAGAAACAGGGTTGGCGCTAAGACTGAACCTTGGGGTGGTGTAGATGTAAGTTAGATGAGTGACCGTCCACCACGACAGATCCGACAGATATGTGTCGATTAGAAAGAAAGCTACCATCCAGGTGCATAGTGTTGGAGGAAGACCGTTAGAAGGTAGTTTGTGGAGTGCAGCATGCCATACTTGGTCAAAGGCCTTGGAAATGTTACGGGCAACAATCTGGGATTTTCCATAAAATTCAAGTGTGAGTTCCAGCTAAGGAGATCAGCTATGAATTTTTGGTGGCGAAATCCACTTACTTCATTCTTAAGAGATTTTCATATTTTTCTTTATCCTCTGTATGCTATTTGACTTTTTACAACTCTGATAACAGTTGATTTTTTTTAGGTATGCACCAACTTTTCGTAATACTTAGATTTCGATAAACTCAATAGTTATTTGTTGCAAACTTTCTGGACCACACTGTAGATGCACACCGGGATTCGCCAACCAGACTCTGATATTAGTGACTGAGGCCGGATTTACAACACACCGGGACTGAACATTTTTGTTAAACAATGATGTAGGTTTTGGCCTCATTGACTTTTAGTCTAATACTTCCTGCTAATCAGTATAAATGAGATATTTATTCGTAAAATGATACATGTACACCACTGCACTATAAAGAGACAATTTCCATCAAATTTTAATAGCCATTGGAATTAGGTTTTTTGTAAAATTACACCAATAACCAAATGCTTAACAAATAATGCACGCTTGGCGAAAATTGAACGTACAGAAAATAGGGCTCAACGGCAAAATTGCAAAAAATTAAATAAGCTGTTTTAATGCAACACTCTTTTACGAAAACTACTTACTTAAAAAAAATTGTAAACTCCATGTTTATCGAATTTTTGTTGTCAAATATCAACTATTAGCTTAATTTATTATACCAGGTATTAATATCAGCTGACTGCAAAATATTTTTGTTTACCGTGGTGCTCACATCATTGATGATTATTATTTAGCTACGAAAAGTGACAAAATTAAAAGAATCGGATTTTTGATGGCAATGGTAAGTATATGGTTCTGTTCAGTATTAAATATTTGTTGAATTACTGATTAGATTTGATTATTTCGTGTATTAGTCCCACCCAAGCAATTTTTTTTACTTAATGTGTAATAATGATTGTAACGAAGGTATAATACGTATTATATTTTATCTTATGTACAGTGTCGTCACGTGTAAAAATAATTCGTGCCCTAGGACTATTGACTCTTATCGGGTTTTTTGACATTTTGTTAGTAAAAACAATAAAATTAGGTAGTTTAAGAAAATGCTTCTATCTTCAAAAGTAGTCTCGGATTACTAGAAAACTTTTATTTATTTCTGGATTGCCAGTTGCGAACTCTTTTGCCACTGGCAGCGATTTTTTAATTAAATTAGTATTTTTTTAAACACTCTTGATTTATAAGCAGACATATGACTTGCAGTAAAAAAAATAAAACTTTGCTATTGAACAAGATGTGATCGTCATAGGCGTAGTTAGGAAGTCAAGTTCAGGGGAGCTTAAGCCCTAGATCCTATTCAGTATATGGCCAAAAAATTTGTTTGGGGGCGCTAATTAGAGTTTTGGGGTGCTAAATACCCCGAAGCCTCCCTTAACTATGCCTAATAGGGTGGTTGTAAATTTGGGGGGTACTAACTAGAGTTTTGGGAGCGCTAAGCACCCCCATGCCCCCTTAACTAATCCTAGGCAAAAGAATTACATGATCATAATCTTATTTTGCCCCATACCCCATAATCCAACGTGATTATAGGTAGGTATTTATAAAATTTTTGTGCTAAAATTCATTGCTTTCTTCACACACTTCAAGCTTTATTTTAATTGATTATTATTTAAATAATGTTTTAGTTATAAGTTGTTGTTCAAACAATAATGTTACATAGGCATCGTGGCGGAAAATATTGTTAACTAGTTTTCGCCTGCGACTTCGTCCGCGTGGTATCCATACTCAAATTACAAACTTCGAACCCCCATTTCACCGATTTCTAAAAAGTTAAGGTGTAAAAAATTGTTTTAAAAAAAGAAATGAATTTTGTAGGTTGGAGGTTTGATGCCATAATTTACAAATTAATGTAATGCTAAGACCCTGAAATTTACCTATGTCAAGTTTTATCTCTAGACTTCTAATAAACTAGGGCCTAACATGAGGTTCAAAAATTAAAATATAAAACCCTACGGTCCGCTTTTAAAAAATGCACTGTATATAAGAACTAACTCAACAAACAAGCGGTAGCAAGCGTGAGTTCACCTTTTAGTATCATAATATATCTTAATAAAATTTTTAATAAAGCTGAACCACAGAGAGCGTTGCTGTTTATTGCTCACTTTGTACCTAATGCACAGTTTGTAATTTAGGGAAATTCTTATCAGTGAACAAAATTTAATAAATTAATTCTAGTTTATATAAACCATTGTAAAACACAAAAAATAATGCCTATTTTTTTATTGTCAATTTTGTTTAAAATTTTGAAAAAAGCTATAAATATAATATTTTCATTACTCCTAATTATTTCACATTTTATTAAAAATAGTGCACGGTTAATTTATTGTTCTTTTTGAAATATTACAGTTGGGCAGTTGTAGTTTAGAACAAAAGCAGAATCAGTGGAAACATGTTTTTGACTGCACTATTAATGTGTATTAGGTATGGAATTTCTTTTAATCCTGATTTAATTTTACTTTTAGGATATCAAAGTAATGAACTTTTACATTTTAATATTTATATTTTCTGTTATTTTGCCTGAAATTCTTGGAGCCAATTTGTTAGTTGTTCTTCCCCATGTATCGTATAAACATTTTAAAGCAACATCGAAATTGGTAACAGCACTTGAAATAAAAGGTCACAATGTAACTACTGTAGCTCCCTACAAAATAGAAGGAGGTTCTAAAAACATGACCGAAATATCCATTCATGGTATTTTGGATCCAGTTAAAAGTAAGTGTAGCGTAAGATTGAAATTACAGTTTTTTTAATGCACGTTCAAACCCAGGCAACAAAAAGAGATTCAACAGATATTTTGGTGACAGACTTCTAGGACTAGAATTTTCTCTAGAATTTCGATGAGAGTGCCCTACATTAGCTACAATTGGTTTAAAGAAATTGTTGCTTAACATATTATACAATTACATATAAATACAATTATTTAATCGTCAGCCTTTGAAATATATGAAACCATTAAACAGTGAGTGAGTGATGAAGTGTTTAGAGCTTGTGATAACGGTGTGACAACCTGTCTTGTATTACCTACTTGATTTTAGTAGGGCCTTCGAGCCCTTAATCATGCAATGCTTTTAGCAAAACTTAAATACTTTGGGCTAGGTGAGGGTGCGATACATTCTTTATTATTTTCATTATATACTTCTGATTTCTGTAGCTTTTTAAAAGCATGCCAGTCTCATCGGTATGCTGACGACATGCAAGTGTTTTATTCGTTCAACCCATCTAACTTAGTCAAGGCTGTTGGTGGAATCAACCATGATTTACAGATTGTCTTGGAAGTGTCTCGGTGCCATGGCCTGCTACTAAATGGCCGTAAATCTAAAATGCTATTGTTTGGTTCTTGTAGGGATGAGGTGTCGAGAATTGCGCTACCGTTTCAGAGATATCCCAATGCGAAATTCTATTTTTGATCGTATAAGTAATCTACAAAAGAGATTCCTTTAAGATTATAGAAGTATTGGAAAGGTTATGTCTCTTATGAGTAACTCTTTTTGAAGATTCCTAGGCATATACCTACTTTACTTAATATAATTACATCTACCTGCTTTCATCTCTCTACGTATTGTATATGTGTGCTTACGTTATTTGTATTCATATTCGACTTACATTTTAGACAATAATAAAATCTTAATCGTATAGAAAGGATCTATTATTTGAAATAATTTCGTAGCGAAAGCTATGATGGCAAGGAAAATTGTTTCTAACAGTTCTCTCTGTGGCGGAAAGTAACAAATTATCTCCAGGGACGCTCTAGGAACTTTGTTGTGAACGAAATCAGCATACTTTTTCAGCTTTAAGAGTTTCTTTTATGGCTATAAAAGAGAAAGTTAAAATAAGTTGTCCTAGCAACCACTTTAGGCAATCCTATGATGAACATTCATGGTGCATGTCTCGAATTTCAATTCTTTACCGCTTAAGCAAACCCAATCAAACCCAACCCAATCAAACCCAATCAGTGAACAAAATTTAATAAATTAATTCTAGTTTATATAAACCATTGTAAAACACAAAAAATAATGCCTATTTTTTTATTGTCAATTTTGTTTAAAATTTTGAAAAAAGCTATAAATATAATATTTTCATTACTCCTAATTATTTCACATTTTATTAAAAATAGTGCACGGTTAATTTATTGTTCTTTTTGAAATATTACAGTTGGGCAGTTGTAGTTTAGAACAAAAGCAGAATCAGTGGAAACATGTTTTTGACTGCACTATTAATGTGTATTAGGTATGGAATTTCTTTTAATCCTGATTTAATTTTACTTTTAGGATATCAAAGTAATGAACTTTTACATTTTAATATTTATATTTTCTGTTATTTTGCCTGAAATTTTTGGAGCCAATTTGTTAGTTGTTCTTCCCCATGTATCGTATAAACATTTTAAAGCAACATCGAAATTGGTAACAGCACTTGAAATAAAAGGTCACAATGTAACTACTGTAGCTCCCTACAAAATAGAAGGAGGTTCTAAAAACATGACCGAAATATCCATTCATGGTATTTTGGATCCAGTTAAAAGTAAGTGTAGCGTAAGATTGAAATTACAGTTTTTTTAATGCACGTTCAAACCCAGGCAACAAAAAGAGATTCAACAGATATTTTGGTGACAGACTTCTAGGACTAGAATTTTCTCTAGAATTTCGATGAGAGTGCCCTACATTAGCTACAATTGGTTTAAAGAAATTGTTGCTTAACATATTATACAATTACATATAAATACAATTATTTAATCGTCAGCCTTTGAAATATATGAAACCATTAAACAGTGAGTGAGTGATGAAGTGTTTAGAGCTTGTGATAACGGTATGACAACCTGTCTTGTATTACCTACTTGATTTTAGTAGGGCCTTCGAGCCCTTAATGCAATGCTTTTAGCAAAACTTAAATACTTTGGGCTAGGTGAGGGTGCGATACATTTTTTATTATTTTCATTATATACTTCTGATTTCTGTAGCTTTTTAAAAGCATGCCAGTCTCATCGGTATGCTGACGACATGCAAGTGTTTTATTCGTTCAACCCATCTAACTTAGTCAAGGCTGTTGGTGGAATCAACCATGATTTACAGATTGTCTTGGAAGTGTCTCGGTGCCATGGCCTGCTACTAAATGGCCGTAAATCTAAAATGCTATTGTTTGGTTCTTGTAGGGATGAGGTGTCGAGAATTGCGCTACCGTTTCAGAGATATCCCAATGCGAAATTCTATTTTTGATCGTATAAGTAATCTACAAAAGAGATTCCTTTAAGATTATAGAAGTATTGGAAAGGTTATGTCTCTTATGAGTAACTCTTTTTGAAGATTCCTAGGCATATACCTACTTTACTTAATATAATTACATCTACCTGCTTTCATCTCTCTACGTATTGTATATGTGTGCTTACGTTATTTGTATTCATATTCGACTTACATTTTAGACAATAATAAAATCTTAATCGTATAGAAAGGATCTATTATTTGAAATAATTTCGTAGCGAAAGCTATGATGGCAAGGAAAATTGTTTCTAACAGTTCTCTCTGTGGCGGAAAGTAACAAATTATCTCCAGGGACGCTCTAGGAACTTTGTTGTGAACGAAATCAGCATACTTTTTCAGCTTTAAGAGTTTCTTTTATGGCTATAAAAGAGAAAGTTAAAATAAGTTGTCCTAGCAACCACTTTAGGCAATCCTATGATGAACATTCATGGTGCATGTCTCGAATTTCAATTCTTTACCGCTTAAAGTTACGCCATCCCCGTGAATTACCATTAGTGTATCACATTTGTGTATTTTGACTATTTTGTAACCCGGAAAGTATATACCTACCTTGTTTTTCTGAGCTGAAGCGTTTTGAAACTGTTTTAAGATCACTTGATCTCTACTTTTAAAAGCTATTTTGCTATTCTTTTGCGCCAAAGAAAAAGTATTTTGTGCTCGATGCACGTTTGGTCAACCATACTAGCTTTATCAGGAGATAATACTGTTTTAATCACCTCCTGATGATGCTTATGTGATTAGCGAAATGCGCGTCTAGTTTTGGTTCATAGTTAAAACTGTGTAAGCAGTGCTATTGTTTTCACGCATGATATTACTTTTAGGAACTAGAAATACCTATCTGGGCTATGGTAATAATCCTAACAGTTACTGGTCAAATCTAGAATATACTAGGAAAATTGGATATGAATATGCTAGTCAAGTTTTAAGGAATGAAAATATTACCGACCTTATAAACTCAAACTCCACTTTCGACCTGGTTTTGGTAGAAGATGTATTAGCTGATGCCCTAACTATTTTTTCATACGTTTTCAAATGTCCTTTGGTGGTTTTACTTTCTGAACCCGTTTCTCTATTTTATGATAATTATTTTTTTGATAACAATCATCGGAGAAGCAGCAATGAGCTCAGAAATGCTCACCATTATGTCATCAAAGAACTTTACAGAGAATGGGTTATTCTACCTCAACAGAACAAAATAATTAAGGATTTACTTCCCGAAGCACCAGACATAAGGGAAGTTTTGTACAACACAAGCATGGTTTTTATTCCTAGTTACCCTACTATAGGTCATGTGGCCGCAAAATATCCTAATGTTAAGCAAATAGGAGGATTTCAGTTTGAAAGCCGAACCCAAAGTTCTGAAATATTAAGTAATGCTTTCAAAGACAACCAAATAGGTATGTCGGAGGAGCTTCAGAATACAGATTTAAATTTCATTTTTGAGACTCTGCAAGAAATATGGAAGTCTAATCAAGAAGTTGCAGGTAACTAATAATCATAAAATCTTATTTAAAGTTAGTTGCATCTCAATCTGTTGTATTGTCAACTTTAACTTTCGACTTTTAGTTGACAAATGAGATCCCAAAAAATAATATTTCATTTTAGGTACTATCTTATGTAGTATGTACATTGTACAGTCATTAACAATTCCAACTTTCAGGTCTAAATGGAAATGCAGTGCATATCTGAGAGTTTGAGTTGTGTATGGCTATACATTGCCACTACAAGTGGGATAGGTAGCTAAAGCTCTTTATGTTTTCGTTAGCAGAACAAAGAAAATACAAAAATTGGTACAATTATAGGCTTTAATGGATTTTGTGATAAAACTGAACTGGCAAACTCGAATATTTAGTTGCCGGGCAGTAAAAACCCCTCTAAATCTTGTGAATGAGGCGTTTCATGTATCTCACACCGCAAATGTGTAGGAATATTACCAAGTTAACAAAATATTTGTAACTAATACAAAATAAAATTGTTAAAAATGATAATGTGGCGTTCTGAAAACTAAATACAAACATTTTTTAATAAACAAGTTATACCAAAAAAAGCATGCAATTATTTTCTTATTTACTTCAATTTTCAATATTAATGTTTCCGATATTATTATATTCTCGTTAAATTTATTCGTGCAAAGAGATTGCTCTTTAGGATTTTTCGATACAGTTTAGTGAATATTTTGCTAAAGGAATCATTGTTCGCAATCATTTAAGTCGAGATATAAGTACTAAAGGCTGTAGGCTGTAGGTATGCTCGTAAGTAATTGCGTTCGAGCTCTGGATACTAGCCAAAGTGTAATATCCAGGTTGTGATCACGTTATCGGCAGTTCGAGGACGTGTCCGAATATCATTTGGGAAGTCAAAGAATAACAACTTTAATTCAAGACTGATTTATGATTAATATTGCGAATCCTACGATTACAGTGCCAGAAATAATCGGACTAATTCGAACAGCGCACGGTATTCAGATTTCGAATACAACGGTTAGAAATTGATTTTAGGAAGCTGGACTTAGAAGCAGACGCCCAGTCAGGTACCTTCCTTTATCCAGAGGGAATCGCGATGTGCGTTTACAATAGGCTACGGAACATGATAACTGAACAAATAAAAAGTGGACCCTTGTTGTATTCACGGACCAGCCGAGATTCGGTTTGCATCCTGATTCGAGAAGAGTGAGAGTATAGAGAGAACCTGGCTTGCAACCCGCTCTTAAACATGTTCAGGAGGCTTATTTACAATAATCGTGTGCGTTGGCATACATCTAGGAGAGCAAACTAATCTCATTTAAGTGGACAGATCTTTAAGTGCAAACCAGTACATTAATTTAATTCTGTAGGTCTTTCACGTATTCCAGTTATTGGCCCAAACAGTATACTAATGCATGATAATGCTAGATTACATGTTGCAAGAGAAATAAAATTTCTTCAAAGGTACGAAATCAATGTATTGCTATGGCCATTAATGTATTGAAGGCACCAGCATGCATGGGACATGCTTCAAAGAATGGTTTTAAGGGATAACCAGCAATTTTAAAACCGCCAACAATTATTTCAAAGCTTAAGCTTAAGTGCAGGATGGGAAGCCATTCCCCACGAACGACTGGATAATTTAATCCTGAGCATACGTAGGCGGTGCCGTCCACTGATAAATGCTAGAGGTGGACGTGGACATACCTATTATTAAACTTACAATGTTAATAATTTTGTCAAAGAAGTCTTAAAAGAGATATTTTAATTTTGGTGTTAAAAAGTAATTTTTTTTTCATACCCTGTACATCTCTTGGAAAAAATAATTTATTGTTAATTTTTTGGATGAAACAACAGACAAATAAACGTATTTTTTTTATTATAAGATAATAAATTAATTTTTTAACTATTGCTTGCTTTTTTGATAAAATTAAAAATATCCCCAAACATTTGCTGTATGTACAGGGTGTCCGGATTTCGTTGTATTTGCGGGATATCTCAGTTATTAGAAGAGATAGAAGGTTGCGGTTTGCACGTCATGGGGCTACTTTTTTGTGAATCGGAAAATGCCACAAACAGAACTTTCATAGCTTTCTTTGTTTTCGAGCTACAGGGTGATTTTGAAAATTTTCCCTTTTTGAGCACCCCTTGTATCTCGGCTATGCCGCATCATATCAAAATAGTAAAAACTGGCTTTTATGCAAAATGTTACGTAGAATACGATGACGTAGTTGGTTTTTTTCTAGATATTATAATTTTCGAGTAATGGTATAAAGTTGTAGTTTTTTAAATGGGACACCCTGTATATTTATACATCGTTACATTCCGCTTATCGGGGGCTTTTTGAAAATATATAATACATGATATTTATTTTTTCATTGGAGCCGTTAAATCACAATTTTAATAAAAATGTCAATATTTTATAGTAGGCCATGAAGTAAAACGTATACCTACACATTACAGAGATTGTTCGCATTGATTTCCGTTATTCTGAACACAATATTGTCACATTTTTTATTCTTCCTAAAGCAATTAAAAGAATAACTGACCGTGCTTGCAAATTTCTGAATTCCATTTCAGTAGCATTACGCAATGCTTCTATCGTTTGATGCCGGGTATGAAATATTTTATTTTCCAAAGAACCCCACAAAAAAGTCGAGGACTGACAAATCAGGTGACCTGTGAGGCCATCTTATTGTGCGAATCCAGTGACCAGGAAACTGATTTTCCAGATAAGTTTTTATAACGTGAGAATTATGATCAGGAGGTCCGTCTTGCTGAAAAAATATATAAAAATATTTAAAAAAAAATTTCAAAATTTTTAAACGTCTCGCTTGCAGCCATATTAATATAATGAGTGCCAACAAAAATATCAAACTATAAGTAAAGTAATAAACGATATTACAAAAATTAATTGGCAATAATAAAAAAACTGACGATAACATCAAATTGTTAAAATGGATGATATCAACAACTTAACATACAAGATTTCTAAAATGTGTGTCAATTGTTTTGTAAGCCAAAGCCTACTATATAAAAATTGACATTTTTATTAAAAATTGTGATTTAACGGCTTCAGTGAAAAAATAAATATCATGTGTTATATATTTTCAAAAAGCCCTCGATAAGCGGAATGTAACGATGTATAAATATACAGGGTGTCCCATTTAAAAAACTACAACTTTATACCATTACTCGAAAATTATAATATTTAGAAAAAAACTAATTACGTAATCGTATTCTACGTAACATTCTGCATAAAGGCCAGTTTTTCCTATTTTTATACGATGCGGCATAGCCGAGACACAAGGGATGCTCAAAAAGTGAAAATTTTCAAAATCACCCTGTAGCTCGAAAACAAAGAAAGCTATGAAAATTCTGTTTATGGCATTTTTCGTTTCACAAAAAAGTAGCGCCATGACGTGCAAACCGCAGCCTCCTATCTCTACTAATAACTGAGATAACCCGCAAATACAACGAAATCCGGACACCCTGTACGTACATACTTGTAGAATATAGACAAAGAGATAGCTACGTCAACACCTACATAATTTGTTAATGAAAATTTCTGGTCCCTTGTAACGTGTAACACCGGTCACTAATATCACAGTCTAGCTGGCGAGTCCCGTTGCGCTTCTACATGGTGGTCCATGAAAATTAATTTATTAATAAGTCTGATTACTGTAATGTAAAAATGAAAAATTTTTGCATACCTAAAAACCAAATTAACCTTTATCAGAATCGTGAAAACTCAAATAGCATCCAAGGAATAAACAAAAATTATAAAATCGCTTAACAGTTAAGTACCCTTAAGTTTTTGGGATAGAAGGTCTTAATTCATATTTAAGCATAACTCCTAACAACTTTTCCTTGTAACATTTTTCCATATTTTGAAAAATACGGGTTTACTCTTATGCGATTTTTCAAATTCTTGTTTCTCTCCAGTGTGCTGTTTGGCTTTCCACGAGTCTAATAACGGTTAATCTTATTGTTAGGTATGCACCAACCTTTTGTAACACATTTGAATAAACCCATTAGTTTCACGTTTGCTTGAAACTTCTTGAACTACCCTATAGACGAGCAACGGGGCTCATTAGCGAGACTCTGATTTTAGTTACTGAGACCGGTTTTACGATACAGGGGAAAATTTATTTATGTTTTGACATCGCTATCTTTTAGTCTAATAGTGTAAAACTCACAAAAAGTTTAATACTAACAAAATTTTTAAAGGTAATCTGAGTTTCAAACTATTTATTGGAAATGGAGACAGCTACGATACAGCAGATGCTCTTTATAATGGTGTTCCAGTCTTAAACCTAAATTTTAATCGCTGGTTTCAGCACTTTTTAACTGACAGCTGGATAGAAAACAAAGCTGCTTTTGAAGTACCTCTGGATGAACTTGATTCAAACGATCTTTACGTTGTTCTTAATAAGTTATTGACTAATAACACCAGGTAAATATATAGGTATTTATATTTTAGCTGATTTAAAAAGATGAAAGTTCTTTATTTGACCTGTATTTGATTCTGTACCCTGTCAAATTTTTCTAATATTAGCAAAAATACATAAAAATTCATAGCAAATTGCATGTTATCATTTACTACTTGAAAAAGAAGTTAATTATTTTTTTTAATACTAAACAATTCCGCGAAATTCCGCACTCAGTCCTTATTTCGTACCCCTTGAAATTTCAAAAACCAATTTGCGGCACCTAGCGGTCAGTAGTGAAACTGAAACATCCTTAGAGGTCAGTCGATTATATTGACTTTGTGAGTACTAGAACGGTGCGACAATCTGTTTTAAAGAAGAGAGAAAAGAAAAAGTTGTGCAAGGTGATTTTTGTTGAAATATTGTTGTGCTTGCCAATAACACATTCATTAAAGCTGTTAAGGCGCGTATACACATGCATTAATTTCGGATTGCCGCTGGCCAAGTTAGTTAACAGTTAAACAATAGAAGCGGTTGATACGTGACAGTTATTACATTGTTTAACTATCAACCACAACAACGACAACGGTTATCCGTAGAAGTGCTGCTTAGAATCCCCAGGCCCGGACTGCATTTTTCTATACGACACACGTGATGGCGAATCGAGTAATGCCGAGCGTTGGGTACTGAACGCCGCTTTCGATCGCAAAACATCCTGACTAAACAGCACACGTTGTCGCAAATATGATACCGTTTTTGTCTTGTTGCTCTCGGTTTTCTTGGATCAGTAACGTGGTCCAGAGGTAGAGTATCCGCTTATGGACCGAGAAGTGTTAGGTTCGAGGCTGCGTTAGGGTAGACTTTTTTACCTTTTTGTCATTTAAAATATTAGATCAGCTCTAAAAGGTGTAATGGAAACGGGTTAGCCCTTCATAGGATGGTAAGTTTTTTTTATATGATTGGCAATCTGACCTGCTCAAAATCTCAAGCATGGCCAAATTTCATATATTAAGTATCGCCGAGTGTATCCGAGAGCAACGAGACGAAAACGATATCCTGTCACAAAAAATAGCCTCCAGCCTAGTTATAAAATAAAAACTCTCGGGTTTGCTCAGTATTAGTTGATCAGTTTTTGTTTTTAATGATATAACAAAAAAGACAGAAAATAATCCTGAGCAAACCCGAGGGTTTTTATTTTTGTTTTATTTTAAAATTAGGCTGGAGGTTGTTTGCGACAACATGTGCTGTTTAGCGCGGGTCTTTTGCAATCGGAAGTGGCGTTTAAAATCCAACGCTCGGCACGACCCGATTTGCAATCACGTGTGGCGTATAGAAAAATGCGTCCCGGCTTTTATTTGTTCGACTCGCTTGCAAAATTGACTTGTTATTCTTTCGAAGACTGAATTTAGATTGCTCAGAATAAGTAGAGTTGCAATTATGTATCAAATATCGGCCCTTGGGGCGATATTATGAAACAAAAAAGTAATTTAAGAAAGTTCTTGTTTTTGCAAAACTTAAGTTTGGGAAAGCTAAATTATAAAACTATGAAAATATACAACCAGTACGGGTAGGCCGCCTAATCGCCCCCCTGAGGGGGCTCTATAAGGTCGGCAATATCATCATTGTCATGTCCTGAAAATTTCGTGTTGCTAGGCCATGTATTAAGGAAGATATCACACTCCTTCGGACTGATGATGCGGAATAGACCGCCCTTCGTAACCGTATCCCTACATACATACAAACACCTTCACGTAGAAACTATTTTTGCCAACAAAAATAATTTTCGGACACCCTGTATACATACATATAAACATAAACACATATTAATACAAATATATTCGATTTGCGTGAAATCCGACCTAATAAATTTTATCTAAGTACTAATAGTATTTGCCCATACCAAGACTTTTTGGACACCCTGTGTACATTCAAACTCACACTCACACGTTTAAATAGGAATATAGTCGATTTATTTAAAATCCGAATGAATTAGGTTTATCTCGGTAATAGTAGAAGTATTTGCCCATACCAAGACTTTTCGGACACCCTGTATACGTATATACAACACATATAAAAACAAATATAATCGATTTGCATGAAATCCGGTTTAATTACATTTATCTTGGTACTACTAGGAGTATTTGCTCCAACCAAGACTTTTTGGACAGCCTGTATACAGACATAATATCTCCGTACACATAGAAATGCAAATATATACGATTTGCTTTAAATCCGACAACTAAGTTTATATTTGTACAAATAGCAAAGGTATTTGTCCATACAAATACTTTTCGGGCACCCTGTACTATACATACATACAAACACAACAAACACGACACATAGTAATTTAAATATTTTCGATTTTCTTGAAAACCGGCTCAATTAGGTTTATCTTCGTACTAATGGCAAAGATATTTCCGCATGCAAAGACTTTTTCGACATTCTGTATACATACCAACATATAAACAACCACACAAAGGAACAAAAGATTTACGATTTCCTTGAAATAAGACTCATTTAAGTTTATCTTCGTGCTAATGACAAAGATACTTGCGCATACAAAGACTTTTCGGACACCCTGTAGACATGTATGCAGTCACCCGCATGCCGAAAGGAAGAAAATGTATTTTCGAATCGTTCTGCTTACTTTAAAACGATCCGAATCAATTAATTCATTTCCCTAAAATTAAATTAAAATTATTTAATAATAATTATTAATATATTGGCCCAAAGGTATACACGCTCATGTTTAGAAAATAAAATGCATATTTTTGGATAACCTATAACAAATTATTCGGTGCCACTGAGCTTCATATTAGAATCTTCAATGATGCTTTGTAGCGTCATCGGAAAATCGATTAAAATGGTATTTAATCGGTATATTATGAAATGAAATGTGTTTCTACCCAAAGTATAAGGTCCCTAACAACGTTGCCCCGTAAATTTCAAGCCGAAGTTGGTCCAGACTCCTTCCAATCTCGCAACAAAATGCTGGCATTTTAGCCAAATTGTGACATTTCATATATTATAATTAAATTAATACATTTCCCCGTATAGAAATTGATTTTTATAATGCAATGTACGGTCAACAAAAATTTCATAAAAATGATATTTAATGCTCATCTCGTGCTACGAAATGGTCCGGAATCCATAAAAAAAACGTCCATTCTATCAATCCCATGTACATATATTCCAAGCCGAAACTGGCTCAGGATCTTTAAAATATCGCTAGAAAAACTGGATATTTTGACAGCTCATATTTAACTTCGATGTAATGCGTCATCAGTTCAATTGTTTGTTTCCATGGCATGGTTTAAAATTCGAAGTTTTTAAAATTTTTCCTGCACCGATGGAAACAAACCTATTTATTTATAACTTTAACGCAAAAATATGGAGTTTTAATTAGTTAGCAGTGTTCTCAGATGATGAGGGAAGACAATAAACCAAAAAAGAGCTGTTAAATAAGATAAATAAGATATAATAATGCCATTTAAAGATGAATTTTGAAGGAAAAAAATAGAAAAATGTGTTTTACCCCCTAAATCCGGTCCTGGATCACCCATTCGGGATTCATTTTAAAGCCTGGTTATATCCCCACGGGATAGCGTTGAAAAAGTTGGAAGAAATTAGATAGGAAAAGATACAAAGTGATTCAAATGTAGAGATGTCATGAAAAAAAAATGGTTAAAAACCGAAATTTAATTATCGATTGCTCCTCTCCTATTAAGAAGAAGGAACTAAAAAATATGTGAATAACGTAGTTCGGCGAGCTCTTTCCGATAAGGTACATGGGATTTCGATTCGGATCCATTTTGAACACGAAAAAAATTAAAAACCGTCAAAAATTTGCATCAAAAATCGTAATTTTCAGTTTTTCCCAAATTTTTCCAATTTCCAGACGTTTTAGGTATAGGTAAATGTATTGCTGAAAGAAAGTATTTGAGATTCTTTAGTTTTATGTTTAAATACATTTTTCTGTCCGATGTTCCGGCTTCGACTTATTACGTGCCAAAGATGGGTCTGCAAACGGCATTTTTCGACATGAAAAAATTCAAAAGAATTACTTCCCATTTTCCGAATACCGCCAGTTTCAATAGGGTTCTGAAGCTCCCGGTTCTCTACAACCTCCGAAAATTTAAATCGATTTGATTAAGTTTTGCGACCTGTACTTTGTCCCATACGAATTCGCGGAAATTTCGACTTTGGTGTCTAATAACTCCGAAACGGAACACCCTGTGTAACTGAATTTTTTACAGAAGCTAGATGCACTATTCCCCTATTAACCCAGAAAATTTGAACATTCCACTAGCAACCGTCTCGGAGAAAAAAAATTGAGATCGAAAAACCGAATTGGACAACCGGACGAACATTTTTCTGACCAAGCAGGGGGTATAGAGACCGTCCCGGAAGCGTATTGGCATTGTTTACCACAGTGCAGCGCATATACGGCGTTGGAACGCAGTAAAGAATGGCCAAATGTTCGCCGCATGTATCCAGGCAAAGCTTACCGCGGTTCAGCACAAACGGAACGTTTTCAATTTTGTTGAATTTTAAGCCTAAACATTTTAGTTATTATTCGTCCAACCGATGTAATTTTTTGTGTGTGTCTTTCAATTGACTGATTGTGCAATAATGTAAACATATTTATTGAAAACGCGAAATGAATAAACAAGCCCATTGATAAAAATCAATTCGCAGCCGATTTGTTGACTTGCCCAATTTTCAACCAGCTAAAATCGATCTGATCTGAGTGCGGTTTGTGAAAAAAAAGTGTCATGTGGCATTCAACTCTCGTCAGGCAAAGTGTATAGTTTGTATATCGAAGGTGTTATTTAATAATCTTGAATCTGTATAATAGATATGACACATACGTTAATGATGATACATCGAGATGGAAGCTATGATGTAACATTAAGCTTTCGATATATAAACAATATTTGAGGGTGGCATATTTATATTTAAAATACCAACATAAAAACAGTATTCGAGGGTGACAAATTTATATTTAAAATACAAACAATATTTCAGGGTGACAAATTTAAATTTAAAAATCTTATAAAAAATACTTTTTAAAAAAAGCTTTTATTATTTAGATGTACTAAAACGAAAAAAATAAATATAGTTTTTTCATTGTGGTAATGCTGAATGCTATTTCTGAGTGGACGGAGTTCGCGTGGGTGGATCCTAAGAAAAGTAGTATCAAAGTTATCACTGAAACAGGTATAATATATTATGTTAAACTTATTGTCTTAAAAGCTTGTCGCGTAAATAGAAAAGAAAAAAATGCATACTTAGGTATTTACAATTTCTGCTAAACAAAATTAATGCCTGTATGAACTTTTCGCGCGCGACGAGCTTTTAAGACAGTAAATATAACATAATATATTAGTATATCTGTTTCAGTGATAACTTTGATTCTTTGATACTACTTTTCTTAGGATCCACCCACGCGAACTACGTCCACTCAGAAATAGCATTCAGCATTACCACAATGAAAAAACTATACTTATTTTTTTTTCGTTTTAGTACATCTAAATAATAAAAGCTTTTTTTAAAAAGTATTTTTTACAAGATTTTTAAATTTAAATTTATCACCCTCAAATATTGCTTGTATTTTAAATATAAATTTGTCACCCTCGAATACTGTTTTTATGTTTGTATTTTAAATATAAATATGCCACCCCCAAATATTGTTTTTATATCGAAAGCTTAATGTTACATCATAGCTTCCATCTCGATGTATCATCATTAACGTATGTGTCATATCTAATTCAAGATTATTAAATAACACCTTCAATATGCAAACTATACACTTTGCCTGACGAGAGTTGAATGCCACATGACACTTTTTTTCACAATCCGCAGTCAGATCACATCGATTTTAGCTGGTTGAAAATTGGAAAAGTCAACAAATCGACTGCGAATTGATTTTTATCAATGGGCTTGTTTAGTCATTTCGCGTTTTCAATAAATATGTTTATATTATTGCACAATCAGTCAATTGAAATACACACACAAAAAATCACATCGGTTGGACGAATAATAACTAAAATGTTTAGGCTTAAAATTCGACAAAATTGAAAACGTTCAGTTTGTGCTGAACCGCGGTAAGCTTTGCCTGGATACATGCGGCGAACATTTGGCCATTCTTTACTGCGTTCCAACGCCGTATATGCGCTGCACTGTAGTAAACAATGCCAATACGCGTCCCGGAACGGCCGGTCTCAATTATGAATCCCTTGTTTAGAAATATAATATATTCATTATATTTCTAAGCAAGGAATTAATAGTAACTTTGGTGTTTCGTGTTACCATAAAATCTAAAATCATCAATATACTATTACACGGTGATAAAGAAAATAGAACACCCGGTAAAAATTAATTAAATTTATTAATATTTTGTACATATGTTTGTTATTGCAAGAGTAACAAATGATATCATTCTCAATTCTACCGGTCCACTGCTTTTTTAAGAATACTTTTTTTTTGTAAATTCCTGCTGATAAGAAATACCATTTAAAAAGTTATAGGGAGCTGTTTATTGTGCTGTAGTGTAATTATTGGCGCTTATTTAATCTCTTTATAATGCCGGGAGTACGCACAAGAGCAAATTTTAGGCAACTTAGTGAGTTTGGTAGAGGTTGTACCTATTTGCGGGTTACAAGAAACAGGAATGTATTTTCGTGATATTGCGGAGAGGGCCCAAAGAAGCATTTGTACATTAGTGAATTGTTGTCGTGCATACTTCAATGAAGGTCGTGAGCGTCGAGCTCTAAGAGATCGCTTACCATTTCTCCAAACGCTTACAAACCCTATTTT
Organism: Philopedon plagiatum; assembly: GCA_963971165.1. NCBI lineage: Eukaryota > Metazoa > Arthropoda > Insecta > Coleoptera > Curculionidae > Philopedon > Philopedon plagiatum. The sequence continues at coordinate 47,439,786 of OZ020190.1, read as the reverse complement.
CCAACAAGACAATGCCCGTCCTCATGTTGCTAGAGTAACTATGGACTACCTCAACAACGCTCAAGTTAACCTTCTTCCTTGGCCACCTAGATCTCCAGACCCATCACCTATTGAGCATGTGTGGGATATCATGGGGCGAATACTGATCTGACCACACACGCTAGCAGCTCTTCGAAGTGAGATACAGCTCGCTTGGAATGAGATACCCCAAGCAGACATAAATCACCTCATCGAAAGCATGCTCCGACGTCTCAATGAGTGTATACAGCATCGAGGTAGTCCAACACACGAAAGCCAGGTATACAACCAATATTTTCATTCCAAAATCTAATGACTTGCATCTTCTGTTAATGGCTACTAGTGTACAAAATATTAATAAATTTAATTAATTTTTACTGGGTGTACTATTTTCTTTGTCACTGAGTGTAGTTTAGCTAAAAATCAAAATAGAGTGCCGAATTTGACGACTTTACCTTACTGAATAATTTCTGTGAATGGTAAAATGTCCATATTCATTACTGATATCGGATAACTTTAAGTTTTAAACTTCATTTTATTAGCAGATTTCTAATAGATATACCTATGCTGTTCCTCAAAACAGCAAAATCCATACATTTCAATGAAATAGCGATATATTAGTAATTTTTTTCAATATCACATCTTTAGTTTTAATATTTTCATTTTTAGGTATCAAGAACAAGCCAAACTTGCTTCTAAAATTCTACACACTGAGCAGTTTTATCCCTCCATTGACGAGACTGTATTCTGGATAGAGTATGTTATCAAGTTTTCCGGTGCACCTCATTTAAGGCCATATGATTTTAGATCACAATTAAATAATCATCTTATTGAAATTATCATTGTACTTGTTATAATCGATATTCTTTTGTTCTTGATATTCTACTGGATAATCAAGCATTTACTAAGTAGTTTCTTAGTGCCTAAGAAAGTCTACAACATAGCTCGAAAAATACTACGTAGAAACAAAGACAAAGCAAATATCAGTTATATTAGGTTGGAGAAATAAAAATTTGTTTCAATATTCAATACTAATACTTATTTAAAATTTAAATTTTGTTTTCTATTTAGCATACTATAGAATTAGTCTAATAAACAACATTTTAAACTTAATGTAGCTTATATTTTTTTTATATCATCTTGTATATCGTCTTGTATTATTTAACATATCATAAGATGCTTGACACGGTTTACAAATTCGGTCGTTCTGTCTGGCTGTCTGTTTGGGCACCAACATTTCCTAACTAAATGACAGGAAAGAATCAATATTTTTCATTTAACCCGGCTCGAAACTGGATGCATTTCTGATAAAATAGACACAGGATGGGCATCTTAAAAATATATTTTCATCCATTTTTGTCTAATTAAAAAACTATTCTTGTTACACCAATTCTGCCTATAGCTACCGTTGCTGTTACCGTTGATATATATATATATATATATATATATATATATATATATATATATATATATATATATATATATATATATATATATATATATATATATATATATATACAATCCCGTAGATATGGCAGGATCAGATCGGTGTAACTTAAAGAAATTATATTTTATGTATTTATGCTTTAACATAGCTCGCCTTGAGGTTGCTGCTATCGACGAAATTAAGTATATTCTCCATAGGTCGTACTGAGCAGACTTCTTTAAAATAAATTTTAGTTATTGTTGCTAAAACGCTACAACTTAAGTCTACTAAGAATGATCTGCATATGATCGAAGTTTTCAGGTATACTTTTGGTCTTCCGCGCAATAAAGAATAAAATACATCTTAAATTTTGTTTGTTATTCTCAAAAATTCTTTCCAGCGGAATCCTTTTCCCTAATTCATATCAGGATATTAAAAATGACAAAGTTCAATAACAACCAAACAATAAAAATTTTATGGGCTCAGGTTTGCACAGATTAATAACAATAGTAAATCAGATGAAATATCACAAACATAATTGTGCTCCAGAAATAATTTACATATTACTTTATGCCGAATGGCATGCAACTTATAGTTTTATCTAACAATGACTATCATATTGCGGTAGAGTTCTCGCAAAACCCAGGGGCGGCTGGTGAAATTTCAGAAAAAAATGAACACGTCTAAGTATTTTATTTATTATTTTTTCTAAACAAATTTTACATCATTTTAATAATAATAATAATAATAATAAAGATGTTTATTTATGCCAATAAAAACAATTTAAAATATAAATATAAAATTGATAAATGTAAAAAAGAAAACCAAAAAATGACAGTAGTATACTAGTTGGCATAAATAGGTATGATTTTTATTTATAAGAAATCATTCTTCCAATCCTACCCCTACTAAATAATTTTTTATATTATTTTTGAAAGTTATATAGCTTAAACCCCTTAGACTAGAAGGAATATTATTAAAAATTACAGAAGCTGTATATTTAAACGAAGACTTATATTTTTCAGTATGATGTTTAGGTATTTCTATTGCGTTGTGATTTCTAGTATTAACATTATGAATATTATTCCTGAATTCAATTTTTTCAAATAAATATCTAGGTTTCTGAGTTAAAATTATTTTATATATAAAGCAGGATAAGTGGATTTCGCGTCTTTTTTCTAATTTAATTATATTATGTTTGTTAAAGGTAGGTGATACGTGATCATATATTTTTAGTCCTATTTAAAAACGAACACAGATATTTTCAAGAATTTGTAATTTCTGTTTATCTTCGTTACTGATATTTTTGTGATAAATTATATCACAATAATCTAATCCGCTTAGGATAATTGAATCAACCAGCCTAAGTTTAGTATCGGTATTTAAGTAGTCCTTAAATTTATATAAAATTCTTAGTTTGGCGACAGTTTTTAAATTTTGAGAGGAAAAAATGTGTTAGTAGAAAGTTATAGTCATCTGAATTTTTTAAGCCTTAAATATATTTAAAAAAAAAATTCTAATGACTATAACTTTCTGCTAACACATTTCTTTCTCTCAAAATTTAAAAACTGTCGACAAAATGATGTAAAATTTGTTTAGAAGAAATAATAAATAAAATACCTAGACGTGTTAATTTTTTTCTTAGGAGCGGCACACCAAAAATTCAACTTTTTTTCGCAAATTACAAAATGTTTTTTTTCTTTACCAAAACATTCCCAGTGGGCTCACTATTAACACCACTAAATTTGGTACGGGTCCCGTAAGTAGGATCAGAGATATACAACTTTGAAATTTCACCAGCCGCCACTGGCAAAACCCTAGGGTTCCACTAAACAATTTAGGAAATGGTGCCGAAAACACTAGCTTAAGAAAAATAAAATTTTATTATTTATAGGTATACTTAATATATAATTGAGGGTATTTTCTGTTCAACTCTAAGTATTAGTTTAGCATACAGGTAGACAACGTAAAAAAGTAAAAAATACTATTTTTGCTATAAATTTAGAAAATGCAGTTTTTTAAACTTTATTACAAAACTGAAGTAAAAGTAAAGGTTGTATTTAAAAAAAAATACCTGATAATGGCGGCCCGAACGTCGAACCTAAGATTTAGGCACACCGTCGCGTAGAGAACAAAAAGTGACCATTATCTCTTCAAATAAAAGCAGAAAAAGAAATAAAAATACAAGTTCTGATTTTCGTTTTTGTACATATCTTCGGAAGTAAGTACTTGAAATTTTTTCAAATTTCTCGACTATGTACTAGTTGGCACTTAATTGTGCAACTTAGCCCCAATTTAACCCTTGCTGTATCTCTTACCGTTTACAAGATTCGCGGGATTCCCCCTCCCCCCGAGATGGTGAATATCGAATTTGTAAGACTCTTTACATGACTGGTATTTATTTTAAATTTATTGAATTAAACGTTCCTCAGATATAGTTTTAAACAAAACAAACCAATTATTGATCGTTAACTTTTTTGTTGTATGCAATACTCTGCATATAACTTGCAATTCTTTCAATAAATATTATTTGCTGAGATTGCTCAGAAATAGATATTATTTTATAAGAAAACGTTTCATAAATAAATAATTTTGGCTTTCCCCTTTGATATCAGGTAGTTTTATTTTTGAAACCTCATACCACAGGAAAAGTTTTCTACAGATACTTTTGCAGGTTTCCATAATAACTTCAATCATTATATGAAAAATTAATTTTTAACGTTTGTTAATACAGGGCGTTATGGAAATGGTTTAATATATTGGAATGGGTGACTTCTGGGGTAGTCTACAGACAAACCCAATATTTTTTCCATTAAATCGTACATTTTTTATTTAAAAAATACCCTAAACCTCTAAAGGTGCTCCATGTGCTAAAGAGGAAACAAATGAGCCAGCCGCGAAGTAGCTAAACCTAAATATTACCTTGATATCTCATTTTTTAGCAGATTTGGTGAACTGAAAATATTCCAAAGTATTTTTAATTCCAAAGAGATATTTACCAAAAATGTGTCTTTTAATTTAATAGCAATTTATTTACTTAATATTGAAAAATATGGACCATCAATTCGGAAAATTAGGTTGAAATCGAAAGCAGAACGAAACAGGCTATGTTATACCGTTAACGCAAAGAATCGCGACTTACCTATTAAGTTATTAAGAAGATAAGCATTATTCTTATTAGCTTAACCTTCTGCTTTTAAAAAAAGGTGAAAAATCACAACGTAACACATCCAAATTGGTGGCAGCATTAGAGTTTCACATAATTTACTATCACGCTAATTGAGCACAACTACACAGTATTATAAAATTATACTTATTCTTTGATTACAGCAGAAAATTTTATCAAATATTCTGTTATTACAAAATATGTGCAAGAATGCCCAAAACCGACACCTGAAGCTTGTTTTCGAAATTTGACGAAGACAAACGACTAACGATCGTGGTCAGACGAGTTCTGATTATTCAGGTATTATCGTTCTATTTAACAATACTACAAATAAATAACTAACTAGCGCTGTTATTACTAAATGTCGATTTAACTAGATATGATATACGCCTTTTTATTTTGTTTGTTGTTAAAAATATCACAAAACTTTTACGTTTAGATTCACTAAAATGGTTTAAGATTTAGTTCTGGTTTCTATTAAGATCTTCTAGTTGATCAGTTAGGTTTCGATGGTTTTTGTCCTGTCATTGTTAGTAAGTCGTCACTAAAAACTTCTGAGTTATTCTAATATTTCAGCAATTTGCTTGTTTTCCAAATTATTTTCATCTTGGAACATGTTGCTAAAATGGATTTAGTTCTGTTATTGTTAAAAGTACATACTAAAATTGCCATTTTCTTTATAAATTTGCGAAACAAATTCATAGTAGAAAAGTTAGCTGTCTTGTTTCTACACTTGTTAGTTTAAAACTTTTTGTTGTCAAATTAGACCGGACTAGCGTGGGAGAATCTGACTGCAATTGTTTAACTTCATTAAGTTAAAACTAAAACTTTTTTCTTAACAAAATAGCGAATGCTAATAATAAAAATGAAGAGGTTCTTAATCTTAAAAGGCACTGTGCCTGCACCTAATTGGTCGCTAGAGGTCCTATTACGTGCGTGTAAAGGAGCTGCTTGGGTGACAGAAGCGAAGTTAGAAATGTCGTTGTCTGATATGATGCCGATATGGATGAGTAAAGCCGTGAGAATTCATTACATTCTGTTTATTGTTTAGTAATAGAAATAGTTTTCAGCCCTTTAATAGTGCTATTAGTATTAACAAAATATCGTACGCGCTTAGTGTTGTGCATTATAAGTTAGTAAAACACATTTCCGGGTGTTTAGTTGAGCGTTATTATTTTACCCTAGGTATCAACAGCAACAACTGTTATGTGGATTTGTTTATTTGTGTAATAGTATTTTAACTTTCTGAAACAATTAGTAGAATTTGTTTCTTTAGAGGTAACAAAAATATTATTTTTTTAAGATTGTTAAATATACTTATTGTTGAGAGACTTGGCAATACCACAGTTAACTGTTTTTTATATGGTCATGTGTTTATTACCAGTGCCAGTAGTGCGCAGGGGTTAAAAATTATTTTTTGAGGTGCGCTATCCAGATTATTATCGCGAAGAGCCATTTATGACTATTTTTCCCCAGTTCGATTCATACCAGGATTTACCGGTTTCAATATATGCAGTGAATTTCATAACTCATAACACCCTGCATACGACTGGCATGTATTTTAAATTTATTGTACCAGATATAATATTTATGTATATGCCAAATATAATTTATAACAAAACAAACCAAGTATTAATTGTTAAATTTTTTGTTATTTGTAATAGTTTGCATATATGTTACTTGCAACACATTTGATATACCTAAGGAATAAATATTATTTGTTAAGATTGCTAAGAAATAAATATTATTTGTAAAAAACGTTTTGCTAGTATTGACTCTTCTCTTTGATATTAGGTAGCTTTATTTTTGTAACTTCATATTACCGGAAATAGTCTAAGCGGTAGTCACAAGGAGTCTTACGTCATTCCGAGTAGTACTCGTTAATCACTATATCTTTTTTGTGTACCATAACGTAAGTTAATTTTTTAAAAAATACCGGCAGTGACGAAATTTCGCGATAGTGCGCCCACCTCTGGTTAGGCTACCTAAGGGCGCAGTACTCTTTCACATTTATTCTTTAGTTTGCAATATACGTAGATTGTACATGTATGCTTGTCTCTATAACGTAAGACTTTTGTGACCGTCGCTTCGTCCACAACGCTTTTTAAAAATACTTTTGCAATTTTTTTTAAATAAGAATTACAATTATTGCGTAAATGATTTTCATCATTTGTTAATATACGACTGGTATTTCTTTTAAATTTATAGTGATAGAGGATTGCCCAAATACAGTCACAAATCCACATATTTTTTTTTTGGGGGTGGGGGGCAACGAAATTAAAAATTCAAATTCGATGTTACTATTTTACGTTTATACTATAAATTCACATTTTTCGCATAATTTAGGGGGGGGCTACTCTCCCGGATCCGCCACTATCCAAATATAGTTAGAAAACCAAGGGTGATTGGTGAGATTGGTATTCATTTTTGTTACTTGCAGTTTTTTGTGTCGAACTTGTACCATTAGGGTTTATCCGATATACAATGGAAATAAAGAATTACTTTTTGAGATTTCTTCAAGGAAAAGTACTACAGGCAGTTTTGGGATTTTTGCTCTAATATTAGGTAGGTTTATTTTCAAAATATCATGTCTGCCAAGACTTCTGCTGATTTTTTATTACAAATAAAATTGTATATAAATTCTCTTTTCATCATTTTATGATTGATATTTTTTCTTTAACTTTATACTAACACGCCTTTGGCAAAATACGGTTTAAAACAAAACTAGTTGTTAGTACTAAGTACTTACGGCCAGATTCTCCAACGCTAGTCCGGTCTAATTTGACAACCAATAGTTTTAAACGGACAAGTGTAAGAATAAGACAACTAAGTTTTATACTATGAATTTGCTTTTGAGGTTTTTCGCAAATTTATAAAGAAAAAGGCAATTTTAGTAGGTACGTACTTTCGACAATATAGAACTAGATCCATTCTAGCAACCCGTTCCAAGATGAAAATCATTTTGAAACCAAATAAACTTTGTCCAGAGTAACTACTTTTAAGTTTTCTACTTAATAGATTTATTGAATTTTGTAATGAGAAGTTGATTACAATCAGAAAGACCATAAACTATATCGAGATAATTTGGTATTGAGAATATCAACGTCTTTTAATATTTTAAAAAATGAAAGAAACTGGCGTTATTCATAAATTTACTTCAGTTTAAGGCAATATTTAGTGATAGAAAGAAAAATGTTTATACTAGGACGATAGATCTATATTATGTACTTACGTTATCACCAATTCTTAATGTGTCGACAAACGTATTAGCTAAATAGTCAACAATTTCTTCTTGTTGACAGAGCACAGCGATATGAAGTGAGCATCTTCCGTAACTGTTTTTGCCGATAGCCAACAACTTTCCACTTCCCGTATCATTTTCATCAGCCAGTAAGGCCATAATGTCCACAATTGATCCTTGCCTGATAGCGTGATGAACTCTTTCACGCTTTTCCTAAAACCAGAGAGGCAGGTTCAGGACATATAAAAAATAGAACATAGCTCATCTTGGAAAATAAAAGTTACTAAAAGCGATCTTCATGTAATAAAATGGACTATTAAAAGTACTCTAGAATATCAATATAAGATAATATAATATAATTACTTAATATCATAGATTAAAGTTGGTTATTTTTACGAAAAACAAATAGTCTACAAATTCTAAACAAAGACTATGCTAAAAGCCAAACTTCTAAATATTTAATTTCTCACGACAAGCGAACATTTGGTGCTACATCCGGGGATGCAAAAGATCTAAAATACCAAATAACCGATACAAATATTTGACTTCAAAAATCACACAAAAATAAGATTAAGACCTTTTCAGAATTCAAAATGCTTATCTCATAAACTTCGCTACAAAAGGGAAATAAACAAAAAAACTTAGGGGTTATATCACTAGGCACAAAAATATCATAAAAACAATAACTCTGGGTGGCGAGGCCACCCACGACGAATAGACCGCCAAATGTATAAATGTAATTACCGACCCGTTTTCTATTGATATTAAAATATGGAGAATGTCGATTATATCGCGAAAATTGAAATGTATTCGCACCAAGAAATTAATGTAAACAAAGTGATTTTTTTCCTATGTCCACATATCAAAATACATATATCAAGTAGCTCAAATAACGACAAATAGTTTTTTTTATCACTTTGTAGGTGTAGTTAAGCTAGTATTATAGAGATTTCATACATTTATATATATTATTACAGGAGAGATATCACAAAGTATTATAATTAGATAATTCCCTGTAATTTCATTAAAAATTGGGAACATCTAGCTACATCTAGGGCTAAATATCTGAAACTTACAATTTAAAGACGTTTATTCTAATTGGTCAGAAACTTAAGGGAGGTACTCGCAGAGGGATGAACTAGGAATGAAGTGGTACTAAGAGCCTTACTCTAAGTTAACGAGGGTTATCATTGGTCGAAGGATAATATAGTAGTACTCAGGGGAATGAAGTAAGATAGGGGCGGAGCCCTTAGGTTACCTTTAAACTAGAAGAGATCGTTAAAATCAGTTCCGAATCAACGTCCGTTTTAACTACATATCGCGCTGTTAGTGTTCGAATTGGTGAACAGTTACTCTTATAAATTGGGCTCTTAGTTATATTTTTTTTTTCAAATTTAATGTATTCTATTTTAAAGTGTAGGGAATAATTTTGGGTAAGACAATTCATCAATTTGTTGTGGGTCTGACCAACCCAAATAGTGGGGGATTTTCAATCTCTATCATTTGTGGGAATTATCAAAAAGCCTAGATTTTTCTTTAAAGATTTATTGCTCTTTTGACCTATAATTTTATCTACATGACCGTCAATAAAATTCATTGTTTCATAGTTATTCAAGTAAACGCATGTCTATTTCTCTTCTCCTGTTTTAATCTAATCCAAATTAATTATTTCCTTGTACATTAGTTTTAAGTTTATCTTTGTAAAGTCAATTTTTATTTATTTTTGTTAATAGAATTTAAGTGTTTTGAAACACAAGTGTTTTATTTGCTAAATGACAGAGGCTAGAATTCATAACACGCATTTATCTGGGGGCTAAGATTTATTAGAGGTGATACTGATACCTCGGGTTGTCTCGCGGAGCGTGTATCGTGGGCCGCGTGTTCCAGTTCCTGACGAGATCTACCAGAGTTGCTGACGAGTCGACACATCATTAGCTGGTCAAGTTTGGTTTGGTAAGAGTTTGATATTTACTAACACTCTTTATTAACTTGAATATTGCCTTCGAGACTGCAAGACCTTCCAGAGTGCCTTACCTTCATAATTGCGAGAAATATAGGTAGATCGAAGTACCCTTTTTATGTTACAAGTAGGATTAATTAATTCACGCTACCATATTTCTCATCTAAGTCCTAATTTGTGACATTCAGCTTACAGTGGTTTAAGAAAAATTATATTATTATGTTAGTTTTTAATACTTACTTCAAAAGCCAAAATCGATTGCAGGAATGACACTGTTTCTGATTGGTTTTCTCTTGCTACTGCTTCTATTATTGATGACTCATCTTCATCGACAACGTCCGTAATATGATCATATCCATCAAGTAAGAGTTCCACCAATTTATTTGTGTCTCCTAAGTAAAAATTAAATACCCAAGTGAAGTATAAACTTTGTTTTAATGATGGGTGTATGGTGCAAATTATTATATATCTATGTACTCTTGTTATAATGTACCTACATATTACTTACAATTATTTTCTGAAAAAAAAAATCGTCAATTTTAGTTTGTTTTTGCTTTCGACTATGATTTTTTACTAGTTTTGATTCAATATGCACGGTTACTTGAGAAATTTTTTGCGTTGCTACAAAATCGATAGCATTACCTTCAGTCTTAATTCTCTTTTTTGCTGCAGATTACCATTTTCACTATACAACTTTCTCAGTTCTGCCTTTTTCTTTAAAATGTCACTCAGTTGTGTCCTTTCGATTTGAAATTTTTCGGCGTAAACCCGAACTCTGTAGTTAGTCTTTTCAAAGCACCTTATCACTAATAATTTCTGTTCATTTTAGACATTTGTACTCTTTAAATAGACAAATAAAACTAAATTCACAAAATGCCTATTAAATTAGATGCAGGTTATTCCAGAGTCGTCAATTAAATTTTTCTTAGAAATTTCGATATAAACTTGCTTAGTCCATAAAGAAAAGATAGGTAATATGTACCACTAATAGATACCATAAGTCCTCAGAAATTCGGTACCTACCTACGTTTGGGTCGGGGGTTTTTCCAATAAAATTATGATTAGTATGTAGGTCTGTATGTTTTGAATGGGCACTTATTGTCCGTTGTTGGAAGGTAAATATTACAAGTAAAATATGGATAAATCATAAAAACTTTTGTCCGGAGCCGTTGTTAAGGGGTATTTTATATAGGTACCTACATAACGAAAGTTTGGTGACTTAAAAAGGGTTTGTTTAGTAGAAGGATCCATTGTCGAGAGATGTCCGTTAATAGAAGTTACACTATATTTATATTTAATATTAAAGTGGTTTCTAACAAGAATATACCTGTAAATGTACAAAAACATAGGTATGCATTGGTGTCGCGGTCTTGTGACAAGAGGCATACTATTTTTTATTACTGAATTTCTTTTGAAATAACCTTTTATTGATTCTGAAAATTACTAAACAAAGGCTTAATATGAAAATCTTATAGGCAATATGCATATAATCCAAATAATTTTTATTTTTTTTGTATTAATTTAATATTTATGGCGGCTGTTTTTAACCATTTATTTTGATTTTATTAAGGAATAAAAAAAATTTCTTTTACAAATTTTCATACAAAATTAGAGACTTGCAAAACGTGATTCTATTGGTTGCGACGTCACATGATATAAAAATAAAAGTTCTTTTATAGCTGGTGTACTGCAAATTCGAGTGTTAATTTATTTTCTTGATTACTCTCCGACGAGCAGGAGATTTCGTTGATAAGAAATATTACATTTAATTAAAAATATTGATTAACTATTACCGCAAGGACAATTGGACAATGTGCTCTAACAAACCTGTTCTATTTTCTTCGGTGTCGATAGTTGATTTATTTATTTATAATGACTGTTTATTTTTCTACAAATCCCGACTTTACCTACATCTGCGGAAATGAAAGGCGTTAAAGCTTAAAGGTATTTGTTGAAGAAATATTAACTGTTATTGTTTAATAAGCTTAAAATAAGTTTTTTTAGATATCTTACGTTATACTTTGACAGTGATAAATCACTTGGATTAAATTGACAAAATAACCTCAACATTTATCTACAAACTTTCGTTAGAATCTATTATACCATAAAAATAAATAAATAGCAAAATATGCTAACTTAAATTTGGCGATACTAACATTAAATAAAGAAGTAATTGTTTGATTAACTTTGCACTGTTCTCTTCTGGCTTTGGCTGTTTTTGGCACAAGAAGACAAAAGAGTGTTCGGAACACTTGCAGTAATTTTGCATAATTTTTTGCCCATTTTTCCATTTTCGCATATTAATACAATACTTTATTTATAGGGTAGTTTGCAGGCGCGGCCCGTGAAATTTTAAAGTTGTATATTTCTGTTGCTACTTATGGGACCTATGCCAAGTTCAGGTTTTTTCATAGTGAGCCTGTTAGGAATGTTTTGGTAAAGAAAAAAAATTGTAATATGCGAAAAAAGGTGAATTTTTGACCCACCTGGTAAAAAAATCAACACGCTTAGATATTTATTTATTATTTTTTCTAACCAAATTTTACATCATTTTGTCGACAATTCTTAAATTTTAAGAGAAAAAATTGTGTTAGTAAAAAGTTATAGTCATTTGATTTTTTTTAAACCTAAAATGTAATTTAAACATAATTCAAATGACTATGTATAACTTTCTACTAACACATTTAAGAACTGTCGACAAAATGATGTAAAATCAGTTTAGAAAAAATAATAAGGAATGATTTTTGTTTTTTGAAAGATGATGGAAAGGTGAGTGACATTGATCACGTGATATAGTACCTTTAGTTTTTATGCTCCATTTATGATTTTGGTATTTCTGACCTAAGTAAATAACAAATATTTTCTATTTACATCACCGATCAACAATTCGGGTTAGGTGTGGTAAGTATAGGTAACTGAATATAATATAAGTTCATATAAATGTATGTCTTAAAATGCTCGATTTTCGATATAGGTACCTAAAGTTTATATTTTTTTTTTTCGATTTTTAGCAAAAATTTCTAAACCAGTTTGTGATGTTATACTTAATTTGGTATAAAAAATATATTATTCATTCATTCAAAAATATTTATTCAAATATATAAAACATACTTTTTGACCTAAAAAAGTTGTTTTATTTAATCAGCGGCGTAGGAATGGCTATGTTTCCATACAATTTTAACGAAAATAACGTTACGCTACTGATTTTTTCAAATCTATTATTTTATTGTTAATTATCAATTAATTTGAAACAAAAAGGCCTCTGATTTTTGTCGTATAGGTAACTTAAATATCATTTTAAAGAAAATAATGTAAAATATTAATTATACATGGACGACGTTAATAAAACTAAGAAATTTAGTAAAATTTGTATTTGCAAGCCATTTTTGCTTTTTAGAACTAACGTAACAAAAATTAATAACAATACAATATTTCCAAAAGATTTTGAAAATGCAGGCTTGTGCTCTTCTTCTCATCGATCTACGAACTCTGAAAAATTCCCGGTGTTATACGTATCCCCACATCCCTCAATTATTATATTTCTTAGTTCTTCTAATGTCTCAACTGGCGTATTATAAACTAAAGTTTTAAGGTGCCCCCACAAATAATGGTACAAGTTGTTCAGATCCGGTGATCTAGGTGGCCATTGGTCCTCCACAACCTATCCAGCGATTTTGCAAAACTGTATTTAAATAGTCACGAGCCAATATGCTGGGTCGGAGCACCATCGTACATGAACCATATTTGATGCCTTAATAGAAAAGGAACATTTTCGAGTAACAGACAAATCATGTTGAAGAAAACTGCCGCAGGAATTTCCGTTAAGGCATCCTGGTAGAAAAAATGGTCCTATTAAATAATCGCCAATGACACCGATCCACACGTTAAGTGAAAATTGCTCCTGAAAATGTGACTCTTAGTTATCGAAATTCATTATTGCGTTTCTGGAAAAATTCGCTTCATCGGTAAAGTGATTTGCAGTTTTATATATTTACCCCTGATCAAGTAAGTAGACCGCATTCATTGTTGTAATATTTGACCTCACGGTAAATTCTACTACTCTACTCTGACTGCTTGAAACTGCTAATGGATGGCGCTGCCTGTGTCATACTGCTTATGCAGTTCGACATGAGTTAGCTTTAAGGATTGCTGTTTCGGAAGATAGGAATGTTCGTTTAATCGTTTATCCAGTACTGACGAGAACAAAAGAGTTCGAAACCGGTATGCCGACATCCTAACTAAAGAAAAAGCTTCCTTCTTCCTGGTAGTTTCTTGCAGTCAAACCAAGTATTTTGTTGTCTAACAGTGTTGGTCAAAATACGGCAAATTTTGGTATGTAATCCAGCGCTCGGAGGGGCATATAGCCCGGAGAATAGCTGTTTTAACATTATTTGTTTCATATCCTTATAGTATAAGGTATCATCAGGTGGTTAGAGAACTGATTCTCATTTTTTATATATTTTTATATACTTACCCCTGATCAAGTAATTAGACCGCATTCATTGTTATTAAATAAATTGTTATTATTTATTACACCGGCGTTACTATAGAACAGAAAGTTAAATCAGCCTATCATGGTTTAATGTGACGGGCAGTTAAGTTTTAAAGGACGTAAAAATAACAGCCCAAATTAGTAAATTAGTAGTTTTACTGCCAATTAAAGTATTAAATTTGTGTCAATCTTTTGACGAAATATTGATTTGAATTTAGTATAGGAAAGTAAGCCAAAATTCATCCTTGGAATGAAGTTGAGATTGTTATCAAATTTAGTCGTTGTATTAGGGGTACTGTTCTTACTTTTTGATTTATTAATTTATCTTAACAAACATTAGTTCATAATAATATGTCCACCCAAACAAACTAACTTATATTTTGCTGCATATAAGCTTGATTAAATATGTATGTAGGTAAAATATCAACAGTTTTGTCTTGCTCTTCATATTTATCTTCAATTATCCGGCAAACAAACTTTTGTTTAAAGTACAGTTGGTCCACTCATTAATTTATTTAAGTACATAAATAAATAAATTAATGAGTGGACCAACTGTACTTTAAACAAAAGTTTGTTTGCCGGATAATTGAAAATAAATACGAAGAGCAAGATAAAACTGTTGTTATTTTACCTACATACATATATTTAATCAAGTTTATATGCAGCAAAATATAAGTTAGTTTGTTTGGGTGGACATATTATTATGAACTAATGTTTGTTAAGATAAATTAATAAATCAAAAAGTAAGAACAGTACCCTAATACAACGACTAAATTTGATAACAATCTCAACTTCATTCCAAGGATGAATTTTGGCTTACTTTCCTATACTAAATTCAAATCAATATTTCGTCAAAAGATTAACACAAATTTAATACTTTAATTGGCAGTAAAACTACTAATTTACTAATTTGGGCTGTTATTTTTACGTCCTTTAAAACTTAACTGCTCGTCACATTAAACCATGATAGGCTGATTTAACTTTCTGTTCCATAGTAACGCCGGTGTAATAAATAATATCAATTTATTTATTAACAATGAATGCGGTCTAATTACTTGATCAGGGGTAAATATATAAAAATATATAAAAAATGAGAATCAGATCTCTAACCACCTGACGATACCTTATACTATAAGGATATGAAACAAATAATGTTAAAACAGCTATTCTCCGGGCTATATGTCCCTCCGAGCGCTGGATTGCATACCAAAATTTGCCGTATTTTGACTAACACTGTTAGACAACAAAATACTTGGTTTGACTGCAAGAAACTGCGAGGAAGAAGGAAGCTTTTTCTTTAGTTAGGATGTCGGCATACCGCTTTCGAACTCTTTAGTTCTCGTCAGTACTGGATAAACGATTAAACGAACATTCCTATCGTCCAAAACAGCAATCCTTAAAGCTAACTCATGTCGAACTGCATAAGCAGTATGACACAGGCAGCGCCATCCATTAGCAATTTCAAGCTGTCAGAGTAGAGTAGTAGAATTTACCGTGAGGTCAAATATTACAACAATGCGGTCTACTTACTTGATCAGGGGTAAATATATAAAACTGCAAATCACTTTACGGATGAAGCGAATTTTTCCAGAAACGCAATAATGAATTTCGATAAGTAAGTCGATAACTAAGAGTCACATTTTCAGGAGCAATTTTCACTTAACGTGTGGATCGGTGTCATTGGCGATTATTTAATAGGACCATTTTTTCTACCAGGATGCCTTAACGGAAATTCCTGCGGCAGTTTTCTTCAACATGATTTGTCTGTTACTCGAAAATGTTCCTTTTCTATTAAGGCATCAAATATGGTTCATGTACGATGGTGCTCCGACCCAGCATATTGGCTCGTGACTATTTAAATACAGTTTTGCAAAATCGCTGGATAGGTTGTGGAGGACCAATGGCCACCTAGATCACCGGATCTGAACAACTTGTACCATTATTTGTGGGGGCACCTTAAAACTTTAGTTTATAATACGCCAGTTGAGACATTAGAAGAACTAAGAAATATAATAATTGAGGGATGTGGGGATACGTATAACACCGGGAATTTTTCAGAGTTCGTAGATCGATGAGAAGAAGAGCACAAGCCTGCATTTTCAAAATCTTTTGGAAATATTGTATTGTTATTAATTTTTGTTACGTTAGTTCTAAAAAGCAAAAATGGCTTGCAAATACAAATTTTACTAAATTTCTTAGTTTTATTAACGTCGTCCATGTATAATTAATATTTTACATTATTTGCTTTAAAATGGTATTTGAGTTACCTATACGACAAAAATCAAAGAGGCCATTTTTGTTTCAAATTACTTGATAATTAACAATAAAATAATAGTTTTGAAAAAATCAGTAGCGTAACGTTATTTTCGTTAAAATTGTACCGAGACATAGCCATTCCTACGCCGCTGATTAAATAAAACAACTTTTTTAGGTCAAAAAGTATGTTTTATATATTTGAATAAATATTTTTGAATGAATGAATAATATATTTTTTATACCAAATTAAGTATAACATCACAAACTGGTTTAGAAATTTTTGCTAAAAATCGAAAAAAAAAATATAAACTTTAGGTATATCGAAAATCGAGCATTTTAAGACATACATTTATATGAACTTATATTATATTCAGTTACCTATACTTACCACACCTAACCCGAATTGTTGATCGGTGATGTAAATAGAAAATATTTGTTATTTACATAGCGTTCGGTTTTTGAGTAATGTCATATATCTGTCTAAATCTACTTTGTTTAACTTTTTGAAGGTTGGCGGCAAATTTAAATATTTTAAACATACTTTATGGATGGGGTTGACAAAAGGACAAATGGACCAAATTTTTAATGATACGAAAAAATGCAATCCGTAATAAAAGTGTTTGCTTGCAAAAAAAAAACAGAAAAGCGAGCAATAAGATAGGTCATAAATACCAAAATCATAAATGGAGCATAAAAACTAAAGGTACTATATCACGTGATCAATGTCACTCACCTTTCCATCATCTTTCAAAAAACAAAAATCATTCCTTATTATTTTTTCTAAACTGATTTTACATCATTTTGTCGACAGTTCTTAAATGTGTTTGTTATAATATATTTAAGCATCGGTCATATGATCTCAGATTCCTTAACAAAGGGGCCGCTATATTTCAGAACACGTGCAGTTCTTTACATTAACCGGGATTAAAAAAGGTCTCGAAGGCAAACGTTTTGCTTTGGTAAGGGGTTCTTGGAAATGGTTTTGTTTTAAGTTAGAGAAGTTAGTTAAGAGATTGTTGTCGTATAGTTTGGAATAAATTGAAGTCGCTGGATTATTAAGTGTTTTATTATAATTTATGAATATTCTTACAAAGCAGCGGTGGGATGAATTAAAATCAGTTAGAACTATTTGATCGGTATAGTTAAAAAAAAATTATACGTCATGGGAAAATTAAAATCAAAAAAAGTTACGGGCAAAAAAGTTAAAAAACGTCACCGTAGAGAACGTTCGTCTACGTCCGCGACTAGTAGTGATAGTGACAGTTCGAATTCGAGCTCTAGATCAACGAGAAAACGAACAATAAAACGTTTAAGAAAAGAATTAAGTGAACTAAAGCGGTGTTCGACAGGCATTCGTGTGGGGGATGAATTTTTAGTGCCGATATTTGACCCAAATCGGGATGATGTGATTGTGGATAAGTGATTGGATAAAATTGATAGTTTGGCAGAACGTTACCAGTGGGACGATGATACTATTCTTCGATTAATCTCTGGACGACTACGAGACAATGCTCGCCAGTGGTATGACGAAAACGTGGATTATGATTCAAGTTGGGCTGATATTAAAAAATCAATGAGTTTACATTTCCGTAAGTCCGTTCCATTTTCTAAACTCTTGAAAGATGCTGCTAACTATGAGACTAAGCCGGGACAAAATTTAGGGGACTATTGTTTTAAGAAAATGTCCAAATTAAGGGCGCTTAATATAGACATACCTGATGCTTATTTAATTGACGCGGTAATTGGTGGCATCAAGGACGATAATATATCTCGAACTATTAGGGCCGCACAACATGAGGATGTCAATGCTCTTTATGCTTATTTAAATACCGTGGGTGATATGCCTAACGAAATAAAAAGTTTCAATCTCAACAGTGCGAAATTTAAACCTTCGACCTCGACTGATTTTAATCATGGGTATTTTAACAAAAAAGAAGTTTCTAAAACATCAGGGTCTCGCCTAACGTGCTTCAATTGTGGTATTCCAGGACACATTTCAGTTAATTGCAGAAAACCACGTCTTGAATGTAGTAATTGTAAAAGACTAGGTCACCTTAAGGAAAAGTGTCCTTTTTCGCGAAAAGATGTACAAGAGGTCGAGTTGTTCGCGAAATAGATGCATCCTAATATATTTTTGCAACAAGATCGAATTTTTGGCAAAAAAAAAATAGTTTGTTTGATAGACTCTGGCAGTTCAAATACGCTCATAAAAGAATCGCTATTTAAAAGATTAGGACTGCAATGTATCGATTCCGAGAATATGACTTTATGTAGTTTTATGTGTACCTTTTTAAACAGTCGGTCCTTTTGCAAGATAACCGCTACTATACAAGGAGTTTCCGCACTAGTAAATGCCATCGTTGTCCCGGACAAATACCTGAAATATGATTTATTAGTTGGTAGAGATTTTATTAATCAAGAACATATGTATAAGTATGGTTAAGAGTAATGATCAATTAATTTTACACAGTCTTCCTCCCGTGACAAATCTGTCTGTGAACATGGTTGATGTTTACGAAATCTTGGATTTAAATAGTATAAGGGTGGGCCCTGTTTCGGAGGCTGATGAGGAAAAATGTATTTCCTTATTGCGTAGTTTTTCGGATTGCATTTTATCTTCCATGAAAAATTTAGGAAATACGAACAAGGGAGAAATGGAGATAAAATGTATAGTGGACACATCAGTTGTACGATATCCTTACCGCATGGCCGATGTAGAAAGAGGCATTCTTCGGGATATTATTCGAAAACTTTTGGACAATGGAATATAGGGCCGATAAAAAAACAATGACGCATGTTGATGCCCTAAGCAGAAACCTCAGCATGTACTGACCTTGAAGACGAAGTTTTTCAAATAGATTTGATAGAAGCTGATTGGACTACCGCTGCACAATTACAAGATGAACAAATTTGTAGAATTCGAAAAATGCTAGCTAATAAAATTAAAAATAACGATACTAAGTTATACTTTGACCAGTATGAAATAAAGGGCAATAAGTTATATAGAAAATTAGAAAATGGAACCAAGGCATGGGTTGTACCACGAGCAGCACGTATGCAAATTTGTCGTTTGTCATGTTGATTCTGGGCATCTCGGAGTAGAAAAAGTATTACAAAGAATTCGAGAAAATTATTGGTTTGCAAAAATGAGAAAATTTGTTACGAAATATGTTAGTGCATGCCTAAATTGTATGTATTATAAAAAGACGTCTTCAAAGCGAGAATGTAATTTGAAATGGGGTCAAACATATTTTAAATGCCGTTGCCACGCCCAGAACTAATGGCCAATGTGGTAAAGACGAAAGAGATTGGGATAAATTCGTAAAGCAAGTGCAAAGTGCACTAAATACGAGCTTTAATAGGGGTATCAATTCGACTCCTATGAAGGCGCTTATTGGCTATAATTCAAAACATGCGGCAGAAGCAACAGTTTTAACGGAAGTTCAGAATGACATAGATAGACTAGATTTGGAAGAGCTTAGATGTAAGATTTCAGATTACATAAAGGAGGACCAGAAAAAAACAAAAAGAACGCTATGATAAAACTCGACGATATGCTATCAAGTACGACGAGGGTGACCTAGTAAGAATCCTAATAACGAGTATACCCTCTACTGGTACTAGTCATAAGCTTTATCCCAAATACAAGGGCCCTTTTCGCATCACAAAAGTATTATTTAATGATAGATACGAAGTTGAAGTCTTACGAGACGGGTTCAAACGCAAGAGAACTGTTGTATCCGCAGACCATGTAAAAAAATTGATTAGCATTCAAGACGAAGAGAATTAGTGGCAAACGTTGCCTATAAGTGAACGTCACTTGTATGTGTTTTTGGCAAACGTTGCCTATATTTTTATTGGCAAACGTTGCCTCTGAGAGAACGTATTTTTATCGGCAAACGTTGCCTATAAGCGAACGTCACTTGTATGTGTTTTTGGCAAACGTTGCCTATATTTTTATTGGCAAACGTTGCCTCTGAGAGAACGTATTTTTATCGGCAAACGTTGCCTATAAGCGAACGTCACTTGTATGTGTTTTTGGCAAACGTTGCCTATATTTTTATTGGCAAACGTTGCCTCTGAGAGAACGTATTTTTATCGGCAAACGTTGCCTATAAGCGAACGTCACTTGTATGTGTTTTTGGCAAACGTTGCCTATATTTTTATTGGCAGACGTTGCCTCTGAGAGAACGTATTTTTATCGGCAAACGTTGCCTATAAGCGAACGTCACTTGTATGTGTTTTTGGCAAACGTTGCCTATATTTTTATTGGCAGACGTTGCCTCTGAGAGAACGTATATTTATCGGCAAACGTTGCCTATAAGCGAACGTCACTTGTATGTGTTTTTGGAAAACGTTGCCTATCACCAAATTTAGCTTATAAAATATTTAGCAAACGTTTCTTATTTAGAATTAGCCTGATTATTTTAGTACCTAAGTACTTTACGATTATGATTTTTTTTATGTTGCATTAATGATTAAGACTAGTTTTGTAAGATTGAAGTTGTATGTTTAAAATTTTAATGTAAGGTCTGAGGACAGACCAATGGTCAGGATGGCCGAGTGTTATAATATATTTAAGCATCGGTCATATGATCTCAGATTCCTTAACAAAGGGGCCGCTATATTTCAGAACACGTGCAGTTCTTTACATTAACCGGGATTAAAAAAGGTCTCGAAGGCAAACGTTTTGCTTTGGTAAGGGGTTCTTGGAAATGGTTTTGTTTTAAGTTAGAGAAGTTAGTTAAGAGATTGTCGTCGTATAGTTTGGAATAAATTGAAGTCGCTGGATTATTAAGTGTTTTATTATAATTTATGAATATTCTTACATGTTAGTAGAAAGTTATACATAGTCATTTGAATTATTTTGAAATTACATTTTAGGTTTAAAAAAAATCAAATGACTATAACTTTTTACTAACACAATTTTTTCTCTTAAAATTTAAGAATTGTCAATTTAATCCAAGTGATTTATCACTGTTAAAGTATAACGTAAGATATCTAAAAAAACTTATTTTAAGCTTATTAAACAATAACAGTTAATATTTCTTCAACAAATACCTTTAAGCTTTAACGCCTTTCATTTCCGCAGATGTAGGTAACGTAAGGATTTGTAGAAAAATAAACAGTCATTATAAATAAATAAATCAACTATTGACACCGAAGAAAATAGAACAGGTTTGTTAGAGCACATTGTCCAATTGTCCTTGCGGTAATAGTTAATCAATATTTTTAATTAAATGTAATATTTCTTATCAACGAAATCTCCTGCTCGTCGGAGAGTAATCAAGAAAATAAATTAACACTCGAATTTGCAGTACACCAGCTATAAAAGAACTTTTATTTTTATATCATGTGACGTCGCAACCAATAGAATCACGTTTTGCAAGTCTCTAATTTTGTATGAAAATTTGTAAAAGAAATTTTTTTTATTCCTTAATAAAATCAAAATAAATGGTTAAAAACAGCCGCCATAAATATTAAATTAATACAAAAAAAATAAAAATTATTTGGATTATATACATATTGCCTATAAGATTTTCATATTAAGCATTTGTTTAGTAATTTTCAGAATCAATAAAAGGTTATTTCAAAAGAAATTCACTAATAAAAAATAATATGCCTCTTGTCACAAGACCGCGACACCAATGCATACCTATGTTTTTGTACATTTACAGGTATATTCTTGTTAGAAACCACTTTAATATTAAATATAAATATAGTGAAACTTCTATTAACGGACATCTCTCGACCATTGTCGTTTAGTAGAAGGATCCATTGATCCTTCTACTAAACAAACCCTTTTTAAGTCACCAAACTTTCGTTATGTAGGTACCTATATAAAATACCCCTTAACAACGGCTCCGGACAAAAGTTTTTATGATTTATCCATATTTTACTTGTAATATTTACCTTCCAACAACGGACAATAAGTGCCCATTCAAAACATACAGACCTACATACTAATCATAATTTTATTGGAAAAACCCCCGACCCAAACGTAGGTAGGTACCGAATTTCTGAGGACTTATGGTATCCAAAAGTGGTACATATTACCTATCTTTTCTTTATGGACTAAGCAAGTTTATATCGAAATTTCTAAGAAAAATTTAATTGGCGACTCTGGAATAAACTGCATCTAATTTAATAGGCATTTTGTGAATTTAGTTTTATTTGTTTATTTAAAGAGTAAAAATGTCTAAAATGAACAGAAATTATTAGTGATTAGGTGCTTTGAAAAGACTAACTACAGAGTTCGGGTTTACGCCGAAAAATTTCAAATCGAAAAGACACAACTGAGCAGGGTTGCCAGATCTTGCAAATGAAATAGCGGGACACGTGAATCTGTGACACGTGTTTAAGGGTATAATATTTTAATGTGTTAAAAATTTGTGTCAAAAAAATGTTTCACTGTTTCAAGGACAAACATCCCAAATAAAAATTTCGATATTGCCGCGCAAAAAAAATTCAAAGAACATGCAATTTTTTCCTTTAATATATATTATAAACTAAAAATAAACAAAAACAAACAAATAAACGAAAACTATAACAAACATGTACATTGTACATTGCACATAGGTTTTAATAAAAATAAAGTAGGTGTTTATTTACCACTAAAGAATAAGGCAACATGTAAATATATTTGGTTGAAGTTAAATCTGCACTTTTTAAAATTATTCAAAAATCGGGATTTTCGACGTGCAAATCGGAAAGCGGGACAAAAGCGGGACAAATGGGTTATATCGATTAAAATCGGGACAGTCCCGCCTAAATCGGGACGTCTGGCAACCCTGCAACTGAGTGACATTTTAAAGAAAAAGACAGAACTGAGAAAGTTGTATATTGAAAATGGTAATCTGCAGCAAAAAAAGAGAATTAAAACTGAAGGTAATGCTATCGATTTTATAGCAACGCAAAAAATTTCTCAAGTAACCGTGCATATTGAATAAAAACTAGTAAAAAATCATAGTCGAAAGCAAAAACAAACTAAAATTTACGATTTTTTTTTTCAGAAAATAATTGTAAGTAATATGTAGGTACATTATAACAAGAGTACATAGATATATAATAATTTGCACCATACACCCATCATTAAAATAAAAATTAAATGAAATAGAATTATGTATTTTTATTTCTACACAATACACAATGGCATTTAGCAGTTTCCTTATCTCTTTCTTTATTCCGACCGTTTGACAATGAACGCCTCTACACAACGGATTCCGATTTTTTCCTCCGTTAGTGTCCGCTGTTGAGAAATTTCACTGTAATATATAGTGCAACAAATGAATTCAGCGAAGAAATAATTCGATTCTTTAAGCTCCTATTACCTTTTGTGGCAATATGTAGAACGTATCTGTCGATTTCCACAGTATTTTCAGGAATATTTGCTTGAATACTGATATCTCTAGCGGTTCTGTAGAGTTCATCTCTAAAAGCTACATTTATTTCAGTTTCTACTAAGAGCTGAAACAGTGCATTGCGACCGTGTGCTCTAGCAGAGGCAAAGTGAAGCATACTCTGCCCATGTTCATCCTGTAACATAAAAATTGTATAACAGAATCAGAGAAAAATAAGACAGAGGGAATAATATCTCTTCTTCCCCCCAGCTCGACAACACGATGGCCTTCAAAGGATAACACCCCGAGATTGGCGCGCACGATTCTCACAATACACCCCGACATTAGCCAGTGCGGTAGCAACACGGCAAGCAGAGAGAATTTTCTGCGGCGCGTCTCAATGCTCACTCTCACTGTGCTTTATAATATCCCAAAATCTGCAGTGCACGCCCGTGGCAGCTTATTTGAACGTCGCGTCGCCATCGGTTTGGAGGTCATCGAAAGCAAATCGTATTTATGAATGAAATCAGTACGAGATATTATTCGCTCTGTCTTATTTTTCTCTGACAGAATGCGCTCCTAGATAGAAATACACTAGATTTCATGAAAAGTTTAGGAACTGATGGGTGAACGTAGAATATTCAGACAAGATCTATTTTGGTCGAAGTGATGTCGTTCATACCGTTTTTTTTTCTATTTTCCCCAATAATATTCTAAATAGTTTTTATGTAGCCTGGATTTCTTTTTAACCGACTTAAAAAGAGAAGGTTATCAATTCGACTTGTATTGTAGAAGTGGGTTTTAACGGTCATTTAAGGAAATATTAAAATATATCAAAGGTTAATGACATTTATTTTCTTTATTTCAATATCTTTTGCTACAATCATACTTATCCAATCGCAAACAGGCTGTTTCGATAAACGGAAAATTGTCAAATTTAAAAGAAGTAAAGACCGGCGTTCCACAGGGTTCAATCCTCGGACCGATCTTATTTATTATATATATATATATATATATATATTATATATATATATATATATATATATATATATATATATATATATATATATATATATATATATATATATAATAAATAATCTTTGTAAAGCATTTGATACGGTGAATTTTTCTATTCTTCTAAAAAAATTAAATATGATAGGTATTTCTAACAATATGTTAAAATGGTTTCAAAATTACCTATATAATAGAAAACAAAAAGTATGTATTAGTAATAAATATAGCAAATCACTTAATATAAACTGTGGAGTACCACAAGGATCTATTTTAGGTCCACTTTTTTTCATAATTTACGTTAATTCAATATTTAATATAAACTTAAAGGGAAGAATTAAATTATATGCTGATGACACCACCATAATATATACTGGTCAATCAATAGATGAAATATACAATCAAATAAATCATGACATGAACAAAATTGAAATATGGTTATTTCAACATAAATTAACCTTGAACCTGGAAAAATCTTCTTATTTATGGATAATAAAAAATAAAAATTTAATTCAAAATTCTATAAAACTAAGTAATGGTTATATACACAGAGTTAAAAGTATTAAGTTTTTAGGTCTTTTTATAGATGAAAATCTGACATGGAATGAACACATTCAATACTTAAGAAATAAAATTATTGCACCAATTGGGGTACTTAAAAGAATAAATTATTTGATTCCAAATTATATGTTGAGATCTATATATTTTTCACTAATTCATTCACATTTACAGTATTTAACTTTAATCTGGGCATCAACTTATGAAAATTTGATTAAACCGTTAAAAATCTTACAAAATAAAGCAATAAAGAATTTATATGGATTAGACAGGTTTTATCCAACTAAATTATTATACAAAAATTTTAATATTATGTCAATAAAAGAAATATATTTTTTTCAAAATAATTTATTTATTCATGAAATAATAACTAAAAGTAAACATTCTAATTTAAAAATTAATCACAGAAATGAAATTCACAATCATTATACAAGGTATAATTCCTATATAGAATTACCTGTTATTTATACTAGAGTAGGTTACAACTCAATAATGTACCAAGGTAAAAAAACATATAATTTACTTCCTAACTATATAAAAATGAAAAATATAAAGAATTTTAAGTGTCATTTAAAAAGATATATTCAGGAAAGGAGAAATGAGATTGACTGACTCCTACACAGGTTGATAAAAAAGAAAGAAAAAAAGAAAAAAGAGATAAAATTAATAATTTTTTATTGTTTTTTATTTTTAGATGTGATTTTATATGATTGCAGATTACATGTATTTTACATGCATTTTCTTTTTTTTATATATAATAATATATAGGTTTTTTTATTTTGTTATTATATAAGTTTGGATATTTAGTACACTCATATAATATAATGTATACACTTAAGTGTTTTAAGTAAAGTTCCCTACATAACTATTGTAGTTTCTTGGGAAAATAAAAAGTGAAATAAAAATAAATAAAATAAAATATATATATATATATATATATATATATATATATATATATATATATATATATATATATATATATATATATATATATATATATATATATATATATATAAATGATTTTAGTACCAGTATAACTCCAAATAGATGCGTTTTATACGCAGATGATGCTACAATCATAGTTTCTTCTGTTAGTCAGGACTCTCTTCAAGAAAACACTGTCAGTGCTTTGTATAGTGCACAAAACTGGTTTTCCAGTAACAGTCTTAAACTAAATAACGACAAAACGCAAGAAATAACATTTAGCTTCAGTAGCGCATCCATTGAGGGCAATTACGTCAAACTGCTGGGTCTTTTGCTGGACGATGGATTAAAATGGTCTTCTCATATCGATAATCTTTGCTCAAGATTGAGTGGTCAAATTTATTTTCTTAGGCAACTTAAGAAAACATTCGATAAAAAAATCCTGTTAATGGTTTATTTTGCCAACATTCACTCTCTGTTGAGTTATGGTGCAGTTATCTGGGGTAACGCATCCCAATCCGACAAAGCATTTAAAATGCAAAAGCGGGCAGTCAGGACTATAGATGGTCTTGGCCCCCGTGATTCATGTCGAGCAATTTTTAAAAAAACTTGGTACCGTATAACGGGGTTAATTTAGACTTTTTTTGAACTTTTTTTTAAATATCAGAAAACTTAGCGAGGGAAAACTAGGTGTGGCTGTTGCTTTGAAAAGGACTAGGTTTAAGTAAGTGTCTTAATTGGTCAGAAAGGCCCCCCCTCTTCGGGTGGGCCCAAAAAAATTTTTTTTGTACCCGTCCAAAATTGCCCCTTAGACCGGGGATATTTTAGAATTCGTAAAAATATCGCATTATATAATATTTCCCCGCTCGTGGGGCTTTTTTGGACTCGTAAGGATCCCTTTTTTGTTATTTACTAACATTCAAATGTTATTTTTGAGCGCTAGTAAATAAAAAAAGTGAATAAAACTCAATTTAAAGATGATTCTTTATTAAATAAGAACAAATGAACCTAAACATATTAAATCCTATTTAAATAAACACAACTCAATAGGAACACATAAACCTAAACATAGGTATTAAGTCCTCTTTAAATAAACACAACTCAATAGGAACAAATAATAACAGGTAGACCCAAATTCAATCGTGTAAAGTACAATGACGTTGGTGCCGGCGGCAAGATTGTTGCATCGCCGTCTCTCTCGAGCCTCATGTGACTTCATTAAAAACCAGTGGATAACTAAAAGTTTTCCCTCCGCCGGCACCTACGTCATTGTACTTTACACGATTGACTCTGGGTCTACAAAAAACAAAAAAATTCCCGTAAGTAGGTAAATTAAGATTAAGCTTCGCTAAACTTAAAAACTAGATATTTTCCGCTGTTGTACAGGGAGATTATCACTAATTTTAGGGTGTTTTCTGAGGGGGGCTTCATCATCACTAGAACTGACATATTCTGGATTGACAGACGGTTCTTTGAGAGTATTATATTGGTCGAACACAGGTAAATCATTAAAGCTTTCAGTTCCATCATCTGAACTTTCAACCAATTCGAAATCGCCCTCATTTTCAGCTGTCTAACTTACACTTTCTTTACGATTTCGTGTTTTTTTTAGTCTTCTTCCTCCTGATTCCAAGGACGTATTAGGTTCATTATTAGGGCGATAAAATTTTTGCTTTGCATTGACTGACTTCGGTACAGCTTTTTCCTGAGAAGTACTTGCAACATCATCTGCGCATATACTCTTCCCAGGCTCAACTGACCCTCTCTTTCGTCTCGTTTTTTCTCCTAGATTACCTTCGTTCGACCCTCGCATTTCTTTGAGACGGTCAACAACTGCATCAGAAATAAGCGAATGAGATTCTCCAATGTCTTCGCTCTCGGGAGGCAATCTGGTTTTTGGTTGCGAAGGATCAAATGGATACAGTCCTACAATAATGGGGCTATTTTGGACACAGGGGTTATTTTGGATTGTTCGTCCAAAATTACCCCTGTTAAGAAAAAAGGCCGTAAAATTTCTAAAAATAAAGCTACGGAAATGTTCATTTGCAGAATTGTTACTTACACTCCTACCAATTACTCCACCACCATATATTTAATTTAATATATTCCTATACCTTTCCACAGGCGAAAGTTTGACGTTGTAATTTTCCGCCCGTTAACGACCACCCGAACTGAACTTCCACTACCCACCTAAAATACCTGTTCTGACTACGCATTTAAGAAGAAGCCGCTTCACTGATGTTATCTGACATTGAAATCGTCGCCGGCGACTCAATCGGAAGAATTCTTCTTAGCAGAGTTGCCATATTGTGACGCGTGGCATGATTTCCAAAATATCCCCGCGAATCCAAAATAACCCCGTTATACGGTATTATGCCTCTTCCTTGTATTTATATTTATCATACCCTCCTTGAAATCCACTCCCACTCTGAAAGATTCACCAAACTATCATACAATCATACGTACGGTACAAGATCTTGGAACACATTACTGATTCCATGGTATCGACTTGTAAATGTCGAGCGAAATGCATTAAGTATATCTCTGTATAACAAACTTGGCAATGCTGTAAAAATACTAAACTACATAAAGTTTAAAATTAAAATAAAAAAAATTTTCCTAGAAAACTGCTTTTATTCTGTTAATGAATACATGGAGGCACCGTCTGTGAGCTAAATACTTGTTTTTATATGTCTTTTTTGTGTTTTTTACTAAGAATAAAATTATATTCTGTATCTAGTTGGTTACAATTGTTGTTTAGTAATGTGTTATTTATTTATTTTTATGCATTTTCCTCTGACTTGCAACAAACATGTAAAGAATGTAACGTTGTCAAATAAATATATATCTATCTATCTATGGCTAAACAAAACCTAAACAATTTTATTATCAGTTCGCTGCTGTTTAGAACGTCTGCAGGCAAAAAATTCTGTTTAGTGAATATATTTGGATTAAGAGGGTAGATTCCCGTTGCAGAAAATCCGGCTTCTGCTTTACTTTTATAGTTGCGGCATTTTGAAAAGCTTTTCTGAAAACCGATACGACGTCATTTGGCGTAATGTTCTTTCCTAAGTTTGACTTCATGAACAAATTACATTCTTATTTATACACAGCAATAAAAGGGCCAAAAAAGGTGACGTCCAGCGGTTGAATTCGATGGGACTTATGAGGTGGTATGGATAACATCACAATATGATTTTGCTTACAAAAGCCATAAGCTTTTAGGGATACATGGCTTGAGGGGTTATGCAAAATTAGTAAAATGGGGTCTTCTTTTAAAGGCTTTGTGAATTCAGCAAAATGCTTTAGCTAATCTGCGAAAAGTTCTTCATTTATCCGACCGTTCTTCGAATTTCTGTATAATGCTTCACGTGGTCCATCCTTTTCTAGGGCTACTGAATGCCGCTGACGGGGATAAATAAACATTGGGGGTATGTATACGCCAGTGGCACTCACTGCGCACATTGTAGTAATATTTTGTCCTCTTTCAGCACTAGTTATTGATCGCTTTTAGCCTTTCTCAGCTACTACTTCCAGGGTCTTGTATGCAAGAAAACCCGGTTTCATCTGCATTATTAGGTGATTCTGGGTCGAAACTTATATTTATCCATTAGGTTCTCCAGCAATAAATTATAAAAGACGCTCACTTCATCCTTGTTGAAAGCTGCTGCTCTATTTCAACATGTGCCCTCTGCTTTCCAAACAGATAAAATATTTCTTCTCAAAAGACCTTTTAGCCGATCTTTCCCCGCCAGTTTTAAAGTTTTATTAAAGTTATCTTTAACATTATTTCTTTCTGCATATTCGTATGCCATCTTTTTGATTTGAAGTAAAGAACAGCCATAGCAAATTTTAGCTAGGTAACTAGCAAATAGCTTTATGCTTCTTGCACCTTCGTAAAAATGGTGTTTCTTCCCAATTGTGGGCTGTCGGAACTTCTTTTTTTTACGCTCTTTTAATGTAGAAAATGGTATGTTAGTTGCACGTGCCGCTTCTCTGATGTGTATTCTATTAGCCACTAAATTAAAAGCTTCTTCCAAAGAACTTTGGCTCCATTTCGTTCTTTGCTTCTCCTTGATAACATTCTATCTGAAAGCAGAATCACAGTCTGTGAGAAATAAAACAAACACCCTATAGAAATGTTTTTCCTTGAGTAAAAAATGTAGCTGGTAATACCGGTCAGCTTGACCGGTATTGCCCGACAGTTCAATAATTTTAACATAACCTATTTTGCAAAAAAAAGTTGTCATGTATCTATAATCGATAAATGGACATACTGAAAACAAATTTGAGAGTCAGAAAAACCAAGACATAGAGAAAAAAAATTAAATAGACACTCACCTTAGTGCAGCGGAACGAATATTTACATCACATTGGCGCTTAAACTGCTGACGGAAGTTTCTCTCTAACGCGTGACCGCTATTAAACAAGTGTCGATGAAATGGGTCGAAAGTGACCAAACATTCCCTTTTAGGTGAGCGCGCGCTTTTACTTACTCTAATTTCAGCGCAAATGGAGTGACCGGTATTGTCGTCTGACCCAATAATACCATATGTATGTTTTTATGTAGGTATGTTCACTCACAATTATTCTTGAACAGATTCATCGATTTCCAAGAATTTTTTTTGTTTTGTAAATGAGCTCCCTAATGGTCCCATTTTAAGGGTTTTTGCTAAAGTGAGTGGAAATCAAAAAAAACTCGTGGAGACTGATGATTTTTGCGTATGTACTTCGAAATGGCGGCACCGAATTTAATAATTTTTTCCTTTGTGTTTAGCATTGACTTTTAAAAAAATAATCAAAGGGGGGTGAGGGGGATAAAACCGCTAATGATTTTGCCGGGAATGTTGACAAATATGTAATTTTTGGGGTTATTGAGGTTAAAAAATCTAATTGTGTCTAGCAGATCGTCGCTCTTTTAATTAAGTGGCGTATATTACTTCTGCCAACGTTTCAGGAAAGCGGTTTAAAGTTTTTGCAATAATTCCTATAGCCATATCTGTAGAACTAAAAGGAATACACTAGACATTTTTGGTAATATAGTATATAGTACTTCCAAGTTTCCAAAAGTACTTACAAAACGATATAATATTTTACTATTACTGAGAAATAGTTAAAAAATATATATATATATATATATATATATATATATATATATATATATATATATATATATATATATATATATATATATATATATATATATATATATATATATATATATATATATTTCTAAAGAAAAATACAACATTTAACAAACAGAGGTATATTAAATTTTCTAAGGGGCATTTGTTGAAACTACATAAGAGACAATTTTACAAAGGGGCGTATATATATATAGATATATATATATATATATATATATATATATATATATATATATATATATATATATATATATATATATATATATATATATATATATACACGCCCCTTTGTAAAATTGTCTCTTATGTAGTTTCAACAAATGCCCCTTAGAAAATTTAATATACCTCTGTTTGTTAAATGTTGTATTTTTCTTTTTTATATCCGACTTTAAAACTATTTAATTATAGGTACATAAGTAAATAGTTTTGTATTGGCATTTAATGGGAATATTAGGCTTGGAATCGATGCTGCAAGCAAACCCAAGGTAATAAAGTTTAATAAAATAAAAGTATTATAAATTTTATTAACAGCTTTTCATTACAAAACTCAGCACTATCTCTTTTTAACGAAGAAAATTATAAATTGCAAAAACCTACATAAATTCGAAAGGAGCGGCTAGTAAGTAATCCAAAAATGTCAACTAATATGTCATTTTCGGGGTTATCGAAGTCAAAATATCTAATTTTTCTAACACATGTTAAAAAATATGTTGGGGGGGGGGGGGAGACAGATAATAAAGGAGCAGTTTGGAATTTCTCCAAGAATGTTAATTATTATGTCATTTTCGGGGTTATCGAGTCATAAAATCTAATTTTGTCTAACAGATGATAACCAATTTAAAGGCGAGGGGGGGAGGGGAATTAAAAATAGCGGCTGAGAATTGCTCCAAAAATGTTAACCAATGGGTCATTTTCGGGTGACTGAGGTCAGAAAATCTAGTTTTGTCCGACCCACTACTATTTACCAAGTCGCCAAGCTCTATGGTGAAGCTTTTAAAAAAGCTGCGTCAGTGGATACTGCTGTTAATGGATTTAGGAGAACTGGGATATATACATTAAATCCAGATGTATTCGAAGACTGGATGTTCAAACCTGCAGAAACTACGGAAAGACAGGTTCAGAATAATTTACATGATGCCACACTAGAGGAACAAGTAAGGGTTAGTACATCTGTTACTGCAAAATATACAGAACGAATTTCAGTTGGAACAGAACCTGGTACGTCCGGAATTAGCAATCTTGTTAATCCTATAGAGGTTAGCACTCTAGCATAACTTCCTCTTTTTTAATAAGTCCTAACGACATATTAAAAATGCCACAAGCACCACATAAAAAGGCTAAAAACACAAACCGTCGGGGAAAAACGGTGGTTCTCACTTCAACGCCCTATAAAAACGAATTAGAGGGCAAAGGAAAAGTGGATAATGATAAAAAGAAGAAAGTAAGAAAGGTGTTAAGTGAAGTAAAAATTAACATCGAAAGAAAAAGTAAAAGAAAAGTGCTAAAGACAAACACACAAAATGATAGTTCTTCCGAGAGTGAAACAGAAGAAAATGTCTCTTGCATTTTTTGCAATGACATATTTTCTAATTCTAAAAGTATGGAAGGATGGATCCATATGCAAGAACTGGGCACATGAGGCATGCGCAGGAGTTGAGCCAAACGACTGTGATGCATTTACGTGCTATCTATGTCAATAATTTGAGGACATGTGCCTGAAAGCTTTAAATACTTTGTTGTGGTTTTTAAATATTTTTGTTTTTCTTTGTTAATTGCTAATCTAAGCAGCATTAGAGGTAGTAAATTTATATAAAAATATGCTAATCTACTTTAATTATATATATATATATATATATATATATATATATATATATATATATATATATATATATATATATATATATGTATATATATATATATATATATATATATATATATATATATATATATATATATATATATATATATATATATATATACCCCATTTTATCCCACCGAAAATCCCATCTTATCCGCCCCGTCGGCTAAGATGGGGTACTGGACACTGTTTTAAAAAAATTAATTTTTCGTATTTTTTCACTTACGGTATCTCAGTTTAACATTGTTTTCTTGATAGTTTATAGTATTTGCAATTAACCCATGGACATTTTAACACAAACTTTCTAAACTAAGAGGTATAATAGACATTCTAGTTCTAAGTACCCCATCTTGGGCAACTTTCCCCTATATAAGTATATTCGCCTGGGAACTACCCACTGCGATAACTAAGCGTGGGTTTACATAGAGGCGTATATGATTATGTCCTTTAGGGAAAAAGATGTTCGCGCTTTTGGAATTTACGTCTCAATAAAAATGTACATATCTTTAAAATCATTTTGAATTGATATCTGCCACTTAGAGGGTATACGTGTCATACCACGCTTTATTCTTTAATGAAAAAAACCAGTATGAGATTTTTTCCATATACGCCACTTAGTCAAAAGAGCGACGAGATGTTAAACTAACTAACGGGGGGGGGGGGGTGGGTTCAAAAGGAGCGGCTAGTAAGTAATCCAAAAATGTCAACTAATATGTCATTTTCGGGGCTATCGAGGTCAAAATATCTAATTTTTCTAACACATGTTAAAAAATATGTTAGGGGGGGGGGGGGCAGATAATAAAGGAGCAGTTTGGAATTTCTCCAAGAATGTTAATTATTATGTCATTTTCGGGGTTATCGAGTCATAAAATCTAATTTTGTCTAACATCTAACAGATGATAACCAATTTAAAGGCGAGGGGGGGAGGGGAATTAAAAATAGCGGCTGAGAATTGCTCCAAAAATGTTAACCAATGGGTCATTTTCGGGTGACTGAGGTCAGAAAATCTAGTTTTGTCTAACAGATGTTAAAAGAAATTATCGATGTTGTAGGTAGGGGGACAAAATGGAGCGGCTGAGAATTTTTACAAAAATGTTAATTAATGGGTCATTTTCGGAGTTATTAAGATCAGAAAATCTTATTTTGTCTAACAAATGTTACAAAGTATTGAAGCAGTGAGGCGAGATAAAGATAGAGAAAAAGATAAAGCAGGTGGGATGAGTATCGACAAACCATTTTTTTGCTAAAACTTTGTATATTATATTATTTTTAAGTAATATTGGGGTCAAAGAAGTCAATAGTTAATGCACAGAACAAATAAAAGAGAGGAGATATGAGAAGGGGGAAGGGAGAATAGGTGCACTACAATAAATACATAATTTTTTTAAATGAACTTTCACAAAAAGAAAGGCACTGAAAAGTATGAAATATTATTGCTGCGTATTTATTACTGAGGTTAATGGTAAGCTTAATTTTGTTTAAATTTAGGTAACTTATACACCAAAGTTTTAAACTTCAAAGTCGACGCGATAATTTATAAACAGTTAATAAGGAGTTGCGCTTACTTTAAAGTTGAGAACTTTCGAGTATGAGTTACCTAAATTTGAATAAAATTAAACTTACCTACGATTAACTTTGGTAATAAACAGGTACAAATATTATTTAATGCTTTTCAATGCTTTTCTTTTTGTGATGTAGGTTGGGTTGGTTTTTTTTGGGAAAAAAAAATTTATAATGAGTATATCTTACTTACCCTACTAGTGTGCTTGAAAGCAGATTCATCTTCTGGTGCATTATCATGTGGTTCTACTGTGACTACGTCAATTGATGCAGGAACAGCGTTGTTATCATTGACAGTTTGTGGCCCACCTGTGATTAATTGTTGATGATGTTCTTCCTTAAAAAATCAATAATAGCTATAAATTTCTTTATTACAATTTTAGACACAAATAGACTATATAAATCTGTGTACTGATACTCGTATCTACTTGTTTAGTCACTAGCGGGATATCGAATGACATTAAAATTTAATTACCTACTAATTTCGTTACATTTCTGCTTTCTAAGGAGTGAGTTTTTGCTATTTTTCTTCTTAAGTTTCTTATTTTTTTTTAATAAAATAACTTAAGATTGCTACCAATTTAAAAAGTAGATCTCGTTTAATAGAAAAATTCCATTTATCCCTTAACAAGCTACATACCCTTCTTCCACTGAAAATAGACAAAATAAAAGATATTTTATTTTTATAGAATCACGTATTTTTATAAATACCCTAGGCTAACGAACATATAGGCGATACCTAATTCAAAAATAAATAGAATTTATGAACAAGATCTGTTCTTCATATTAGTAAAATTTTTTACACCATCTTACTGACAAAAAAGTCGCCAAATCTTACCAGTGTACAATACTAAATACCTACCCCACTCTTAATACTTGTGTGGAATATTACAATTTTTTATGTAAAAAAAGTTAGCTTTTAATATCCATTAGTGTATACTAAAAAGGTTTAATTGAAACAGGGACAATGCTTTAAAATATTAACATATTTCTAAGATTTTTGACTAACCGTACTGTTTTATCCAGGACAGTTATATTTTTTAGCATCACTGTTCTGGATAAATCGCGATAATAGCAAACCCAGTAAAAGTACTGTCACCTTTTTGCTCAGGTTGGGTGAGCAAAAAGGTCGTCAGGTCTGCTCAGTTTTCATTGATATAGATATATATGTATCTATATCAATCAAAACTGAGCAAACCTGACCACCTTTTTTCTCAGGTTGGGTGAGCAGACATAGACAACGAGCAGTTTTCAATGACTGCGGTCAGGCCATGTATAGAATGGAAATACGCAACGGAACAAGGGGCCGTATTACAAGAAACAAGTGAATTCTTCGTTAAAATAAAATGAACTACAAAGTAAATATGATTTTAAAACCGTTTTAAATAAATTTTTGGTTAAATACCTAAATATCTATCAATTAAATAAATAAATAAATAAACATTTATTTCCACTGAACTTACAATGTAAGCATGGGATATTGTCGGGTACAAATAAATATAGAAATACAAT
Source organism: Philopedon plagiatum (assembly GCA_963971165.1). Classification (NCBI taxonomy): domain Eukaryota; kingdom Metazoa; phylum Arthropoda; class Insecta; order Coleoptera; family Curculionidae; genus Philopedon; species Philopedon plagiatum. Next base: position 47,403,317 of record OZ020190.1, on the reverse strand, counting down.
TTCACATATAAAAACATATTTAAATGGGAGATAGGTAAAATTTGTGTTCAGATTAATCACAGAAAATGCTGACCAACACAGCAATGAAACGAAACAGATACATATGTATATCTCACCCTAATGCATGTTTATTGTTAAGACAATTGCGAGCACATACTGAATAATATATTGAATCTAATGAAAAACTGCTAGGTAAATAAAAAATGAAAACCTTGCTGGATATAAGATTTACTCTTTACAAGCAACACTGATATCCACAAAAATGACATAGGATATTGTACTATCTATTTTTTGTTGATATTGGTTATATCTCGCATTCTAGTTTAATGGTATTAGTACCTAAATATGAAAAAACTGAGAAAGAATAAGAAGCATAGAGGAAGTAATGCGTTGTTCTTTTAAAAATATATACAAAATGTTGATAGAGACAGCGCTTTGTGTATGGGGTGTACTGTGGTGGATTTTTTAAACCACAAAATTATTTCATCTACTTAAGGAAACTTTTTGAGTTTCAGATAAAACTAAACGTATTATCGGCACAGATGAACTGTTTGTTTTAACCTGTCTGTATTACTGTGGATAATCAGTTTACAAACATTATTATAAGAAAATACCGAAAGTATTTTGTAAAATAGTGTTCAATAAACTAATTTCGTAGTTTTAAAGAAAATTACATTCTTTGTCTTACAGGTGTATTTAGCCTATTAAATTAATATTTCTAAAAATAAATACGAATAAATTTTGCGAAATTTAATAATTAATTAAATTAACACCTGTGTTCTTCCTCTTGATCTCGGACCATCTCGATCATGTGCAAAATTGTAAAGATAAGTGGCAAGATAAGCAATGGGGTCTTTTGGACGCTTGTTTGCAACTTCTGTGAGGCCTTTGATTAGTGGATCCCCAAGCGCTAAAATATAAAAATATTGTGAGGTAAAAGGTACTCATACATAAAATATTCATACGCAAGCACCATAAAACCAAGTTAATACCTAGCACAATCTGATCTAAAATTGGTATGCTATAGAGCGTGTTTCCGCGAGATCCCGTTGATCTACCTTGAACAGCATGTCACGTATATGTCACTAGATAGGTATATCAGTGCAGATATCACATGACTTGTAGTTCCCGGCCGTTCACGGTTGGTCAACGTCAAAAAATATTACATCTTCTTGAACCAGTTTATTTCTGCAAATGAACATGTTTGAATACAGCGCCATCCTGTTTACCAGGACCAAATATTTAACTGACACAAAAACTGAATAGGTAACAAACATTTTTGTCGGATTTTGTCAGGTATTATATACAGGGGGAGTTTTTTAAAGTGTCAAGAGGCGACATCTTGAAATCGGTTTAAAATATTTTCATAAAATTATGTTTATTAGGGAGATTGGATGAATTGAGAATGGATACGGGATGATTTAACATTCTTTGAGGCCAAAGCAAACCATTCTAAGCGACACTGTATAAATAATTTGTAAACATTGGCCACATCTTATTTGACCTTGTATTTTTGTACAAAAATTACGTTAGAAGGATCACAAGATTTACTAAAAGTAATAAAGCTCGAAATTACTTTATTTTCTGCTAAATAATAATAAATTCAAGTTAAAAAACTTTTAAATATTTTATTTGTAAAGGTTTATTTAAAGTCGCTCCGCGTCACTTTTTCTTTTCTAGTTCATTAGACAAAGATATACGTGTAACCGAGAGTTCAGACGTATTTCCTAAGCAACCGTCTTCGAACGTCCGTAGATCGTACCCTAATGTCATTCATCCGAGAAATGACATTTGACACCTGTCATTTAATTTCTCGCTGTGACAGTCGCTTCGTGTTTTTAGAAGAGTTATTTGTAATTTGTTGGAGTTCTTTTGTGCTATTCGAGACTTTTTTGTATAAAGACAATACCTGGATACTTCAAGATGGTTAAGCAGGTTAAATTCAGATCGTTTCATCGGAGAGTGTTTTTTCCAACCTCCAGAGGCGTGCTAGCCAGTTTTACAGTGTTAAGTTTACTATTTAAATAAAAACAAAAATAAAATTGTATGTATTAAGTATGACTTCTTCAATTCAATTCAATTCAATTCTCAAAAGAATACATACCCAATGTACCTAGTTTGGTTTTTATTCATTAAAAAAGAGAGGAAAACTTACCAGAAATGATCAAAACAAACCAAATTGAGCCCCTAAAAAGCAGGACTTCCTTCAATATGAATGAAACAGGCATGATTCTTTTTATGTGTACTAAAACGAAACTTACTACAGGATTCATTAAAAAGCTCTAAGATTTAGTAGTGATTTTAATTAAAGTATAGTTGATCGGTTTCGTTTTGACAAATTTTTGTCCTCTTACTGTTTAATAATTCGTCATTAACAACTTATGCGTTATTCTAGTATTTTAACAATTTGCTGGGTTTCCAAATGATTTTGTCTTGGAGCTTATTGAAAAAATGAATTTAGTTCTATTATTGTAGAAAATATATACTTCAATTTTCATTTTCTTTATAAGTTAAAAAAAAGTTGTGTTATCCTTATAGCTGTCGATGCAAAACTTTAATTGTCAAATTAGACCTATCTTAGCTATAGTGGATTGTGGGGTTGCTATGTTATTGAAGAGCGTACCTATGTTTAGATTTTACGTGTCTGCGACCATCAGTTTAAAAAAAATTGTTTGAAATTTCTAATTTATCGTGTTATTGTAGAACTAGTACGTAAAGCAATATTAATCAGTTTATAAGGCTTTAAATCTCTCATTGAATTCTGTCAAGAGTTCACATTTCTTAAAAGCAGGTTTTGCAATTTTTAAAACTGCAGAATAGAAATGCTCAGAAAACTAACTTTAATTAGATGAGCTTTAAAAGGCTTATTCATGTCCTATGTCCTCGGGACAAAAATTTGTGGTTTTTAACCTAGATCTTTGTAAAACCAAAAAAAGAAAGTAACTGCAATGAAGCCCTAGTTAGTTATAAACAATCGCAACTATTTGGTTTTTACATCAGCTATCATTCAAGAATACATTTTATTATTGAAAGCATTTAAGAATATATTTTATTATTGAAAGCTCGATCGAAATTTAAAAAAAGAATACTGCGAAAATTATTGATGTTCATACTTTGGTCAATTTGTAATATTGTGTGTGTGAATCATGGATGAAAAAAGAAATGTGAATAGTATCACAGACTTATAAATAACTCTTTGCCGAGAATAGTCGGAAGAAAGCGAGGTTAGCAAACGCTTCATTGAAATGTAGCGCCGACTGCTGCACACAGTTAAAAAAAATCTCTTTATTTTACAATTTAAACTGATTCGTAATAACAATATCCAACCCAACCATATTTTTAACCGTCTCACAAAAGAAATTTGGAATCGGTATGTTGTTTTTTTTTGATAAAGTTTAAATCATTGAAGCATTCCTACTTTAAAGGGTAATCCAACAGATACGATAACAGATCTTTAATTTTAAATTGAATAATAGCCATTTTGTGTCAAAATGTACAAGGTCAATATAAAAGTAAAAATACTTTGAGAAGCGAAGGTACAAAATTGTAAACATTATTTTCAAAACTGTATGCTATCTTTAAAAAATGACAATTTCACTTGATATTAAAAAAAAATCAATGCCCGAGGCAAACTGTAATAAAATTTACATTTGGTATAATAATAACAAATATATTTTTATTTAAAAAACAGTAGGGGATTTGCTTCTTGTAATTTAAGCTTCCATATTGGGAACCATACTGCTAAATTTTATTATATAAACATGTAGTAACTAAATTTTCGGTGCAAAAAAACACGTTACTTTTATACCCTAAAAGTGAATCTATACCCCGCCCATGGACATTTGCTTCACGTCCATCGATTGGTAATTTAACGACAACCGCTCAGCTGTTGAGAGGACAACAGAGAGAGAGCAACACTCCTGAGAGCCGTTTATTCGATTGACAAAAATTGGATCGATTGGGATCACGTTACGAAACTATTTTATCTCTATCTACTACAATTCTTGATTCAATTACGTGTTTCCTTAAAGTTCGTAAACTGATCCGGATCGATTCAATTTTTGTCAATCGAATAGAACTCTGGGGTACGATGTTTTCATAACAAACAACAAATAAACAGGTTATACGTTCGATACGCTAACAGTATACGGAATATCGAATCCTTTCTTAATTCATCCAAGGGGGGACATATTTAAACATATTTTTGAGTGGGTGGGGGAGAGGAACTTTGGGATTTTAAATGGAATGCGATGTACTTTTTTATAAAATTCGAATCTACGTAAAAAACTACGTATGTGTACAATTTTTTTTTGACTTTGGATTTCGGTTACGGCTTTATGATTTATTAGGTTATAAAATAAAAAAAAACATTTAATTTCAACTTATTTATCGTCTGTCATGCTTAAAAAGTTGTTTGAAATGTCCCCCTTCAACTTCCACATACTTTCTCACTCTTTTTCTAAATGAATTTCGTACCCGCTGTAACATTTTAGGTGTCACTTATAAGCAGGCAAAGCGGATTCGGTCTTTCATATCATCTAAAGTTGTAGGTGCAGTCGCCATCACTTTGTTCTTTATAAAACCCCACAATAAAAAGTAAAGTGGGGTTAAATTCGGGGATCTAGCAATAAACTGAGAAATAATCGTTAAAACATCAAATTCTCAACTGACTTAAGTAAAAATAATGCATTTCCATGGAATAATAATTCTCAAATAAGTGAACTTCATTTATTGGTAAAATTTGTTTACTTTTTAAATTTAATTAAAATTTAGTTAACCTTAATTTTGTAACCGAAAGAGCAAATCAAAGAAATTGTGTACGCATTGGTACGCAGTTTTTTACGTAGATTCGACTTTTATAAACAAAAGTACATCATCCCATTTAAAATGTCAAAGTTGACCCCCACCCCTCAAAATAGGGAGAGGGGGTAAACGTCAATAAAATTGTTTAGATATGTCCCTCCATCTCCCTATTAACTCACCAACATTTCATGAAAATATTTTAAACCGTTTTCAAGATATCGCCTAGTAACAGTTTAAAAAACTCTCCCTGTATACTATAAACTGACAATGACATCACCTCATTCTACAAAACGGTAGAGAAACGTGAGTAGTTTTTATAAAAATAGAATTTGTAACCGTGGTATAATTTCCAGGCGACAACTAATCAAACTCAGAAAGCAGAATATAAGTACACCATCTAATAAAGGAATTTCTTCTCAATACAGTTACTTATATACTTGTAAATGAGATTTGTTTTTGCATAAAATATGGCTTTCCAATAGTTTTAATTTCTTTTATTATGAAGTATTTGCTGTTACACATGTAGCTGTCATTTCTCCCCGAATAAATCCTAGTTTCCATAATTTTTATAAAAGCTGTATTTTTGTAGTACTTATTTAAAAACGCAAAGGGTTACACTTTAGAAAATTTTATACACGAAATGCTTTAAGCTTTTTGCAAATTTCTAAGGATACTGTATTGAAAGTACGATGGCTCTGCAGGCCCATGTTACGTTTTAAAATTCGTAAACATTGCCACATATTAAGTGGAAATTTATACTTAATTTCTCGAGATTTCCAGAAAGTAAGTAGAAATTTCCAGATACTAAGTGGAAATTTCCAGATACTAAGTGGAAATTTCCAGATACTAAGTGGAAAAATTTGTTATCGCATCGTTGACGCAAACAGTTTATAAAGTACCTAAGTACCGTTTAAATATCCTTAACGCAACTTTTAACGTTGTAGCTCTTGTAGTGATTTCGATTGTTTAAAAATAAACTAAAATTTTGTACCTTGTAATGGGTAGGTATAGGAGATAGTATTAAATTCTATTTTGATATGGAACTAACCCATGTAGAAATTATGTCCTTTCTTTGACACAAAGAACATTATTTGATGAGTTTCAGGACGTTAAAACGCATTTTAAGAAATAATCGATAGTACAGAAGTAAAAATTCTACCGAATTAAATATTATAGTGGCTTCTATTGAAAACAAAATAAACAAATCTGGGCAACTTCATACATCTGAAGGAATATTTTTTAGTTAAGGGCTGCTAAAACTAACAACTATCGTAAAGTAATTGCATCCTACTACTAGAATACAATACGCGATTTACAAGGTTTTGACCGATGCATAAGAGCCGACAACGGAACCGCAAATAGCCATATTGAGAAGATGAAGCAATTTTTACAGGAGAAATATTTTAAAGAAGCTTCAGTAGCCCCCTTTCTGAGTCCAGCCAACCAAAGAATAGTCTTGGTGGAGTATTTTAAGAAAACATCATGTTCAATTTTGGATTAATTTTTGATTCAATGAAAGATAACTACATCTTTTATGGAAGTTTTATAGATCGATCATCGATCTATATTATAGTTCTGTTAGTATTTAGAAATTTCCAGATACTATTTGGAAATTTCCAGATATTAAGTGGAAATTTCAAAATACGATCTGGAAATTTCCAGATACTAGGTGGAAATTTCCAGATAGCATTTGGAAATTTCCACATATTAAGTAAAAATTTCCAAATAGTGTCTTGAAATTCCCACTTAATATGTAGCCACGTTTATGTATTTTAAAACATAACACGGCCCTTGAGAGCCATCGCATCGTATGAAAGACCTTGATATTTCATTAAATGGCTGTTTTTAAGTTAATTTTCTTTATTTGACCAGAGTTCCCTTTTCAGTTTGACATATTTTTATGTACTATTAAAAGAAGCAAAAAAGGTTGGGTTGGGTTTGATACTCCATTTCTTATGCAATCTGCTACTTAGAAACATGAAATATTATTTATTTATGAGAAGCTCGTGCATATATCAATGATTCTGCAAAAATTTTACGAATAAATGTCAACAAACACGACTAATGGAAATAAGCAAAATTTATTTAAATAAACAAATACGACGAACAAATACTAACTGTTTGTCTTAATGTTAAAATAAATTAATCACTTAAAAAAGAAGCACTGTAAGGTGGATATCCTACATTAAGGTACATACAGTTAATGTAACACCAACATTATAGGTGTAATAATAAGGCCTGAGCATTCACAAAATTCCAAAAAATTTTCCATTTGTTATTTTTTCCGGACCGTAGGGTATAGTTATCACTAATTAAACCGATAAACTCTGTCTAACGTAACACTTTTGTGTTGGCAACGGAATTATCCGCTATCCTGAAAAAATAATATAACCAACATCAGCTGATTGACATTTATCGCCCAGGGTCAGACATTTCGGATTTTTGGCATTTGTCGATCGTTTTTCTTGTGTTTCAAGTGTTTTTGGGTGTTTTAATTGTTTTTTTGTTGTATCATTTAATGTTTTATTTTTTTTTGTCTGTGGACTATTTGTTTCTGATATTTTTTTATACATAATTCATCCTGTTTTAGGTAAGTTGTCAGTTTGTTTAAAAATTAATACAATCTCATAGAGAATAAATACTTTTTAGAATATGGATCACAATAATTTGTGTCACCAGTGCAAGAGAATCGAGGTCGATCTCAAAGTTGTCCAGGAGCTGTTTTAAAAAATAGTTTCGGGATGCTAAAAGAGCTGCTCTTCGATTAAGTATTTGGTTTATATTAACTTCCCATAAAAATGAACAATTAACTCCAAGCATTTCTCATTACAGCATAAGTAGTCCTGGTCGAATGTAAATACAATAATTTCGTCTTAACAAAAATATTTCCAAATTACGCCCTAATCGAATAAATAAATTAATAATCAAAAATCACTCTTTTTTGTATTTTTTACAGCGGGTTTGCTTAGGTTTGCTTAGAAAACACGTTTTTTAAAATTGTTTGACCTCAATTTCGAAAAAATTTTAGAAAAAAAAACTTCTAATATAATAAATCCCTAGAGACCGATTAAAAAAAAATTCAACACAGTTTACAGTGCAGAAGAAACAGAAGATTTGTATTTAATTTTTGGAGCTTGCCTGCAATAAGAACCAGTAGCAAACAGCGGAGGGTTCTGCGGCTAACTTCATTCTATAACTAACTGATAAAAATGATTATGAAAATTTAATGCTCATTGTTCAATGAAAAAATAAATAATCAAAAAGACGCTTGCAACGAAGACCACAACGATTTGTCAGAATTTACCTTGGGATAACTTCTTGTTCTTCTTAAATACAAAGTTGCGTTAAGTAATCAATCACGATCAACTGAAAGTGATAATGTTTATTAGAATACAGCTTAAGGCACAGTTCAGTTATTTCGAATTGGCTTGTTCAGCCATTTCGCGTTTTCAATAAATAGTTTAATATTATTGTAAAATCCAGTGGCGGCTGGTGAAATTTACAAGTTATATAATATCTCTGTTGCTAACTACGGGACCCATGTCAAGTTCAGTCAGGTATTTGTATGTTTGTAGTGAGCCTACTAGGAATGTTTTGGTAAAGAAAAAATATTTTGTAATTTTCGAAAAAAGTTGAATTTTTGCTGAGCCCCCCTGAAAAAAAATTAACACGTTTATTTTATCTGTTTTTTTTTGAGCACCTAAGCAAACCTAAACAAAATTTACATCATTTTGTCGAAAAATTTTTAATTTGAAGAAAAAAATGTGTTAGTAGAAAGTTATAGCAATTTGAATTTTTTTAAAAATATATTTGAGGTTTTAAAACAATTTAACCGACTATAACTTTCTGCTGAAACAGTTTTCTCTCTTCAAATTCAAAATTTTTTGACAAAATGGTGTAAAATTTGGTTAGAAAAAATAATAAATAAAATACCTAAACGTGTTCATTTTTTCCGCAAAAATTCAACTTTTTTAGAAAATTACAAAATATGTTTTTCTTTACCAAAATATTCCTAGTAGGCTTACTATTAAAAAACCTGAACTTGGCATGGGTCCCGTAAGTAGCAACAGACATATACACCTTTAAAATTTCACCAGCCGCCACTGGTAAAATGATTCAATCGAAACACGCACACAAAAATATTAAGTCGGTTGAACGAATAATAATAAAAATATTAAGGTCTATTCGTCCATTCTACGAAAAACAACTGACCGTAGTGGGCAATGTGGCGAATCAAATTAAGGATACGGCAACACCGCCATTCGCCCCTTCGGCCGTTTTAACAGAGAATGTTTATATTTTCGTAGCATTCTTCGAGTTAAACTTTATTTTGAAACTTTTTTTGGAGTGCCTAAGTGTATTTAAATATAACTACAACAATAATAGTAAAACCCAAAAGTCATTGTGGAGTCTCAGCTTTGCTCCCGTCCGTCATTCGGTGAATTATGGTTAGTATTTCTTTGTTGCTCATGCGTAAATATCCTTTTTAGGTTTTCCCATTTTCAAGTTCTCTTAATGTTTCCGTGTAATAATTCGGTATAAATTTCGAATATTACGTTTTTTTTAAAACTTGATAAGCTGATAACATATCATAACCTCAATGACCAACCCGCAATGCTTAATTTATTTCTTAAATTTGGGTTGCCCATCGTGAAACTACGTCACTAGAGCCCATCTCCTCGTTTTATAATGAGCGATGTTCGAGCGTTATTTTGGGGGTGAATTTGACCACAAAAAATTGTAATTTTTGCAGAATAAGCTTTTCGAATGGAGTACTTTTGTATTATGAAATAAAAAAATGCTGGATAAGCCCATTGTAATTAACTACAAAAGTGTCTTGTCAAAACTTGTATTGATAACTTTTATGTTTAATTTTAAAAATCTCTTGTCAATTTAAAGAGAACAAAAATAAAAAAAATGTTGACACTTTTGTACAATATTGTTTTAAAAAACTATCCTCAAAATTAAGAAGTTAATAAAAACATGGCTAAAGTTTATTAATATGCAAAAATTGAGAATAAATTCTCTAACCACCTGAAAATTCCTTATACAATAAGGATTTCAACAAATAATGGCAAAACAGCTATTCTCCGGGCTATATGCCCCTCCGAGCGCTGAATTACATGCCAAAATTTGCTGTATTTTCTTCTAACACAGTTGGATAAGAAAATACTAATGTTTCGAATGCAAGAAACTACCAGGAAGAAGGAAGCTTTTTCTTTAGTTAGAATGTCGTCACCTGCAGACCGGTTTCGAACTCGTTGGTTCTCATCGGTACAGGATAGACGAACATACCAACCTACCGAAAAAGTAATCCCTTAAAGCTACAACTGTCGTACTGCATAAGCAGTGAGACACAGGCAGCGCCATCCATTAGCAGTTTCAAGCATTCAGAGTAGAGTTTACCGTAAGGTAATACGTTTGAAAGTTTATTAACACTAGCGAAATTGTGTATTTCAGCCTACTGCTAAATAGGCCTTAAGTCGAGCAATTTTCTTCAGTAATTCCGCCAAAAAAGCCTTCTGGGTATTATGATTATTATTAATATAGTGCTAGCCATTAGCCTTACTTGGTTCAAGCCAAATTTTAAGGTATAAAGGGTCAATACTTTAAATGAATATTTCAATTTTAATTTATTATGGGTATTACTTAGCAAAAACATGTTGTCGCATGCATTTATCTTTAAATACGATGCATTGAAGCTATTAAACTACCTATATAAATTTATATTTTTATAATAATTACCATTTCTATATTTATGATGTTTGCGGGCGATATTATAATATGTACGTAAGCACTAGTCGGGAAAACGCTGAAAGGGTGAAGGAGGGTTGGAGGAGATCCTTCGAAGATCGAGGCCTAAAAATCAGTAGGAAGCGAACTAAGTACATGGAGTTCAACGGGGAAGGAAGAAAAAAGGCAAGGGCGGAAGAAGAATAGCCAACTATAGTAAATAACAGTGTTTTCAGCGACTTAGAAAATCTGGAATTGTCAGGAAAATAATATTAGGTCAGGGAAAGGTCTAAAAGTCGGGGAATATTGCCAACTAATCTGGAAAACGCGCAGCAAAAAATCCTAAAACAAATATTTACGTTATACTTTGACCGACTCATGAATATTCTACCTTACCTGCCATTGTATTTCACATTTGGACGTAGCTGTGCAAAAAAGAACCAAGCGACAAAATTCCAACATTTGAGAATTTTAGCTTAACTGATATCTAAAGGTCGATATTACATTTTTCAGAAAAGAACGACGTAAAATTGAAAATATATCATTAATATTACATTAAGCCACTTTGCTAAAATGAACCAAGCGACATGGTTCTTTTGTGCAAATTATGATTGTAGTTATTATTTATCTGCATCCTAATACGCGGTTATTTCTTGCGATTTTATAACCAAAATTTTCCATGTCACTACGTTCAAACAAGAAAAAAAGGGGTAAATGGGGAAGAAATAAGTTGACTAAAAACAAGAGAGACATATATCTTAAATGAAAATCCCTTCTCCATTTGCATGAAACAAAATTTTGACGAGATGGCCATTGAAGTTGATATTTTTAAAAAAACACGCGGTCGGCCCTTCAATGGATTTTATAAGAATAATCTAAACATACTCTGGTGTAATTGAATATGAATTTTGAAAGAAAAGTTAAAAGATATAAAGTCATTTGTTTCCTAAAGTATTTTACTTATTACTTTTCGTCGATAAAGACACGGAACATGACGGGTTTGGAGGTATTTCTGATTTTAAACTGAACGATTAGAAGTTTTCACATTTATACTATTTAGATTAGGTTTTTTTTATCGAAGGACCAGGTTAGGGTTCCCCTATCGATCGGTTGGCCAGAACCAGTGGAAAGCGGTAAGGTGGAAAAGTGCCGCAGGCGAAAATTTTTCGGAGCCACGCCCAAATTTTGCTAAATTTCGTTAAGAATTTACCCAACTATTACCTAATTTCGTAAATTAAATTATTATTGTTTTTTCACTTTTCGCCTAAACGAGGTAATAGATCTAGAGTAGACAATGTTTTAAGTTTTGGGTAATTTAATACGTATTTATTTACTTTATTTTTGGTATGTGGGCCGCGAGCCGCGGGTTGGAGAACCCTGATTTAAATAGTACAAGTTGTTTTAGATTTTCAAAATAAATAATATTTTCTTTTTCTATTCATCCTTACTTTTGTAGTTCTTTTGACCTAATTACCTAAATTTTAAAATGCAACAACGAACCAAGCGACTTTTAAAAAAAAAATAGTAAAACAAAAATGAAGATAAATTATTGCAAAAGTTACATATTATTATTATTACGCGGAAAAAACTATAAGACAATTTCTATTATTGTACTGAATTAATTATACTAAAAAAAACTTTAAACCTCATTTTCTGAAAATTTGCTTTTTGTCGCTTGATTCTTTTTTGCATAACTGCGTCCATTTTTCATTGTCCCTCGGATCAAATGAAACTTTTGACGGTGTACTGAACGTTATTGAAGATTAAAAAAATCATTTGATAAAAAAAGTTGAAACTTTTATTAATACGTTAAAAAATACCCATAGTAGAAATTCTATATATATATATATATATATATATATATATATATATATATATATATATATATATATATATATATATATATATACATATATATATGTATATATCTATGTATAAATATATTTAAATTAAACCTCGGGCGTTGCCACTGGTAAAATGAGAAAAACCGGTTCTTGCTTAAGGGACTTCTCTTTATGTATTAAAAATATTCACCAAGTTTCAACTTGATACTAATTTGTGTATTCTAGATATTTAGGAAAAACCATTTCAAAAAAAATGTAAACACCCTGTGTATTAAAAACAAAGTCGTTTAGAACCTATGAATTTTTTGTCTTAAAATCGAGTAAGGAATAATACCCTGAAGTTGGGCCGCATACTTTATTAACACCTTGTATATTATCACAAACGGGAAGAAATAGTTTAATGCTTTTACTAGGACAGTTACGAAATTTAAAGTTAAAAAGGTGTTAGCAATGTTTATATCCTAAAACTCGTCGGAAAGTTACTGTTTAGTTCCTGAGGGTTCAAGATTTTAAAACAATACCTCTCTATTTTCAGAAAAAAAATCTACCACCTAAACAAAGTTTTGTTTGCTCTACTGGTGTCATAAAAATACTATAGAAAAAAATAGGCATGGAATTTACTAATAAAAAGTCATGGAAAACCGGTAAAGTCAGGTAATTTGAAAATTTAAAATCGCTGAAAACTCTGAATAATTTTAAATGTTCATTCCAGTGTCACAAAAGATAGATGGATGATTTTGAAAATAATATGCAGAGTTCAAGAATTGAAAGAAAGTCTCCTGCGTGTGCTGTAACCGTAGGATCCTTAGATTATGTAAAAACAGATACCTTTATTTACATCGATTTTGTCGTCAACAACACCTCACAGTCGCTACAAGGGTGGATGTGTTAAATTAATACAATAGCAGCATTGCCAAGATTGGAAAAAGTAAATCCGGAGGAGCAAGAGCCCATTTATCGCTACGCCTCTGGGTCCAATATTGATTTCGCGAGGGGACCCTACGATGTTGCGTTAAGCTACTGCGCAAAATTTAACCAGCATGTTTTCATTAAATTAAGATCCGCTTGTTTTAACATTGACATTTGGCAACCCCGCATGACGATTATACTAAATGTGCGCCATGCGATTCACGCGAATTATATTATATAGGGAGTTATGAAATTCGCTGCATATATTGAAACCGGTAAATCCTGTTATAAATTCAGATGGGGGGGGGGGGGGGGAATAGTCATAAATGGCGCTTTTCCACTTTGCTAAGCTAGATATGGCCCTTTAAAAAGAAAATATTTTAACAACTGCGCACCACTAAAGACATGGCCATATAAAAACAATGAGTTAGGTTGTTGTGTTGCCAGGTTTCTCAACAACAATTCTATGTGACAAGTTTGAAGAAATAATATTTTTGTTACCGGTAAAGAAAGAAGTCCTACTAACTTTTCCAAAATTCTTAATTTCAAAAAGTTTAAATACTATAACACAAATAAAACATTGCAGAGAACAGCTGTTCACGCCAAGAGTAAAATAATAACGCTTAAATAAACACCCAGAAAGGTTGTGTTTTACTATTTTACTATCTTACAATGCACATCACTAAGCACATATAATATTTTGTTAATACTAATAGCACTATTAAAGGGCTAAAACAATTTTCTTTTACTAATTAATAAACAGGAAGCAAAAATTTACACGGCATTATCTCATCAATCAGCTGACAGCACGTGTTCAGTGAACCAAGCTAGAGGTCGAAGGCACGGTGGCGAATTAAAAGGTCAACTACTTCTTCGCTCATTTTGTATTTAACAGAATGTTTTTTTTTTTGACAAAATTTCCTTCTGTAATCAGAGAACTTTGATTTTAATTTTATAATGCTGTGTAGTTGTGCTCAATTTATGTACGTTATCAAATAGTATGTAAATTATGTGAAGGTCTAGTGCGATCATCGGAATAGATGTGTTAGTAAATTATGTAAGGCTCTACTGCGACCACCGTGTTGCGTTTTGATTTTTAACCCTTTTCTAAAGGCAGAAAGTTTAAGCTAGTGGGAATCACGCTAATCGCATTAATAACCTAATAGGTAAGTCATAATTCTTTGTGTTAACGATATAACATAGCCTGTTTCGTTCTGCTTACAATTTCAACTTAATTTCTCGCATGTATGGTCCATGTTTTCCCATATTACGTAAAGAAATTGCTATTAAATTATAAGCCATATTTTTAGTAAAATAAGTCTTTGGAACTAAAATGCTTTGGATTATTTTCAGTTTTCAATAAAACTGCTAAAAATGAGATGCCAAGGTAATACTTAAGTTTGGAAATGCAGCGGCTGGAGGCGTCGGACACTGGAAGGAAACAGTATTGGGAATGTCTGTAGACTACCCTACGAGTCACCCATTCCAATATATTAAACCATTTTCACAACACCCTGTATATATACTATTAACTTTTTATCCTCACTATATCACTATATTACTTTCTCCCATTCGCGTAATTGTTTAGATATTGGCGCATGGCGATTTATGAATGGACAGTTTCATCTGTTCTTACTTAACCTGAGATAGGATGAGTGCAAGGAATAGGTCAGTGACTCATGAGTAAATGAATGATACGACGATAAAATTAACGATAATCTGACAGAAATGAAAACGTTAAGACAAGATATATATGTGGGGTAACAATAACAGGAATTAACGAATAAAGAAAACAACCAAGGTGTGCAAATATTTAACAACGCAAACTATACTGGAAGACTGCAATGGTTCGGATATCTGATAAAATAGGAGATAATCAGTATGTTGACATAGCAATGGTAGTGTAGGGAAGGAGAGGTTGTGGAAGATCAGATTAGAGGTGGGTGGATGGGGTCAGGAAGGATCTAGGGGAAAATGGTTTAATAAAACAAGAAGCATAAGCCCAGGTGCTGTGGAGATGAATATTCAGAAATGTCCACATGATACAAAGTTGGAAAAATTTGAAATTAAAACAGAAGGAGAAAAGATCAATTTCTAGGTACATTATATACGTAATATAAATACTTACAGCAATTGTTTTATTACTTACTTATTACTTACTCTTAATAGTACTTACTTGAAGCGAGATATCTTCCTTCCTCAGTAGCAAAGAAAGGCATATCCACTTGACCATTTTCCTCATTTATTTGGGTGGTTAAATTGTCTGAAACCAAAGAATTTCTTGAGGATAAAAATAATAAATCAAAATGCCAATTACATGTTAAAGGAAATATGTAGTCACATATACAGAAACATCGACAATTTTAAATATTTTTAATCATCGATTTATTAAAAACAAGTAGAATAAAGGAGCTATTAAAGATCAAGTGACAAAGCTCAGAAAAGTTCCTTACTATAGGGAATTAGATGTAGGTAAGTACACGTATTTTAAGTATATTCTTTTCATCATCAGGAAGTTTGTTATGGAAAAAAAGTTTTTTTTATTAAAGTGTTAGAATATATTATTAGATATTATATTAGGCAAATATTTTTTATAGTTATTTCTTAAAATAAATAAAAGAATATAAATGATATTTATAAGGTAGCGTTTAATGTCACTTAACATTAAGAAAATATACGAAATATTTAGTATTTAGTCGTATATCGATGGTTAAAAATTATCATAATGCTGAATTCAAACAATTTTTTGGTGGATCTATTTCATGTGTTGGTGTAAAAATCCTTAGCTGTGCAAAACACTTTCAACACATAAGCACAGAGCAAAACTAGAGTAAAGAAACACAGTGTCAAATATAATACACACCACTTGTAACACACGGTGCATCAGTGAGAACGACGTCAAAAACAATGACATAAAAAAATTATACTTAAATTAAGGACAAAGATTGTGATGTAGGGGCCCAATGTCTTTAAAATGCAAGTTGTATTTTATAGTTTATATAATTGTCTTTTAAAAAAAAAAAAAAATTAAGCGTACGTTTTACTTATTATAAAGTAATGTTTAAATACTTAAAAGTGTTAATACATCATATTGACCTGAAATTTAATCGTTGTGCTCTAGCTATTAACTCCTTAATATATTAAAAATGCAAAAAAATAAATTCTTTGCCAATGCAATAGAAGACCGTCAACAAACTCGAAAGAAACGGATTGTTTTTGATTGTGGTCCAGGTGTGCTCCTACAACAAGGCCACAAAGCGAATAACCTGATTGTAAGCCTGCCGAATAAAGGGTAAGGGCTCAGAACTCGCTATTGCAGGACACCTGGACCAAAATCATAAATAGTCCCAGACTATTTTTGACGATCTTTTATTGCATTAGCAAATGATTTATTCCTTTGCATTTTTATTTTATTACCTATAGACTAAAAGAAGTTCCTTTACTTGTAAACATGGTGATTTTTTAAATTAATAATTACTGCAGTTAGAAACTTATCACTTATTCAACAAACCAAAACTACCCATATGTCCAACTGTGTTGGCCCAATACAAATATACAATCATCTTGAATTTTAGAGAAAATTTTCCAAAAATTTGAATATTTTCTTTTAAATAAATAATTAAAATATTAGAGTTTTTTAATACATTTATAACCCCATGGTGTACCATATAAACATATGAACCTAACTATCAATATTTCATAATAAAACCTTTTTTGGAAAAATACGGTTAACGTTGAGGAAAATTTAATTTTTTATACAGAACTCCTAAAAATTTAAAAGCATTAATTTTTCAGAAAGATGTACTATTCTGTTTCTTTGATTGTAAGAGGACTAATATTTGAAAAAAGTGCTTAGAGTCATTTTTGCAGTCAAAATCCAAAATTTCACCCTTTTACTTTTTCTTAAATACGGTACGAATACTGGAAGCGTACGAGCATATTGCAATTACATTACTTTTGACACATAAGCTACACTGATAACTGGCAATGATATCAGTACGATCTACAGTCCTTGCCTACAATCTAACTATACAAATATTTTGTTACATATAGATAAAAAGAGGTGATAACAAAATAGTGCAACTGAAAAATGCAGAATAAGCGAGATTTAATTGAAATTTGGATTTTGATTGCAAAAGTAATTATTTTCTCCTATAAATAAAAAATGGAGGTAAAAAATATTTGTTTTCAACGTGCATCGTATTCTTTTATAAAGCGACCATTTTAATGAGAATCCTTTTTTCTCGAAAAATTAAAAATTAGGTCCATTTGTGATGTACGTAACCCAATTCGGGGGCGCCCTGTAGATTAAATATGTATTATTTTTATGTACCTATTTAATATATTTAAGACGTACAAGTGAAAATTTAGAAGAAATGTTTTATAGAAGAATGATTAACCCCAGTATACAGGGTAGGATAAATTCCTACATATGTTTTTAGAGAAAAGAGACGGGACACAATTTTTTTATTGAGCGATACGACTATAATTAACTGTTCAATTCACTAGCTTTGGGTTATACACTTGCATTTTAAATCAACTGAGAGCAAAAGATCTCATGATGTTTGTTTACTGACCTACTATTAGATCTCCGTCCATAACGTGTTTGATATTTACAAAAAAGTTGAAAAAATGTAAAACTTTGGCACTAGCATAGAATATTTATATGGACAATACAGTTATATTAATAATTCCTAAGATCTATGTTTACAGAAATTATAATAATAAACAAAAATTGTTGACAAAAATTAATTTTTTTATTCTAGTCTACAGATGATGACTTTTTCTTTTTAAAAATGTTGACAAACATTGCCGCTATATGCAAAGAATTTGACATTGCCATATCTTTTTCCAGTTGTAAAATATTCGCGACTGCCGTTGTGAAATCTCTAAAACATCTTAATTCAGTAACTCCAACCGTAACGTAGTTTCCTAATTTAAAAACATCAGCTGTGCTTGTGTTTCTCTGGTAAGTAAGTCCTCTTACTGTACACAAATTCTGTAGATTGTCCGGCTCTTTAAGAAGGTTTGGACATTTCAGGGTAAGGTTAAAGCGAATGCCACAGCCTAACACTGTTGGTCTAGAAGACAGATACCCAAGCTTATCATCAAATTTAAATTCCAGTTTATTGTTCAAGATAGCCATCAGTCTGGCTAGTCTAGAATATGTTAAGCCAAGTGTTCCTGGGGATACATGTGGTGTGCACGTAACAATTCTAATATGATCTAACACGTTAACGTATACTGCCAGATTGAAACTGTTACTAATAAAAACTCCTCTCCCGTATGGCCAGAATTTTCCGTGTAATCTGTCAGACTCTGGAATGTTCCATAAAGGTATCAAGAGACTATTACTAGCTAATATTACCCTTGCTTCTGAAGGGTCTTCAAGAACTTCGTTCATTGTATAATAAATGCCGCTGCCTTTTTCTTTAATTTCGTCTGCTGAGGCATTGGGGTAAAGAGCTCTAGCTGTCTGGTTATTTAAAAGCACATTTGTTACAAGTCGTTCGACTAATTCTAACTCGCTTGGCGCCAGTGATTTGGGAAATTCGAAGTCTATTAAATTTCGTGTGCATTCAAGTGTTCCTAAAAATGTTAGCGATTTAAAACCCATATAATTTTGTAATTTAGTTTTGTAATGTATGTTCAACATGCTGCTATATCTATACCCATTTTAAAATTATAAGGTCATGTTGCAAGTCTTTATATACTTTTTTGTAGCCCCTAATTAATCATCAATGAAAACGTCACATTTTGGGACAAGGCGTACGGAATGAAGGGTCGTAATAAGAGAAACCCACGAATTCTTCCATCAAGTATTAAAAATTAAATCAATATTCTTTTAAAACCATTTACCGACAGTAAAATAATTTTCCATTGGTATTATATCGCTTGCGCTTATGCCATTAATTTTAAACCACGCAATAATAATACTTCCGTCAACGCCAATTACTGAACACTGAGAAAGCCCTTTTAACAAAATGACATTGCAGAGTTATTGTGTGACTGAATAACATCACACTTTAAAAGTTCCAATAAAAATTTCGTCAGCATTTAAATAATTCTATATCTAAAGAACTTTCAGATATAAGAGCTATTTTCATAATTTAATAGTCATGGCGATCTAAACGTAATAAATTACACCAAAATTGCGAAAATTTGTTAAAAAGGTTTATAACCGCTATGTCAATCAAACCATAGGATGAGCCTTCGAGCAAGTTCAATTTTCAAAGGAACGAACCAATAGTTTACAACTTACCTTTGCATTTTTATAGTTCGCATTTCAAAACCTTAATAGTCATGATTTTGGGAAAAATATTTAGCGAGAATGAATCCATCTATGTATATTAGGCAGATTATCCGATTGACCTTTTATACATCCTTCATTAATAATAACAATTATTGTTATTTGAAACAAAGTACGAAAATAGGTTTACATTAAATTTAATTCTTATGAGTAGAGACCGGATTTCAATATTACATGACGCAAAAATCAGGGTCGGACTCAGGTAACTGATAGAAAAGGTAAATGAAATGAAATTATTATTAGATGTTATCAGTTTGCATTTAAATGAGAATGAATTATTGAATTATTGCCCCTAAAAAATAAGAAGAACATACTTTAAGTGCGCCGGGTTTATATAATAAACATTACTTTTAAATATTTTTAGTTAACCAATGTGATGGATGATCGAAACTTGGTACAACTAATAATTAATTACGATTTTATATACTATCTTTTAATATACACATTGTTGTTGAAAAATCGCGCGCCGTTTGCCGTAATTTTAAATAAATTTTTTTTCTCTGGAATGGTCTTGTAACATACATAAAAAGGTCAAAATGGCACACAATTTTACTGTCCGGGCGGGGCATAAATCGACAACCGGTAGTCGACCTCTGGTGCCAGGCAGTACCAGCCTGCGCAATCCACGTGCGCGCGGCAAAGTGCGCTCCCATATTTTTGTTTTGTTTTTTTTGGAACTTTTATTTTCCCAACTTTTTTCTCGACTTCTTTATTTTTCGTTTTTTTTTTACATTTGCGCGGTAAACCAAAATGCGTACGACGCGTAAACCGAGCGTGCTAGACATGCGCACGGAATTTCAGGGGAAGTACTGTGGTGTGTACATTTGAACCCTTCCACTATTAAGAATATATCTCGAATTGTAAAGCGTCAACTACGTATTAAACTTTTTAGCTTTGTTTTCTCAAACTTTTTTTCGATTTCTTTATTTTTCGTTTTTTTTTATTTAATATTTTTCGGTTTTTGAAATCTGCGCAGTAAACTAAAATGCGTACCACGCGCAAACCGAGTGTGCTAAACATGTGCATGGAATTACAGGGGATGAACTTTGGCGTCCACATTCGAACCCATCCACTTTTAAGAATATATCTCCAATAGTAAAGCTACAACTACGTGTTTAACATTAGAGAACGGATTTTAATATTACATGACGCAAACATTGGGGTCGGATCGGGGTAAATGATAGAAAAGGTTAATGAAATTAAATTCTTATTATATTTTGTCAGGTTGTATTATGAATTATTTCTCATAAAAAGTTTTTTTTTCAAAAAAAAAATTAAACAACTTCACAAAAGGAAAAGCACTGAAAAGTATGAAATAATATGGTAAAATAAAAAATAATAAACAATAAATAAATAAATAAATAAATAAATAACGTATTTATTACTGCGGTTAATGGAATTTTGATCATTTTTATAAAAATATATATATATATATATATATATATATATATATATATATATATATATATATATATATATATATATATATATATATATATATATATATATATCTTTCTATTTAGAGCACCTATTTCCCCCTCTTCCTCTTATCTTATCTATCCCTCTCTAAATTTGTAATGTGCATGTAATATTAGATTTTCTGACCTCAATAACCCCGAAAATGACTTATAACATTTTGCCAATTGCCAATCGCTACCTTTTTATCCCCCTCTTTCCTTCCTCGTTAATTTTTTTTAACAACTGTTAGACAAATTTACTTCAGTGCAAACCCTCATTTAGCATCGTTAAAAACGCAACACAAGTCAGCAAGCACAGATGCATCTGAATACAACCGTGGTCTAGGTGATAATAAGGCTGATCACTAAGTTAGAATATTGATTTGAAACTTACTTAATTTGGTAAAATCGCGATTACGTAGATTACATCGTTTTTATTTCAATTAAAAACATACAATACATATTTCTGAGGTTATAGCCAGGGGCGTATCGAAAGCATAATGTTTGCAGGGGGAGGGGATAAAAATATCCAACTATGTGAACATAAAAATCCAAAATATTCAATCTTTTTTTGCAAATTCTCTTCGAGTAAAACTGTCGACCTTTTTTGCGAATTTTACCAAAGCTAAACCGAACAAGTTTTTTGGTACAAAGTCCGAAAAGACAACTCGTGCTCTAATTAGCCAACTCGACCCCTTACTGGGGAGTCCCCTTCCCCGACGACGTCGTTTCGCGACTCTGGACTCCACTACATAGCCAAACCGCCGCGCCGCCGCGCCGCCGGCGGCGCGCCGTAAGCAATCGCTGAACATTTCTTTCCATATCGTTTTGATTCATTAAACATTTTTTAATGATATTTTGTCTTGGTTTTAAACTAATAAGTAGAGACCGGATTGGAATATTACATTCCAGGAACGGACTCAGTTGGAAAGACACTATATACAGAAAATATTAAAAATATTTTTGACATGACTATGGGGTTATTGAGGTTCCAAAATCTAATTTTGTCTAACAGTTGTTAAAAAAAATTAACGAGGAAGGAAAGAGGGGGATAAAAAGGTAGCGATTGGCAATTGGCAAAATGTTATAAGTCATTTTCGGGGTTATTGAGGTCAGAAAATCTAATATTACATGCACATTACAAATTTAGAGAGGGATAGATAAGATAAGAGGAAGAGGGGGAAATAGGTGCTCTAAATAGAAAGATATATATATATATATATATATATATATATATATATATATATATATATATATATATATATATATATATATATATATATATATATATATATATATATATATATATATATATATATATATATATCTTTCTATTTAGAGCACCTATTTCCCCCTCTTCCTCTTATCTTATCTATCCCTCTCTAAATTTGTAATGTGCATGTAATATTAGATTTTCTGACCTCAATAACCCCGAAAATGACTTATAACATTTTGCCAATTGCCAATCGCTACCTTTTTATCCCCCTCTTTCCTTCCTCGTTAATTTTTTTTAACAACTGTTAGACAAAATTAGATTTTGGAACCTCAATAACCCCATAGTCATGTCAAAAATATTTTTAATATTTTCTGTATATAGTGTCTTTCCAACTGAGTCCGTTCCTGGAATGTAATATTCCAATCCGGTCTCTACTTATTAGTTTAAAACCAAGACAAAATATCATTAAAAAATGTTTAATGAATCAAAACGATATGGAAAGAAATGTTCAGCGATTGCTTACGGCGCGCCGCCGGCGGCGCGGCGGCGCGGCGGTTTGGCTATGTAGTGGAGTCCAGAGTCGCGAAACGACGTCGTCGGGGAAGGGGACTCCCCAGTAAGGGGTCGAGTTGGCTAATTAGAGCACGAGTTGTCTTTTCGGACTTTGTACCAAAAAACTTGTTCGGTTTAGCTTTGGTAAAATTCGCAAAAAAGGTCGACAGTTTTACTCGAAGAGAATTTGCAAAAAAAGATTGAATATTTTGGATTTTTATGTTCACATAGTTGGATATTTTTATCCCCTCCCCCTGCAAACATTATGCTTTCGATACGCCCCTGGCTATAACCTCAGAAATATGTATTGTATGTTTTTAATTGAAATAAAAACGATGTAATCTACGTAATCGCGATTTTACCAAATTAAGTAAGTTTCAAATCAATATTCTAACTTAGTGATCAGCCTTATTATCACCTAGACCACGGTTGTATTCAGATGCATCTGTGCTTGCTGACTTGTGTTGCGTTTTTAACGATGCTAAATGAGGGTTTGCACTGAAGTAAATTTATGTCGGTTGGTCCATCCTTATTATTAGGTATATCTATTTATTATTGGGAAATAACTATACATAAATCAACTGCATAGTTATCAGCTAATCAGACTGAATAAATTTAAGACAGCAGTTAAAGTATAAATTTGAACTTGATTGCTAAAAAATGAAATTTATTTACATTAAATTAAATAGATATTGCAGCATTGTAATTGAACATAAAAGTGAAAGTCGATATGTGTCAATAAACAAATTATTATTCTTGATTCTACCTGTAATAATCCATTTTGCATGGGGATCGAGATCAAGATCAAATTCATTTGCTTCTTCGAAAAATTCACTGGGAGGATGTGAGGCCATCTCACGATAAAGATCAATATAATTATAATCCTTAATAATGGGATTAAGTAACTCTCCAAATACTTTGTAAATATAAATGTCTGGTGCAATAATACCTAACGGAAAATCTTCCTCTAAAGCCAGTCTTATGCTTGGTTCTGTCGGTAACTTTTTAACACTTGGCCATATAACATCGTACAGGTTATGATCGAGCTTTGTTAATCTTAATTTGACTGTGTCAAAAATGTACCTGAAGCATAGAATGGTAGGGTATATGTATATACATAATTTGTAATTTTTAAATAATAAAAAATAAATAAAAATAAAATTTATGCTTTTGGTCGCTTTTTAAATGACTATTTTAGTTTTGTATTAGGGTAAATTATGGAAAAATGAAATCCTTTATTTACAAGTTTGTTTATGTATTATCGTGTATATATTAAGTTGTAAGAAGGATAAACTAATGCTTTATTCTACGAAAACATTCACGATATTTTTATCAACAACTATTTAATAATCATTGTTATTGATATATTTCTTGCTAAATAATCATTTCATTACTTTTCAGTGTGTAGAAATTACCTCATTACTTAACAGGTTTGGGCCAATCAGGAAAATACCAAAATCATTACGTATATCATGAAAAATTTAATACAATAAATAGATCCACGTCGGTTTGCAACCAATTAAAACTATTGAAGATTTATCAAGTTGGCATGCCATCTGGTAAATATATTCTTTGATTTTAGAATGATGACAGAAACCCATTTTAGAACGGACAGATCAATAATGTCTCTCTCTCTCTCTCTCATGCTCTTTCTCTCTCATTTTTTCTCTCTCATACTCGTAAAATTTTCACAACTGGTAGAAAGTTAGGTTATGAGAAACATAAACATGACATATTTCTAACGTGCCGCATAAGTTGTTTGTGAAGTGTAAAAGTATACCTATAAAGTTGATATAAGGTATTAGCAGCTTAAATTCCTGTGTTCTACAAATCTGCGACTGACTAACAACTACTGAAATATTTCGTAAGGTACATATTTGTTCCTCTTTACATTACTTGGACCGGGCGTTATGGGAATGATTAACAGGAACGCCGGCCCGATATAAAACGTCTGGTTTCAGTTTAAAGCTGAAGTTACTGTGCCAGTACAAAGTTTATCTATCCTTCTGGAACTTTAGACTTTCAACATTTACAGTTAAAAACTGTGAAACTACTTGGAATATCCGATTAAACAATTTTTATCGCGTCTTTAACTCATATAACCGTCACTGTTCCCAGGTAGGCTGTATTATAGATCCATTTTCATTATATAATATATCGGAGAATAGGAACATTTTTTTAACATTATTATAAATGAAATTGTTTATCTTGATTAAAAGATTTACTTATTTTTGCTATTTATTATTTATTTATTTTTTTCCTCCAGTCCTTTTGTTGCGAATTATTGGCGAATTATTGGTTAGATGGAGTATTGTTTCTTAGAGGGGCAAGAAACAATTTTAAATTTAATGAAAACCTACTCAGCATCTATTAAACCAACATATATCTTTGGAGACTTTAATTATCCTGAAATTGATTGGACGAACCTAACAATGAAACATAATTTAGAATGTGCATCAAATTTCTTAGAATCATATAGAGAAAACAACCTTGTTCAGTTAATTAACTTTCCTACACGAATAAGAAATAATCAGATTTCATTGTTAGACTTGTTATTTGTAAATGACAGAAAATTAATATATAAATTATATAATGACACACCAATTGGACTGAGCGATCATACTGTTATCAAGGCTTTATCACAAATACAAATGAAAGGAAAAAACAACTCATAGTGTTGAAAAGAAAAACTACTGGACCGCAGATTATCTCTCAGTTAACGCTTTTATATCAGAAGTAATGAAAAATGATGTAGTGAATACTCTTGACGACTGCAATGAAGTTATTAATAATGCTGTTAAACAATTTATACCACCAAAAACTAGAAAGGTTAATCCAAGAAAACCATGGTTAAGTAATAACATTTTTAAAGAAATAAAAAAGAAAAGAAAATTATGGGATATATATTGTAATAACAAAAACATTGTCAACTATGCGACATACCGATTACAAAATAATAAACTTAAGTCCATAATATATAATGCAAGGGAGAAATAGGAAAATGAAATTGCTACAGTATCTGATAAAAAATTCTATAGTTATATTAAACGTAATCTAAAATCCAATGTAACAATAATAACTTTAAAAAATCAGAACACAGAAGAAATCATTTCTGATTCAACTTTAATAGCTAATGAATTTGCAAAACAGTTTAGTAAAACATATACTATTGAAGAAAATGATAAATTTCCTAAACTTCCAATTTTCACAAGATCTGTTCAGTCTTTGACAAACATTAATTTTACAAGTGAAAAAGTAAAAAATGCTATAGAAAATTTAAAAGAAGATGCAAGTCCAGGACCTGATGGAATCCCGCCTATATTTCTAAAAAGATGTTCTGATATACTTAAATATAAATTAGCTGAAGCCATGAATAACTCAGTTGAAAATGCAACACTTCCAACAATATGGAAAAAATCTTACATAATCCCGATTTACAAAAATGGAGACAAAACGCAACCAAGCAATTATCGACCAATAAGCCTTACTTGTAATCTCTGTAAATGTATGGAAAAAATCATTGTTAAAGAAATAACAACCTTTCTTTTTGAAAATAATCGTATACCACATTCACAACATGGATTTATTTCAAGGCGATCGACAGAAACCAACTTACTGAAATGTTTGGATTTTTGGACGAAACAACATGATGATGGTTTTCCAACAGACATTGTATATTTAGATTTTGAAAAAGCATTTGATAAAGTACCACACAATAGATTGTTATATAAACTGGAACATTATGGGATACGTAGCAATTTGCTAAATTGGATAAAAGCCTTTTTAAAATATCGCACCTGTAAAGTAAGAATTAATGGATATTCCTCAAATGAATTTAAAGTTCTTAGCGGAGTACCACAAGGTTCAGTACTTGGCCCACTTCTTTTTTTAATATATATATCTGATATGCCAGAAATCATAAATACTAATATTAGCTCTTTTGCTGATGACACAAAATTATATTTTAACCCTATTATGCAATCAGATAAATTTATTGAAGATCTACTAAAAATAGAATATTGGACTAAAACATGGAAGATGTCATTAAATACAAATAAGTGCAGTATACTTCATTTAGGCAAAAATAATCCTGAGTTAAGCTTTAAGCTTAATGGTGAAAATTTAAAGTCGACTAATGAACAAAAAGACCTTGGAGTTATTATTACTAAAGATTTAAAATGGGAAATAAATATTTCATACATAATTAAAAAATGTAATAAAATTATATATCTAATCAAAAGAGCATTTAAAGACCAA
This sequence comes from Philopedon plagiatum, assembly GCA_963971165.1. Classification (NCBI taxonomy): domain Eukaryota; kingdom Metazoa; phylum Arthropoda; class Insecta; order Coleoptera; family Curculionidae; genus Philopedon; species Philopedon plagiatum. The sequence goes on along the minus strand of OZ020190.1, from coordinate 47,376,236 downwards.
TCTGTAAATATGATTTCTAAATTGTATAAATCATATATAAGACCAATACTAGAATATGCCCAGACTATCTGGAATCCTTACTATATCAAAGATATTGAAGCCCTTGAACGAGTACAACGGAGAGTGACAAAAATTCCAATGAACTTAAAAGAACTCAGTTATGAAGAAAGACTTGATTTTTTTGGTTTTCAAACTTTAAAAGAACGCCGAATGAGAGCGGATTTGATAACAACATTCAAAATTCTAAATAACTATTTTTCAACGGACATAGATATCTTTAATTTTAACCAAAATATTAACCTGAGAGGACATCATATGAAACTAGAGAAGGAAAAGTGCGCAAAACTTCCTAGAAAAAATTTCTTACCAGGTCGTGTAGTATATACTTGGAATTCCTTGTCACCCAGAACTATTCAAGCTGAAACATTGAATACCTTTAAAAAACGACTAGACGAAGATCTTCAAAAAAGAAAAAGAAAGTTGGTGCATTATCCAGTTTAGAAAATTTCTTGTTTATGTGATTTATGAAATAATTAACTGTTTATTTAGTTTAATGATTGTTAGATATCTTTAAAATTGTAACAACAGTTTCATCGGTTGTAACCGCTTACTGTTTATTAAATAAATAAAATAAATAAAAAAAAATAAATAAAATATGAAGATTAATATTATGCTGACTCTGTTTTTGTTTAATAAAAACGAGATATTTGCAAATACTGTTTGTGTTTAGTGAAAATATGAGGTTTTTTGCATTACAATAATAAAACTTACATAAGTATTTTGCGAGATTAGGAATTTATTTTTTATGACAATTCTGATAAAACTTTCAAAGTAGACAACCAGAAATACTTTCACAAACAGAGGCGGCTGTGATAAAATGTTTGATTATTCTTTTTTATTGGTAACAACATCATTTTTATTTGTCTTTTATTAATGTCTCTTTTGCTAACAAGGATAGAAAGAAATCGGATTCCGTTGTGAATTTTATCAGGAAAGAAAATAATTTTGTGATGTCTTTCAAAGTAGATAACCAACAATACTTCTACAAGCGAAGAAGGCACGATAAAACTTTGAACATATTCCCTTTATGTGTTTCTTCTAATGCACTTTCGCCAACACGGATAGAAAGAAATCTGATTCCTCCGTAATAGTCAGGAAAGAATAAATGAAAATATGTTCTGGTGTAAACTGTCCATGGAACTGACCAATATAGTGAATTCTTGTTTAATTGTTTTTGTCATCATTCTCAAATTAAATTTGATAGAATATAGAAGTTATGTTCAAGTTATCTTTTAAATATTTCATAGGACGTTGCACGTTGTTTTCAATAAATGTTTGTGTTTCAACGTTGATTTAGGCAGTAAAAATAAAATATCTATAATTTTATATTTTACTGTAGAAAATCTACAGAGTACAAGAATTAAATACCTTTAGTTTCATACATCTTTTAAATTCGTACCTTATTTGCTTAGCTCTGCAGTTTTTTCTCTAGGCTATTTTATCTAAAAAATAAAGTAAGGTAGGTGTTCTAATATAAGTGCATTAATAAAAATTATTTATAAATAAGTCAATAAATAACTTATAAATCGTGGTAATAAATTTTATAAGGCCAGCATAAAGCAGTGCGCTCTCGCCCGAACTACAGAGTGGGGTACTTGATCGCATTCAGAACATACGTAAGTTCAAAAAATTATCAAACGTATATAAAAAAATAAAAGTTAAAGCCCATTTTAAGATTAAGCAGTTAAAATTTGGAAAATTATAATATTAAGGAATTTGTCAATTTACCTCAACGTTCCCTTAAAGTGATCAAAATAGGGAAAATATATTATAATAAATATATAATTATTTAAAATAGCATATCTATGGCCTCAGTATCATAAATAGTTTGTTTATATATTAGAGCAGAAAAGTAGACAGCAATAGATATTCTTTACATTCTTTTCGATAAAACCAGATAAACATGAGGAGAACAACTTCCCAAAAGCATAAACCTTAGCCATAAATAAGAATTGCAATATATGGAAGGTATAACATACCGTTTAATGTGTTTTGATATGAAACAAGAATATGTTGAAGGTTTTGTTGTTACTGAAGTTACAGTGTTAACAGACGTTGCTGAAATAGTATTAGAATTCCTTCTTCCATGTAAAACATTATAACATCGATCTAACACGGAGATCATATCCTCATCATCAAAGTTTTTTCGTGCGGATTCAAGATCATTGGGTACTAATCATTTAAAGAAAAATATATGTTTAGCTATTTTCACATCCTTTAAAGAGCGCTTAAATAAAATATCACTTGCTGTCCTAAAATCTTGTCAAAAAGTCATTATTACTGTAACAAAGTTTTAATAATAAAATAATTTGACAATTAGGTTTGAAATTTCTATGATTGTGTTTGTCCACCATAATTTGGATATATATATTATTCTCAGTTTCTTCCGTGTGTATGTGGTAGTCACAATAGTTGAAAACATGATATCCATTCATTTCGAACATCGCATCGTATATATTTTCGTTTGTTGATATGTTGAATTAGATTATTAGAAAAACTCACCAAACTCTCAAATCAGGTATAATGTTGACCGGTTAAGTTATAGAATCTTCGTAACAATAAATTGGCGTATCTGATCTATGTTATCAATAACATAGACTAACTAACCAACTACCCTAAACCTTTACCTGAAGGCTTAGTTTTTGAGAACATTATTTACTGTATATAATAAAATATTGTAATATGGCCTCTGAAATTCTCAAATCACTACATTTTGTATATACAAAATTTAGGGTATTTTTTACAAAATCAACTAGTTTTATAAGCGAAAATAAAGCTTGTATACAATCCAGTTAAATAAACAAATGCAACGTGCATAGTACAATCAAACTTCGTGCTTCGTTAACAATTTTAAAAACATTAAATCACATCATTTCAAAGTGGCACAAGTAGAACAGAGTAAGAATTTAGTCTTTCTATGTATCATATGAACAACCAAGAATATCATTAAACAAGTTACACGGTGTGATCCCTGACGAAATATTAAAATTGACATTAATTATTTTTTTAATTTTATTACGTGTCTTTATCATTAAAAAGAATATTAGGCTATCAGAAATAAAGTTACCTAAATATGTTGATTAAGATTATATTTTCATAAACAGTATATTAAGTTTCCTTAATATACTGTTTCTAAATATTTAAGATACATTTAAATTATTAATTAAAATATTTATTGTCTATACAACCTTTACTTTTTATGCAACATTCAAACAAAGCCAGTAAATCTATGTCCTATTTTCAATAATTCGTAAAATTTACCTTTATCATTAAGAATTTGTTCAGCTTCGTCTTCTGCATCAAAGTCAATTAGAATTTGCCGATGATTAAAATCTGATTGGTCTTTAATGTAGTCTTCGGGTGTGTGTTCATACTAAAAATAGTATTTAGTTTATGACATTTGTTACAAATCATGGAA